>VXBT01005597.1:78399-146150 GCA_013400235.1 Oriolus oriolus | reverse complement strand
GCAGTGGGGGCCCGCCGCCCCCGAACCGGCCCCGCGCCCCTGCCGGGGGCTCCGGCCCGGGCCGTCACCTCCCGCCTCTGCACAGGCACTTCCCGAGCCCCGGAGGGGAAGGCGGCTGCGGCGTGGCCGTGTTAGGAAATGGCTTCTGAAAAGCCAGCAGCGGCTCGCTGGGGCTCGGCCGAGCGTCTCGGCACGGCGCCGGGGGGTTTGGGGCGGGGGGCTCCGGGGGGCAGTGCCGATGGCCGCCCCAGCCTGTTTGCGGCTCCATCTGGTGACCCGGGGGTGGGGAGAGGTCAGCGGCCGGATTCGGCCTCGGCTTTGTGTGGGTGAAGCAGCCGTGTCCGTGCCCGGCGTGGGGTGAGCCGGCCTTTCCGGGGGCTCCACGTGCGGCTTTACATCACCCTTCCAAAGCGGCGGCTGGAGATTGCAGCTGAAAGGCGATTTTTGAAGCAGATGGAGGCAAATCTTGTTCTGCTTCTCTCTGGCCTCCATCAGCCTTTGCTGAAAAACCTTCCAAGAGTATCAGAGGCAGAAGGATTCGCATCGGTTGTGCCGCTTCTCCTCTCTTTCTCTCTGACCCAGTAAATCTCGCTGTCCTGTGAATGTAAATACAAAAGCTGAAGCGCGAGAGAAGCAAAGCAGTGTCCCACAAACAGCCTCCCAGCTCTTGCTAAAAATATCTCGGTGCGGTGCAGTAACTCCCAGGCATTCTTTTGTCTGACTGCTTTTGAATTCCCTAATTGAAGTTGGTTGGAGGGCAGTGCACCAGCTTCCTGAATAGCTCAGATGTTGATTGTGAGTTAAAAAACAAGAGCAAAATTGTTTTTCCTTAGTGCCGCCGCGCTTTTATTTACGTTCCCCCTCCCCTCCCTCATTTTAAATCTCTGAATTTTTTTTTTACTTGCAATTTTATTTTGTGAGACAACCGCATTAAATCCGGCTGCGGGGAAGGGGCCGGGAGGCAGTCAGCAGGAGGACACAGTTTTGGGTACGTGATGCCACGTGCGCCTCGGAGCCGGGGCTCCGTCGGAAACGTCCGGGCTGGCGCAGAGATGCCCTGCAAATGGAGCTTAACGTAGTAGGAAGTGTTAATAATATTCCTAATTGCCTACTAATAACTAAATCTGTGGAACTTGGCAGCAACTGGGATATAGTTTTCTCCTGCAATCTGTCCATTCCCTCCAGAAAGAACAGAGTTGCTTCCCTGACAACACAGCAGCAAATCTTGAATTCACTGGAGGTGCTGGGGGGAGTTTTCCAGGTTCCACATGGCCTCAAACCCATCCATGGAGCTTTCACAGGTGCTTCCCTGGTTGAAAACTGCCATGTTTTGTCCAGCACTCCAGATTTAACAGAGGAAGAATAAAACCAGGCTGGTTCCCTCCTTCCTGCTTTTTCTTAGTGTTATTTTTTGTTTGGACCTGGAACCTGAGAAATCCAGGTGTTCCCAGAAGACTGCTGGAAGCATTCTTGGTGCGTACAGTTGGCTCTCCTGGCTGTCCAGGGATAGTTCCTGGGCTTCCATGGGGACAGGGAAGAAAAGTTTGTGACCAGTAGTTTGTGATAAGTCATGGCCAGTCCAAGAATCTTCCTCAGAATATTGGCGTAAATTAAATAAATTGGAACGTTTGGGTATATATTGGGTAAAAGGGGTAAACCGCGAATGCTCAGACCTCTGGCAATCAGACACAGGCATTGCTTTTACCTTAGTAAATTAAATGTTTGAAATTGTGATGGAGGTTGGAGAGAAGCTGAATCAGATGCTGCTTCAGGAGCCAGAATTTATTCAGGTTCTCCGTGGTGGGAGACATTTCGTAGCTGCTCAGCAGCAGCAGGAAAACAAGCACAAATTTTTCTGTCTTCAGGGATAACTGCAGGGAGGCCCGTGGGGGAGGGCTGTGCTGGGACCAGAATACCTCCCTGGGAAACCTCCCCATCCCCTGCACAGCACCAGGCCTCAAAACTTCCCCAGCACGTGGGGACCGGGCTGGCCTGCGGGACCCGTGGGGGAGCCGGGCTCCTCCGGCGCTTTCCTTGGAAACGGAGCATTTTCCTGGTCGGCCACGCACAAAACCAAGGTGCCACACGGACTGAGTGGGCAGCCTGCGAGCTGGGTGTGCTGCTCCTGCTCTGCTGTACAGGAGGGCGAGTCTGGGAAGAGCGGAGTTCTGCGTGTGCTCACCCTGCTTTGGCATGGTGATGGGAACCAGGCGCCAGATTTCACCCCCTTTCCTCGCTGCTCTACCCACAGGCA
Source organism: Oriolus oriolus (assembly GCA_013400235.1). Classification (NCBI taxonomy): domain Eukaryota; kingdom Metazoa; phylum Chordata; class Aves; order Passeriformes; family Corvidae; genus Oriolus; species Oriolus oriolus. The sequence goes on along the minus strand of VXBT01005597.1, from coordinate 143,896 downwards.
AAGGGACTCTGCAGCAGAGAAAGGCTCTTATGGATGCTGCCTCCCTGGAAGTGTCCCAGGCCAGGTTGGACGGAGCTTGGAGCAGCCTGGGATAGTGGAAGGTGTCCCTGCCCATGGCATTGGTTTGGAAAAGATGGGCTTTAAGGTCCTTTCCAACCCTGACCATCCTGGGATTCTCTGATTGTCCGAAACCTCCCTTCCTGTCAGTGCCTGCTGCTTGTGGGAAGTCTGGGCATGGCTGGTGGCGAGGGGCTGGGTCTGGGCTGTGGGGCTGGGTCTNGCCTCCCTGGAAGTGTCCCAGGCCAGGTTGGACGGAGCTTGGAGCAGCCTGGGATAGTGGAAGGTGTCCCTGCCCATGGCATTGGTTTGGAAAAGATGGGCTTTAAGGTCCTTTCCAACCCTGACCATCCTGGGATTCTCTGATTGTCCGAAACCTCCCTTCCTGTCAGTGCCTGCTGCTTGTGGGAAGTCTGGGCATGGCTGGTGGCGAGGGGCTGGGTCTGGGCTGTGGGGCTGGAGCGGGATCGCAGCACCACGGTTGTGTCCCCTCTGCTCAGCTCCCGGGTTAACGTTTAACCTGTTTGGGTTTCAGTCCCTGGGATTGTTTGGTGTTTCAGGGCACTTTGTGTGGCTCTGAGCAGCCCTTTGGAGAGGCTGGGCTTATCGGCTGTGCAGGAATGCGAAGAATTCATGGGGAGGAAGATGAGTTTTCCCGTTCCCAGTGGAGGGGAACCAAGGCTGGGCAGGTGATGCGGTGATGTTTTATACACACGGCAGCTCCCAGCTTTGGGAGCCTCTGTTCACTTTCCACCTGGCCAAAACATTTTGCTCTGACTGTGAACCTTAGAGGGGAGAGAGCTCCAGTGGAAAAGTTGACGCAGCCTTATCTGCGGCGCAGCCTCTGCGATGGAGGAATCCGAGCCCTGGCTTATGTCAGGCTGGAAGCTCTCCCCTTCCCTTCCAGCAAACTGCATTCCGTTGCCTTGGAGCTGCTGCTTCATCGGGGGGCACATCCTTCAAGGAGTGTGGTCAAGAATACGGGCCTGGGTTCGTTTTAAATACATATTGAATTCCCCCATGGCTGTCTTTGTTAGCCCAGTGTCTTGTGAATGGTCCTCCTTGGAGTGCCACAGCATTCCCAGCATCCCTCCTCCAGAAACTTCAGCCCTTGCCTTCAGTGTGCAATTATTCTTGCAGGAGTCATTCGGGTCATCCGTTCTCCTCGTGCAGTAAGTGACGCTTCTACCCATGACTGATGCTGAACACAGTCCGGGGTCACCTTACCCGGCGCTCGGTGCCCGAGGCTGCTGTTGCAGTGTGCGTGAACAGGCTCCCAAACTTCCCGCCGGCGCTTCGTTAGCAGGGAAAAAACCCTGGAACTCGGTTTGCCAGCAGTGCCCAGACCCCCTTGCTGGCACGGTGGGGCCGTCCTGGCTCAGCCTGGCGAGGGGGGCACGGCCGCTCCCCTCGCACCGTGACCCCCATAACTGACCCGAAACGGCGGCTCCGAGGTCAGGCTGACATCTGGCACCACAGCCAGCAGGGGAGGGAGGGGGAATGCTGGCTGGAAGGGAAGGAGCTGGAGGAGGAGGGGAAGGACAGAGCTGGGAGCTCCTGAAGCTCCAGGGTGAGACATTAAGCAGGAGAAGGGGCAGGATCTAATGCTCAGTGATTTTTGCGAGCGGCCAGGGGCTGGCTCGGGGCTAAGGGCAGCTTGTTTGCAGCGAGGCACTGCAGATAACAACAACAACAACGGGGGCAGTTAATTGCCATCGCTCCATCACGCCTTGGTCTGCATTTGTCTCGGGGCAGGATGCGTTTGCAGATGGATTTTGGAAGTAGCTGGGGATCAGATGTGTTTTGTTCTTTGGTTTTGCTCACTGTCTGTGCTCGGTGACGCGGAGCTGCCTCTGCCTTCAAAGGCCGTGGTTAATGTTACAATTTCCTTCCTGCTATGAGCTGCTGTTTTCTCTGCTCACACCTTTCTGGAAGCCTTTCAGGCTACAATATTCCCTACTTGGTTTTGTATTACAGGAGTCTTTTTCTGGAAGAGTTGAGAAAAATCTTTTCCTTTTTGCTTTAGGTACATAAAGGAATAATATTCTGTTCACCTGCTAAAACCAGCCCAAGGTTTCAAGAGGCCAAGCCTGCTGTGGTGTGTTCTGGCAAGGGAAGACATTCCCCTGAGTGGAGGAGCTTTTCCTGCTGAAGCAGAGGTTTAGGGTTGATGGTTGATGGTGTGTTGTCCTGGTCAAAATCCTCTCCCCTGGCTCTTGGCGGTGAAGATTTCCCTGCTCCCAGCTTCCATCCATTTCTTCATGGAAAGGGTTGTCAGGCATTGGAAGGGGCTGCCCAGGGAGGTGGTGCAGTCCCATACCTGGAGGTGTTCAAGGACTGACTTGAACGTGGCACTCAGTGCTCTGATCTGGGTGACAAGGTGAGGATTGGTCACAGGTTGAACTTGATCTTGGAGGTCTTTCCTTTTCCAGCCTAAATGATTTTGGAGTTGCCTGAAAACCCCCATCCTGTCGCACGCTCTCTGTAGAGGAACAGGGCTGTTGTACCTCTGACAGCTGCCAGTTTAGTGCTCTGGAGTTCCATTTCCTTGCAGGAGGCTCAACCTCATGAGGCAGCTTAGGACAGAAAATCCAGGTTCCATTAAAAATCATTGGAAATGAGTTCCAATGAGTTCCAGGTTGTTCTAAGGTAAATCAATAATGCCTGTAATCTCCCTGGCTGGACCGAGTGACCGAGCCAACAGTTCATTTAACCACTTTTTATTTTTTTTAAAGCGCTTTCAAAATCATTCCTGTTGATTCTGACTTCACACTCTGAATTGCTGTTATAAAATTCTCGGGCAACGTTTGGTTCTGAGTGCTGCCAAAACCTTGGTAATTCCCTCAGCCCCGTGCCTGGGAACTGTAGTCACTGCAGGGCTGAGCCTGCACTGGCTCCAAGGGAGCCACAAAATTCCTGCAAGTTTGGGAGCGGTGCTGATCTGGAGAAATACAGTGCTTTGTCAGTGTTGCACTGATGGGTCTTGCTGATTTTTAATTTATTTCTACTCAGCTTTAATAAGCGACTTGTCCTTTCTCAGAGCAAATACTCCACACTTGTGAACCTTGCAAGCTAAATGTGAGAAATAGTTATAAATGGTAATAGTAGAAATAGTAACAATTGGTACAGATTTGAGGCTGTTCAGTGAATTTTTGTGGTACTTTGTGTCATGATAGTCATCTTTTTGATTCTCTGGTAGGTGCCTTGCAACCAAGTTTGTCATCTCATGGAAACTCAGCCTTATTTAACAGCATTTGAGCAGCCAGATGCTGAAATAATGTCTTGAATGGGGTAAGACTTGGCTTGATATAGGGCTGTGGTCTTGGAAAACCTCTAATTCCTCCTCCTCCTTCCCCCCCGTTGGTATTACTATCAGATTTTTCTCTTTAGCTGTGGCACGGAGAAGATTGAGTTGCTGGAACATGATCTATTTTGATTACTAAAAATCTTAGCGCTGCTAATTTAGTCAGTTGGTACGTTACGAACGTAGGGTCTGTGTGTTCAAACTGTTCTTGGGTTTTTTTTTACTTAATAAGTTCTCCAGATAGTTGCCATGGAAATAATCCTGGATTCAGGGAGGATGTGAAGGCCCCGAAGATGCCGGCGCGGTGGCAGCCGCGTGTGGTCTGCACATTCCGGGCTTGGCTCAACGGCGCAGCCCGGTGTTGTGACTGGCTCTGGGATGGGAACCAGCTTGTTCCTCCTGGGGCTGTCCCAGTTCCTCCTTTTGGAGTTTTGGGCAGAATCTTCCTGATTTTCATAATACGGAAGAGTTGAAGAAAAGGCTCGCTGCTGGTTGTCAAGGCTAGTTGTTTTTCTGTCTTGTCTTTGCCTGAGTCACACTGATAACGAAAAGGTTTGGCTCTTGCCTTTGCCTCACCTGGGCCTCTGTGGCTACCGGGGGTCTGTGCCAAATCTGCAAGGAGATTGCCTTTGCTCCACTGCTGGAGCCCTGGGAGCTGTGCTGGACGGTGCCTCAGCAGGAGCCTCCTGCGGGCCCCTGTTTGTGCCCTAGAACAAACCTGCTTCCTCTGGGCCTGAGTCTTCTTTTCCCACAACTTCCTTGTTGTGCAGATGTTGTGTTTTTGGTGAAATCTGCGTGTGTGGTTTCCAGGCACCGTCATCAGAATGTGTTTTGTGTGGCTTAAACCAAACCTGGGTACTTCTGGCTTGCAATAAGGCAGCCGATCCTAATTGCAGGAGAATTCAGGTTATTTTCCTGGCTTCACAAGACACTGAAAAAATGCCTTGCTATTTAAGCTGGAATAGACTTTAGTTTGTGGCATAAGACAGATATTTGGGCTGTGTGGATCCTGTTGATCAGTGGGGCAGGACCAAGCACAGGAGCTGCCAAAGCAGCACCTCATCTTGTACCTGATTTCTGCTGGAGTGATGTCCAGGGGAAGCATCTCTTGGTCTGATGGAGACCCTGAGTCACAAAATCCCAGACTGGTCTGGGTTGGAAGGGACCTTAAAGCTCATCTGTTCCACCCCTGCCATGGGCAGGGACAACTTCCACTACCCCAGGTTGCGCCAGGCCCTGTCCAACCTGGCTTAAGCAGCTACAGTTGAAATTTAATTGCTTTGATGTTGATACCAGGCCAAATGAGTGACGTATTTCCAGAGTCTGAAGAGTTGTTGAGAGGTTTAATTTTGGGCAAACGGTGGAGGAGGTGTGTTGTTAAGTTGTAGGGACAAGGCCTTGGAGAGCTGTTTTCCTGCATGGTGGCCCTGTACAATGGGACACTGCCCCTTCCTCAGTGGTGAAATACAGGTGGATCACAAAATGGCTTGGGTTGGAAGGGACCTTAAAGCTCATCTTGTTCCAGACCTTGCCTGTGCACTTTAAATTGTAGCTGAAACAACAACATATGAGAGATTTTCCTTTTTCAACATATAGATATATATTAATATTTTTTTCTAAATAGAGCTGAAGTGCCCTTTCTCCTCCCCCCTCTTGTTTGCATCTGTTACTGAGTGGCTCTTGCTGGGATATGTGGGAAGCCATTCAGTGCAGCCTGCCCTTCGTGTGGCACGGAAATGGAGATGGAGATCCCCTGGCTCCGCCGCCGTCCCACCTCTCACCCCCTAACACGCCTGCCCTGGATCACTCCGTATCTCAGTCCAGTGACCGGGGCAATCTCAAAGGCAGGTTTAAAACAGCCAAGTCAGCACCTTAACAAAGATGACTGAGGCCCCACCAGCTTGCTGTAGACCCCACCTCCCCGTTCCTATTCCTATTCCAGGCAGCAGCTCTGCATCCTTTTATGCTGCGCTGGGTGTATTAAATTAGGGAGCAGAGTGACAGCTGGGCAGGAGCTGGGAACAATGCAGATAAAGTTGGCTTTCAGCGCTGTGACCCTCTCCAGGCTGCACGCCAGGAGACTATAAATAATTGATAGGAGCAGCCACCCTGGCCAGCACGCTAATGTACCGCGCGGCTCCGGCGGCGAGCGGAACTGCGCTCCCCATTACATCACCCGGGCTCTCCGACCGGCAATGTCATTTCTCTGCTTTTAAATAATAAATTGCACTGGGAGTTGAAACACTCCTTCGCCCCATTCAAGCCTACCAGGGTGTGCAACTACACAAATGAATTTTACAGATGGTAAAATAAATTTTGTATCAAGCTGAAGAGAACTCCTCGCGGGAGGAGTTTGGCCCCGAGGATTTGCCCCTGATCGACCATGGGTTATGGGGATCAAAGGCAGCTGTTGGTAGTGTTGGATCTGGCTCGTTATCTGGAATGACTTTGAAGCTTGACTTGGGGTCACTGGCCAAAGTTCACGGGTAGTTTCGGGGGTAAAGTCCTCCGGTGTTGCAAGTCAGAAAATCCCCCTCGGCCGGGGCCGTGTCCGTGAGCGAAGGCGTGCGAGTGGCGCGCGCCGGCTCGGCTTCCGCTTCCAACGGCTGGAGCTTCCCAGCAGTGAAAACAGCCTGATGTAACCCAAACCCTGAGATCTTTCCCTTGAGTCTTTCTATAACCTCCTGCTTACCCGCAGATATGTGGAGAAAAGCTACAATGTGCTTTGGCTGATCATGGAATCAGGGAACCGTTTGCGTTGGAAGGGACCTTAAAGCTCATCCAGTCCCACCCCCTGCCGTGGGCAGGGACACCTTCCTTCCATTAGAGCAGGTTGCTCCAAGCCCCATCCAACCTGGCCTTTCCAGCCTCTGGGAACAGTGGCTCTGACCACAGGGGACACTTTTTTGGTGGACATTTGCAGCTTTTTATGCTCATTTGTGTGGGGCACCAAGGATTTTGAAAATACAGTTAAGTAAATCCTATGAGTATTAGACTAGAATCCACAAGCATTAGGAGTTGGGCAGGTTGTGGTGCCCTGTTCCTGATAAATTAGTGGAGAATAAATAGCAAATCAAACTGGAGAGCAGTCAGCTGTTAGTATGGAGAAAATGAGTGAAATTCTGGGAATACCGAGAGCAAGGACCTGCAGTGCGTGACCGGAGCAGCAGGACACAAAGGTGAAAGATGCTTTGCTCAGCACTGAGTATGAAGTAGAGTCACAGAATCCTTTAGGTTGGGAAAGACCTTTAGATCACTGAGAGCACCTATTCCCCCAGCACTGCCATGGCCACCACTAACCCATGTCTCCAAATGCCACATCCACGTGGCTCTTAAATCTCTCCAGGGATGGTGACTCCACCACTGCCCTGGGAAGATGTTTGGGACTTCCAGGAATTACTTGTCCTGTGAGTGCATCCTGCAAGTCTCCAAACGTGTGCAGGGTGACTGAAAAGCGTGGTTTCTCACCTTGCAGAGAAAGGGACTTAGGGAATGATGATTTCCAAACCAGGAAGTGAGCGATGGCGCAGAGCTGCCTAAGGAAGCGTAAGCTGCTTACGGTGGATTAGATGAGTGCCTGCTTAGCTCTGCAATTAGAGAGGGAGATGGTGTGATAAATCATGAGTAACCAGCTTACCTGTCCCATGATGTTGTTTATCTCCGGGCACATGTGCTCCAGTTTCCATAGGTGGTGGAGCATCTGCTTTTAAAGGAGTAGGTCTGGAAAAGAGGATGTGCTTTCTGTACAGTTTTCTGGAGTTTCTTTGCCACCCTTGAACGTCAGGTTTGCCCTGGAATGAAGCTCTTCCCAGAGGAGCCCAGATGTGTGTCACCGAATTGGGGGTCACACTGCAGGGCTGGTTTGTGCTTTCCAAGGGGTTCTGGGCTCCTGGTCCGAGGCCATAGCCCATGAGAGTGGTGGCACCAGCCTCTGTGTGCTCTTCTCGAGCCCATCCCTTGTCCTACTGCTGCCATCCACGAGCTGCCCTGTGGTGGGACCTCACAGGAGGCAGGACAGGCTGTAGGAGGGGAAGGTGTTTTCCGGGGGTGCTGAGCTGCAGCAGCGTCTTGGCCTTGCACAGGCTCCCGAGAGGATCCTGTGGTCTTCAGCTGCCGTGGTGGTGCTTGTTCCCTCCAGCTGCACAGCGAGAACAGCCTGCACAGGTCTGGGTGTTGCTGACGTCGATCTGTAAATACTCTGGACACAGGAAAGCTTTTACTGGGCATAAAGTGTGAAATATTGAAACTGCTCCTTGCTGATGGTTGAGCTCTGGGTGATCCACCTGCATCTCCAGCCGGTCCCTGCCAGCCTTCGGTGCTGGGAGGACACAAGTCCCAGCACTAGCAGTGCAGAGCTTGCTTTTTCCCATGCCAGGAACTCTGCCATATCCTCCCCGGATCAGCAGTGTCTCCTCCACCCGTCCCAGGTGTACAGCTTAGCAAACACATTCAAAGCGCTGCAAGATTTTGGCCAGCTTTGGAGAGCTGGTTGATGGGAGAAGTGATTCTTTTCCAAGGAAGCAGTGCAGCCCGTGCACGGTGCTGTTAACAGTGACTGTTGGAATTGGTCCTTTCCCGGGTGATGGTGACGGGTGACTTGTGCTGGCTGTCCCTGGGGAATGGTGTTCCTCAAACTGAAATACCCATCTGGAATTCTAGGGTCTCTCTGAAGATTTGACTCTGAAGGCTCGGAGGTGCACAAACCGTGATACGAGCTGTGGAGAGGGGCTTCCAGATTGAGGGAAGAGGTGATAAAGATGCCTATGATTGATCATGGAATCCCAGACTGGTTTGGGTGGGAAGGGACCTTAAAGCCCATCCAGCTGATGGCTTTCCTTCCACTATCCCAGGCTGCTCCAAGCCCTGTCCATCCTGGCCTGGGACTCTTTCAGGGATGGGGCAGCCACAGCTTCTCTGGGCACCCTGTGCCAGCCTCACAGGGAAGAGTTTCTTCCCAGTGTCCCATCTAACCCTGCTGTCTCATCCCAGGGGGCTGAGGACACACTGGTGGCCTCAGCCCCTGCCCCTGCCAGCCGGACAGCAGAGAGCAGGAGATGCTGCTGCACCTCCATGCGTGGGACATCCATCAGCTGCTTCCCACGCTGGCCGGTCCTGCCGGCCCCATCATGTTCTTCCCCCGTGCCTCCCAGGAACTCCATCCTTCCCTGCAGCTCACCTTCCCGAGCTTGGGAAAGGGCCTGTGCTATTCTGAGCAGCTCGGCAGAAGACGCAGGCAGGAGCCTTTGATGGAGGGAGCAGGAGTAACCATGGCAGTCTCCCGGAATGGGGAACCGTGGATTACAGACATTAAAAGGCGTAAAGCAAATAGCAGGATTATCCTTGGTGGTGGTTTTCTAGCGAGCAGAAGGCACTACCTGATTTCCATGTTTAGGTGAGGCACTGTAAATTACCTGCAGTTAAAAAATAATGCTAATTAAATTCAGATGCAATAACGATTAACACTGCTGATCTCAATGCACTGGATTTCCTTACGGCTCTAATTGACAGAGAAAAAGCCCCGACCCTACCTGGGAAAAGGAGGGGGGATTCTTGCTTCTGGCTCCGTGCAGGATCCTTCTCCTAGTGCAGTCGTCAAGTCTGCATTTCCCCTTTCCCTGCCTTATTATTTTTATTTTTAATGCAAGGTACTTCACAGAATCACAAAATCATTGAAGTTGCAGAAGACCCCCAAGGTCATCCAGTATGGCTGATCCCCACCTTGTCACCAGCCCAGAGCACTGAGTGCCACATCGTGTCGTTCCTCCAGGGATGGGGACTCCAAACCTCCCTGGGCAGCCCATTCCAATGCCTGACCACCTTTTCCATGAGGAAATTCCTCCTGATGTCCAGTCTGAACATTCCCTGGCCCAGCCTGAGGCCGTTCCCTCTCCTCCTGTCCGTGTTCCCTGGGAGCAGAGCCCGACCCTCCCGGCTGTCCCCTCCTGTCAGGGAGTTGTGCAGAGCCACAAGGTCCCCCCTGAGCCTCCTTTGCTCCAGGCTGAGCCCCCCAGGTTCCCTCAGCCTCTCCTGGTGCTCTGTTCCCCAGCTCTGTTCCCTTCTCTGGACATTCTCCAGCAAAACGAGGCGAGCTGGGTTTGCCAATCCCTCTGCCAGTGACCAGGGCCGGGATCCGGGAGCTGCCCTGAAGCTCTGCCCGCGTGGCCCTGCAGGTTCCTCGTGCCTGTGTGTGGTGCGTGCTCACAGCGAGCCCCAGCACCTCCCTGCCCTGGGCAGGAGGCACCGTGTCCTCCTCCTTCCCTTGGTTTTCCAGAGGAGAGGGGAAGGAGCCGGCTGGTTTGGGCCTCTCCCGCAGCATTCCCGGGGTTCACTTAGCATGCGAACGGTGTTCTCTGCACAGCAAATTCCTCTTTCAAGTTCAGCGAGTGCTGAGGCTCTGCCTAAATGGGCCTGCTAAAGATATTTTTTGACATTTGAAAATCCTATTAAGGCCGTTTCTCCGTCTCCCCTCGCTCCCTCCCCGCTGCCAGCTCACCACGGAGGCTCTGCAAAGGTTTCTTTAGGCGGCCGGGTCACGTCCTGCACAACAGGCCTCGGGAATGTGGGTCACAACGAGACGAGGGGAACAAAAACGATATTGTCCTCGTGTCTTACGCTGATGGCTGATTGAGGGACTCCCTGAACGGACAGTTTAGGGTCTTAATGAGGTACCAAACATGAGGTAATTCAGAATGTGCCCCTTTCAGGCCGCCTGCTCGACGCACGGCCGGCCAGGAGCGGGTTCCTCGCGCCTGCTCCTGCTCCAGCTCCTCTTTTCCAAGGGCACAGGCCTGGCAGCACGTCCTTGGAGCAGAGTTTGCCATGGTTCCCGTTCCTGCGTGACTCACTGGTGAAGCCCATGAGCACATTGTTGATTTTCTTATTTACAAATAATTCTCTAAGTTGAAGCTGTTACTCATTGACTTTAAAACCCAGGGCTGGAGGCTGGAGCTGGTCCCTTCAGCCTCATATTGCAGCTTCTTCTCCAGGCTCTGTAAAATTAAATTTAAAGAAGGATTTCTATCAAATCCTCGTTTTCTGGGAAATTCCTGAAACCAAGAGCAGCCTGCAGTGGGACAATCACCAGTTGTGCTGGTAGGTGTGTAATTACCCAGGTTTTGGGGAGCGGGGATGCAAACAAGTTTGCATACATTGAATTACAGTCGGTGTTTTAATAGTATGTTTTTTAGGTCTTGGCTTGGATCCAGAATTTTTTCGTGCTATTATCCTCTATTTACAGCTTTCAGAAATCAGCTGATGTCACTGCACATATGTTTAGAGCCGTTGCTAAGGTGATTAGCTCCAGAATTCAACGCCTACGCAGCGCTGATGAAAGGCTGAGAAACTGCTCGGCAGCGTCTGTTCAGAGCTTTGTCGGCTTCAACTATTAAGAGCCATAAAACAATATTACCCAATTTTAGGGTAAATACGTTGGCCTTGACTGATAATCGTGCATCAGGTTTTACAGGAACAGAGGCTTTACCTGGCACGTTTGACTGAGCCTGGGAGCATTTTTCACTGGGAAGGTGTTTTAAAATCACCCAGTTCCTCATTTCCATGAGCCTGTGAGTTCAGGGTTTCCTCTGCCAGAAGGTGACAATCCAGGGCCAGGCCAGATGTCTGCTGTCTGTCCCATGGGCAGGGACACCCTCCACTATCCCAGGTTGTTCCGAGCCCCGTCCAACTGTCACCACCCTCCCAGGGAACAATTCCTTCCCAATATCCCATCCATCCCGGCCCTCTGGCAGTGGGAAGCCATTCCCTGGGTCCTGTCCCTCCATCCCTTGTCCCCAGTCCCTCTCCAGCTCTCCTGGAGCCCCTCTAGGCACTGGAAGGGGCTCTGAGCTCTCCCCAGATCCTTCTTTTCTCCAGGCTGGACACCCCCAGCTCTCTCAGACCCAGCAAGACCCAATCTCTAGTAGGAGTCCGTCCTCTGGAACTGAAATTAAAGTCGTTTACCTTCCTCTCCCATTGCAGACAATGATCAAGTTGCCTTTCCCTCCAGGACTAGGATCCTCTTGCCTGCCCAGCTCCTGCTCCCAGAGCAGCAGGAGAATGCCTTTATTCATGGTGGAGGACCCATGGAATACGATCAAGTTGCCCACAGCCTACGCCAAAAATGGGCCACCAGGTTACATCTCATAGGTGAAAACTCTTATTTTGGTTTAAGTCAGTACATTAAATTCATGTGGAATATCTTTTTTGCAGTTCAAGGCACATTAACGTCCTTTAAAAAATTCAAAAATTAAAAATCTACCATTTAAACTATGGAAAGATGTAGATGAGTGTGTGTATATCTATATGTATTTTTGCCCCAGTCATCTAGTGCACAGTATGTATTGTAGATGTTCACAAGCATTTTTTTCCCTGGGAGTTTGCTGCTCTCCCACTGATTATTTTTTCCTTTCCTTTTTTAAAGGAATCTGACGAAGGCTTGACCTAGTTTGGCTGTCATCACACCGTGAACAGTGCAAGCCTTCACCTAACATAGCTCCCTATATTTTTGTTCTGTAGGCTGTGCAAAAATAGCCACACACAGCCAACAGCTGGGGGTGAGCAGCAGCACAGGGTTTGCAAGGAGCAGGGCTGGGAAGGTGCTTTGGCATCAGGGAGATCTCCAGGAGCAGGCAGACACTGGACCTGATCAGTGGGATGGGAGCCTTTAAGGGGGATTGTAGGAGAGGAGGAGGGAGAGGGACTTTGGATAAGGGCCTGGAGGGACAGGACAAGGACTTCCCACTGTTAGGAAGTGGGAAGGGTTGGGGTTAGGTGGGATATTGGGAAGAAATCCTTCCCTGTGAGGGTGGGGAGGCCCTGGCACAGGGTGCCCAGAGAAGCTGTGGCTGCCCCTGGATCCCTGGCAGTGTCCAAGGCCAGGTTGGACGAGGCTTGGAGCACCCTGGGATAGTGGAAGGTGTCCCTGCCTATGGCAGGGGATGGAATAGAGTGTTTAAGGTCCCTTCCCACCCAGACCGTTCCAAGACTCCATGAGGTGTTTGTCTGCAGAAGTAAAGCCTGGTTTACAGCTCCTGTCCCCTGTGAAAGGAGGAGTTTGGCTGAGGGGATGGGGTGTGCCATGGGAAGCACATCCTTGGTGGTGAAACCTCCCTAGCTGGGTCTGGGGCTCCTGTGGGTCCCTGACAGCCTGGGACCATCCCCTGGGGGGATCCCTCCTGGCCTGCCCGGGGTGGTCTGTGCACAGCCCGGTGTTGCTGAACACGCAGTTCCTGGGATTCCTGGCATGGATTTTTCTCTCAAGAAGTGGTTTGGTTTGGGTGTATCTGCTGGGAACAGCTGTGGTCTCACTCAGTGGATTCCCAGGTGCATTTCAAGTGGAATTCTATTGCCAGGCTCTCCTTTTGGAAGAATGGCATTAAAAATGTGATGTTTGGGGGAGTTTGGTTCTGCTGTCCTGGCTCCAGGCAGCCAGGGAGCCCTGTCCTGTCGCTTTGGCTTGGTTCAGCTGCTGCAGGGCACGGGACACAGTGAGGGCATCCAGGACTGGCTCCTTGCTCCTCTGCCTGGGGGAGTTCATTCCCTGGACCCTCCTGGAGGCTGGGACCTGTGGTGGCCATAGGAAAGCTCAAGAAGCAACAAATACCTGAGGTTTTATCGTGGAATTAGAGGATGGTTTGGGTTGGAAGGGACCTTAAAGGTCATCTAGTTGCAAGCAGGGGTTGTACATTAAATAAATAACCCAGCAAGCCAACTCCAGGCTGGCACCTGTGAGTGGCGTTGCATGTTCTGCTCTCACGGAGAAGTCTCTGGATTCTCCCCCAGTTTGGAGGACCCAGAACAGAGAGCTCTGCCCTTACCCGTTGCCAGTCGTGTTCCCAACATCTGCACCAAGCGGGAAAAGCTGCAGTAGTTTCACTCTTTCTAGAAAATTCTTCTGTCCTGCTTTCGGCCCGGCTTCTGTGGAGAGTGCTGGGCTCTCTCCTGCCATCGCCCCGAACCTGCTTCAGGCTTGCTGGGACATTGAGCAGCTCCCACAGAGCCAGTCCCGTGGGTGGGCGACGTGGGGACCTGCATGTGGTGGGAGGGTGCAGCCACGCTCACCCTCCTGGAGATGGGAGCTTTCATTCTGGGAATCCAAATATAGCTCCGTGTGATCAAGTGCTCGCAAAGAAACGGAGTAATCCATACTTGGGACAAGTCCAGCGCTTAAAATTCCGAACAGCCTCTTTCCCGGGCTTGGCAGCATGTGCTGCACCGGGGGCGTTTGGAGAGTCAAGGTCTTTGCTGCTGATGGTTTAATTTGGACAATGAGCATCACTTAAGAGTGGCATTTTACTGCATTCGTTTCACTCTTACTTTCCAAAGAATCCTTGTGATCCATTCAGGCTCCTCCCTTTGGATGCTAATGGACTTCTGCTGGGATTTTGTTGTTACTGCGAAGCGCCCGGGTCCTGTGTGCAGGGGCTGGGGCTGGAGAGCTGCTCTGCCCTGAGACAATGCCCCCATTCAGGGCCGACACAAGGGGAGGGGAGGGGCAGTTCTGGTGGCAATTAGTGTCCAGAGCCGGTCCTAATCGATGCCTTTGCTGGGTGTCCAAATTGCTGAGCTGGTCCTTCCCGGCTGCATGTTCCTGCACTGAACTGAACGTGTTCCTCAGGCACCTTTTAGAAAGCAAGGAAAAAGAATTCCCCAGTTCACATCTGCAGGACCCGTGGTGGGAGAGAGTGGCTACAGCTGGTTTGGACCAGCCTTTTTGGGAGTAAAACCTGCTACAAATAGTGCTTGGTCCTCACAACCTTTGTCTGTGGGGCGGAGGGACCGGCTGGAGGGGGACAGCAAAAGGTGTTCCCATGGGACAAGGATGTTGTGAGGGTGTTGAGGGGCTGCCACACGCTGTCCAGAGAAGCTGTGGCTGCCCCATCCCTGGAAGTGTCCAAGGCCAGGTTGGAGCAAGCTGGGATAGTGGAAGGTGTCCTTGCCCATGGCAGGGGTGGAATGGGATTAAGGTTTTCAACCCAGAGCATTCCAGGATTCTGTGGTTTAGTTTGCTGGTGTTCATCCTTAGCAGAGGACCAAACAAGCCGTGTTTTGCTGTAACTCCAATGCCAGAATTTCCAGTGCATCCCAACATGTTGTGGGACGTGCTGTGTGCACAGGCTCAGTGTGGCAGGGAGGCACTGCCTGTCCTGCACAGCTCTGATGTGTCCTGGCACGGTGTGGCACCTGGAGCATCCTGCATTTCACAGGAAACCCCCTGGACTGGGAGCCGTGTGGTTGGTCCACATCCCAGTCTGTCCGTACCCTGCTGGGCATTCCCAAAGGAAACAATCACACTTTGTGTTTCACAAGCTGTTTTTAAGCTCTTGGCTCAATCCCAGTCACGAGGCTCTGAGGTGAAAGGGCTTAGAGAGACCGACATGAATCGTGACCGTCCCCATCGGCACCGGGAGGCGGCCGCCAGGGATGCAGACCTGGAATAGCCAAACTGTGTGATTCCTGTGCCAGGAACTGCAGGAGGCTGCTCTGCTGCCTGGGTCAGCCTTGGGAATGGTCTGGAATGCAGCAGGTCCCGTGGCAGGAACGGGAGGCTCCGGAGAAGCATCTCTGATGGATGGCTCTGCTGGCCGGAGGCATTTGAGCCGGTCCTGGCTGGTGCGTGGCCTTAAGGAGTTGGTCACTCGTGCTGTGCTGTGGGAAGGGCTGTTTGACCTCGGACAAGTGATGGATTAGCCGGGAAGTGGGAGCTGGAGGCGTGGCCCTTGTGTCCCACCACGCTGGGCTGCCACTCTTGGGAGCGTCAGTATGGAATCATAACACAGAATCGTGGAATGGTTTGGGTTGGAAGGACCTTAAAGTCCATCCCATCCCACCCCCTGCCATGGGCAGGGACACCTTCCACTATCCCAGGGTGCTCCAAGCCCCGTCCAGCCTGGCCTTGGACACTGCCAGGGATCCAGGGGCAGCCACAGCTGCTCTGGGCACCCCGTGCCAGGGCCTCCCCACCCTCCCAGGGAACAATTCCTTTCTTATATCTGATTTGAATTTCTCCTGTTTTACTTTAAAACCACCACCCTTCGTTCTGTTGCACCAGGCCCTCCTGGAAGGTTTGTCCCCTCATGGGCCCCTTTAAGATTTGCTAAAATGAGTAAGTAATACAATTATTTATAGAACATTGGCAGGTGTAATTCCTACATGGGGGCTACATTCAGGTGTCCTTTAAACCTGAGCCTGTCATGACTGCCTGGGGAGGAACTGCCTCAGAGCACACAGGGGATAATTACATGTGGAGTTTTCCTTGAACTTCTTTTGCATGAAAGGTGGGATTGAATGGGAGCAGTGAAGGCTCCGTGTGCTGGGGCAGCTGCTGGAGATGTTTCCAGCTCCAGCCTCGCTCTCTGATGGCTCAGCACACCCACCCCAGGTGATGGGGCTGGTGCAGCACAGTGGGTGGGATGGGATGGGGTGAGATGGGCTGGGTGCCACGGGGTGGGATAGACTTTCCCCATACAGCACCGAGGCGTTAACATTTTCCCTGGAATTTTAAATAAATCTCTTCATGTGCAGGCTGGGTTGTGACTCACACCCTTGGGCTGATGGCAGCAGCAGCGTGGTGAGCTCGCACTAAAATGAGGACAGAACTCAGCTTCTTAAGGCTGGTCACATGTTAAAGATGCAAAAGGATGTACAGATGCAGAAAAACAAGGATGGGAGAGAAAACCAGCGGGTGGAAGTGTCCTGATCCAGCAATTTCCGTCCATCCAGAGTAATGAGGGATGGGAGAGCTGCTTCCAGCTCTGGACCTGCAGTGTTCTCTGTTCACACACACACTTAAGGACAGTGTGTTATGGCCCAGAGCTAGAAACAGGTGCTTTTTAACATCAGGAAGGCATAAAATTGCCCCTCTCGTGGTGTGACAGTCTTGCCTCTGCTCTCTGAGAAATGCTGAGTGTGTCTTTAAAGGAGAGCAGAAATGGTGTTGTGGATGATCTTTGATTCCACTTAGACTATGGAAAAGTGTACTGCTGAGTTTAAAAAAGGGAAAAAACCTAAAAGCAAGCTGGATTAAACGTGTTGGTTAATGCTGTTCCTGTAAAACCCCGTGGCCGGGTCCAGCAGAATAGGGATGTGCGCAGCAGTTTTGGAAAATGTACTTGGGGAGGTCTGAGCAGAGAGGGAAGGAGGAGAAAATACAACATGAATGGATGACTTGACTTCGAATCCCTGCACTTCGACTTAACTCAGGCAAAATAGGTTGTGACAGTGTGTGAGTCATACAGAAACTGCTTGGAAATAGAGGGGAACGTGGAAATACCTTTGGATTTGGCCAGTGGGGACCTGTACCTTCACAGCTGGGCAGTGAGGGAGGGGAGCGGAGCACGAAGGTCCCATGGAGGTTGTTGTAAGGTGGGATCTTGGAGGTCTTTTCCAAACTCCGTGGCTCTGGGATTCGATATGCATGGAGCACGTGGGTTCCAGGAGGGGCCACTGCTTGGTTTGTGATCTGTTGGTGGAGTGGGAGGAAAAGAGGAGGAGGAAGAAGGCTGGGAAGCCGTTGAAGGTCACCACGCTCCTGAGCCTTGCAGAGCAGCACATGGAGCCCTTGGCCGGTAGAAGAAGATGAAAGAATTTCTGTGCAGATCTGTTTATATCGATATTCTCGAGAGTGTGGGGGATAAAACGCTCCGGGAACCGCTGGGGAGTTCACTTTAAGTGTTGTGGATGTGCAGCTGCATCTTCCCTGCCGAGAACAAGGCACAGGGAGGGAGGAGGGTGCAGACAGATCCAGGGACCCTGGTGCCCCTCTGACACCGGGACACGGGCGGAGGAGCCCGTTTGGTGAATCAGCACCCCTGGGTCGGGATGCTCCGTCCCCAGGCTGTGCCTGCAGGGAGCTGAGTGCTCCCGTGGGAGCAGGTCTGTACAGGAATCTCATCCAAACCAGGCTCTGACTAACTCCCATAGCCCCAGTGCGATGCCAGGCCGGGTTTAGGATGTGGCTGCACCTTGGAAAAATCTCGGGTTCTTGCTGTGAGGTCCCTTTTAAAACAGTGCTCACATGACAGGCTGCTTACAGGGAAAATTGAGCTGCTGCTGCAGCACCTGGTGCATCCCGAAATCCCTGACAACTGCCTTGGAAAGCAATCTCAAAGCCTATCTGTCTTGACAGTGTCTCTTAATGGCTTACTAATAATGCCTGAAGATTTGCTGGAGCTCTGCCACAGCCCTGCTGTAGAATCACAGAGTCATGGAGTGGTTTGGGTGGGAAGGGATCTTGCAGCTCATCCCGTTCACCCCCTGCCATGGGCAGGGACACCCTGCTCCAAACCTTGTCCAGCCTGGCTTTGGTCGGTTCAGAGTGCTCTGCTCTGCTCTCCTCCAAACTGAGAACCCCTCAGTTTTCAGTGATTGAACTAAATCCCCCCAAACTGGGAGCCTCGGAAGGTGTTTTCCAAGTGCCCTCCAGGAGGCAGCCAGAGCAGGCAGGGAGGGATCTCCTCGATTCCTGGCAGAGGTGCAGCGTTCAGGAGTGCTTTGTGGTGGGGTCAAACCCGTGGCTTCATTGTCATCTACAGCCACTTCATCGTGGGGGATGTGGGAGCAGCTTGGATTTCTAAGAGATAAGGTTATTGTGTGAATCCACAAGGAAAAATTCCAGCTCCATGAACATATTTTGCCATGGCGCATGGGGTTTGTGCCTGTCAGGATGGGGAAGGGGTCATGTAATCCAGGCATACAGCACTGGATTATATTATCATGTGCTACAGGGTGTTAAATCTCAGGGTTTGCTCTCATTTTTGGAGGGGAGGGGGATTTCTGGGACAGAGCAACATCGCTGCTAAGCTGAAGGAGGCTTTTATTGTAAAATAAAATAGGAATCAGAACACTCAGTGCACACCTGGGCTTTAGTCATCGCCAGAGAAGGTTTGTGTACAGCCCTGACAGCTCAGGCTGCTCCAGAGTGTTTGTGGGGGGAAGAGGGACATTGTGCCAGGGAGGCTCAGGTTGGACATTGGGAAGAATTTCTTCACAGGAAAGGTGGTCAGTCATTGGCAGGGGCTGCCCAGGGAGCTGATGGAGCCCCCATCCCTGGGGGTGTTCAAGGGATGCCTGGATGTGGCGCTTAGTGCTCTGGGCTGGTGACAAGGTGGGGATTGGTCACAGGTTGGACTCGTTGATCTTGGAGATCTTTTCTAGTCTCAGTGATTCCGTGAAAGCAAAAGCAAATGGAGGCCAAGAGCTTTGCTGGTGAAATATTGGGATGGTCAGTTTTACTGCTGGGAGAACGTGTAGGTGCAGCCAAGTGCATGGAGAATCCTTGGGCTGAGCAGGGAACAAAGGCAGCACGAGGCTGGGTTTTATATTTACGAAGTCCCGATGTGCCGAGTGCTCCGGCGGCCAGGCAGTGCCAGGCTCTCCTCCCGGCCCGGCCTCCTCCCGCTCCCCCGGGCTCCGCTGACGCCGTGTTAATAATTACTAGAATGTACTTTCGGGCAGGTTATTTGTTTTCCCTCCTCATGATGTGCAAGAGCGGATAATGAAATTAATTTGCACACTTGGTGAGTTTGCAAAGCCGGCTTCAGCCACGTTGCCACGATACTGCGGCGGTGCCGGCAGCTCCCAGGGCCGGTGTTTGCACAGCCGGGGCAGCCGGCTGCTGGCGTGGGCAAACAGAGCTCGGAGGGAGCTGGGGCATACCCAGCCAGGAGAAAAGCTCCCTGCAGAGCCAGCGCAGAGCGTGCGGGCAGTAAAAGCCCTTCCAGGCTGTAAAACCCCTTTCCAGCCTGTAAAACCCCTTTCCGACACGCAGTGTTTGGCGCTGCCGATTGCAGCCAGTTCAGTAGGTCAGCAGCCCAAGAAAGAAATTCCAGTGTTGATCCTGCAGGTTGTGGAGCTCATGGTGGGATCACCTGGAGCCCATTGGTGAATTCGGATGTTGTGATGTTGTTTGTCTGTAAGTCCTGAGTCCGGTATCCCCCAGCCCAGGGGTGTGGTACGTGAACCTCGGTGCTTTCTGGAAGCACCAGGCACTGCTCCTCAGAGCTGGCCAGGCTCTGCTGGGCAGGTTTCAGTCAGGAGGTGGCTGGTGAGGCTGCCCAGTGTGTGGGATTCTCTGGAGAGCTGGCTGAGCTTCACCGTGCAGTGGTGGGGAACCGCAGCTCCGACATTCCTGTCTCCCTCACCACATGCTTGGCCAGGGGCAAAATCAGTTTGGGACAAGACGTGGTTGAGTCATTTTCTGTGCCCTAATTCCCCACACAGGTAAAGGACCAAGCCAGGAGCACAAAACTCTGCCAAAGGCTGACACTCCTGTCCTGCTTCTGCGGCCTCAGAGGCTGAACCCTCCATGGGCACCCAGCAGCATCCGCCCTCTGGCCCAGGGGGAGCTCAGCATGGCTGTGTGTTCCTGAGCCGGGTTCTGCCAGGGTTCCACTCCGGTTTGGGAGAAGTTTCAGTCCTCAGATCACAGGGAGAAGCTGGCTGTGCTCAGCTCTCGAGGCTGTGGTTCCCCTTTGCCTGCTGTGATCCTGCTGGGAGCACGTGCGCCGTGTGCCAGGCGTGCCACGTCCGCCTGGCGCAGACCTGGGGCACCAGCGGTGAGCAGCACCGCTCCGGCTGTTCCCTTCCTACCTGTGTCCTCGTGATCCTGCTCCAAGGCTTGGCTCCATGAGTCCCTGGATGTGTTATTTCGGTGTGGCTGCAGCCTGGCTTTGGGTCGCTCTTGGGGTAGAGGTTGCCTGTCACTCCCAGCTTATTTCTCCCCGCCCAGGGTCACAAAGCCTGGCTTTGATCCCTCCCTTCTCCGAGTTCTGCTACCAAATGCCATGTGTTCACACCGGGCTCCTCAGCCTGGGGGAGGCAGGAGGATCCAGCAGGCAGCTGGGAGACAGACCTTGCTTTTTAGGGAAGACAAGGAGGCGGCAGAGAATCTGTTGGGTTTTTTCCCCCCAGTTTGCCTCGTGTATGTGTTGTCTGAGCTTTGCCTTTTGGAAGATGCTGGGGCTCCTGGGTGAGCTGTGCTGGGGGCATCTGCAGGGCCACACACGTCCCACCAGGGCACGTGTCTGGTCAGCTGCTCCAGGTATTCCTGGAATTATGGAGTCATGGAATAGTTTGGTTTGGAAGGGACTTTAAAGCTCATCTCGTCCCACCCCTGCCATGGGCAGGGACACCTTGCACTGGACCAGGTTGATCCAAGTCCTGTCCAACCTGGCCTTGAACACTTCCAGGGATGGAGAATCCACAACCTCTCTGGCTATTCTCGGTTTTTGGCCAGTGTTGAAGCAGCAGCTTTATAACAAATTGTTTTACCAGAGGCCTCGTGTCACTTCATTGAGCTCAAAATCAGGAGGGCCTCTCAGGTTTGTGTTTTTGGGGACTCACATCCTTAGAGAAAAATCTGTTAAGGCAGGTCTGTTCTTACAGCTCCCCATTGCTCCTGCTCCAATGGCACCTTCAACAAGAGCTTTGTAGAGAAAGTGGAGTTTCCCCGTATGAGTACATACCCTTTTTGGTAAACACATTCCTGTGTCTTTACATACAATAGAACTCCTTCAAAAGCTCTGTGATTTGAGACATGGAAAACTGCAGGTTTGTGGAGAATTCGCCTTGCTTTGATTGTTTGCAAACCAGCAGCGGGGTTGTGCCGTGCCCAAACCTTCCCTGCCGGCCCCTGGCCCAGGATGGCCGCTTCCCCTCGGCCGTGACGTGCGGCCGGCCGGGGTCCTGGCACCGAGCTGCGCCAGGCCTGAGCCTCCTGGCACGGCCACAGCAGAGTCACCGCGTGCTGGACCGGGAACGGGAAAACCAGCCGGGGAGTTTGGCTTCTGGAACAAGATGGGCAGAAGCGGTGAAGGTAGCAGGCAAGGTGCTTCTCCCCATCCACCTGGCAGCGGAGGGTGTGCGGCTCGCTTGGAGAAGCTGAGGATTCGTGTGTTCCCCGTGCTGGCTGTGGCACACAGAGCCCCACGGAAGCACAGCAGGTGCTTTCCCGTCACACAGCTCGTTCAGCAGTGATGGGCTGTCGTCAGCAGCACAGCTCCAGCCGGAGCTCAGCTTCCAGCTCGGCCTGAAACCATCAGGAAATCCACTGCTGGTGTCAGTGGGTCAGGGCTCGGGGAGCCACCGCGGCTTTTGGAGTGGTGCGGAAAGTGTGGTGACAGTTCTGCTGCTGGGAGCGAGCACCAGCGGCTGGGACAAGGGGAGCCAGCTCCGAGTGAGCCCAGAAATGTGCACAGAAGCCCTTCTATGCCCCCACTCTCCTTCCCTCCCTTTCCCTCGGCTTCCCTGCCCTTCCCTCCCGCCTGCACGGAGCTGTGAATCCGGCCGGAGCCCGGTGCTTGCCCGGCCTTGGCGCCGTGCCGAGCTGCTCCGTGGTGCGTGGTGTGCTTGGGAGAAAGGCTTCCCTGCCGAGTGCTGCCCTGGCACAGGGCTGGAACTTCACATGGCCCCGACTTCTCCTCACCTCCCCAAGCGCCTTCCATCCTTACAGAATTCCAGTTTAATGTGAGCTATGAATCCATCTTTTCATAGAATCATGGAATGGTTTGGGTGGGAAGGGACCTTAAAGCTCCTCTCGTTCCCCCCCCTGCCATGGGCAGGGACACCTTCCACTGTCCCTGGCTGCTCCAAGCCCGTTTCAACCTGGCCTTCTGCCCATGTCTGTTCAGCTGTTGCCCTGCCATTTAAAAGCTGACAGTAACATGGCAAACAAACCCCAGTGTTGCTGCAAAGTGTTTTTGTACGTGGATCAAATGTGAGTCTGGAATCTGGAAGCCACTGGCCTCAGTGGAAAAGAAAAAAGAGGAAAACAAAACTCCTGGATTTGCAGACCCCAAATGAGAGGAAATCAGTGAAGTTCTGTGCTGAGTTTTCCCCAAAGCCTGATGCCTTCAGGGCCCCTGTGTGAGATTTGTTTTGTCTGGTCCTTGCTCCTGAATCCACCAAAATGTTTCTGAGGTTCCCACACTGGGAGGAAGCACGAGGATGCTGAGATGCAGAGAGGGATCCTGGGAAGAATTGTGCAAGAATGGGGAGAACGAGGAATGTTTTGCTGCCGTTACCGTGGATTTTCCTGCTCACAGCTGGGAGAAGATGTTACTTGGCTGTTGCGACATCACGGGCTGAAACCAGATGTAAACACAGACATCCCAAAGCTTGTGTCCAAATCCCCCGAGGCTCAAGCAGGGATTTCACTGGGGGGTAGCTGGTGTTGCAGAGCCCTCAGTCGAGGGTCTTCTCGACTTGAAGGACCCTGTTGCAATGGTCATGGCACCTTTTGCAAAATATTTTTGGTTTGATTTCTTTGTTATGTAGTGAACGTGCTTGGTTGTGGTCTCCTCTCGGGTTTAAGCGCTTAAGTCATGTGGTTTATTTGTAGTTAAGGCTGTTTCTTGTCCTAGACGTGGACATAGTGATACTGAAAATTGGGCAGGACTGGAGTGAGTCTCAGTTGGGTTTTACTGGGGGCTGTGTGTCCCTTAACTGTGTGTGTGTCTGTGCCCGTGTGTCCGTGTGCACGTGTATGTGCAGAGATGGACACTGCAAGTGTGCAGTACTTACAGAATTAAAGCAGCCCGGACTCCCAGGGCCGGGTCTCTGTTCAACTGTGTTATGTCAGAGCCAATTCCCAGTGCCCAGGGGTGAGCAAGGCACAGAGCTGTCGGTGATGAGGCCGCAGAACGGTGACGCCTGTACTCCTTTAAACAGCCAGAAATGAGCCCAAATGCATCCTTCATCCTGCTCCGTTCCTGAGCCTCCCTGTTGTGCAGCTGAGCAGCAGATGGGACTCGCCGGAGCCGCCACGAGCTTTCCACAGGAACGGTGCCGGTCCCGCAGCCTCCCCTTGGGACAGGCCCTGGTGCCAGGAGTGGGAACATGGACCCTGTGCAGGTGGGAGCGCAGAGGAGCCTCGGCCTGGCCGAGGAGGGAGCAGAGCGAGCCAGCAGCCCCTGCCAGCCCCGCGTCCCCAGTGCCGCCGCGGGGTGGGTGACGCAGGTCGCTGCCAGGGCACCGACAGCCGCTGCTGCTTCATCTGTCACCCTTTGGTCCGTGATGGTCAGGAATTGTCTGGGCTCACTTGTTTCTCCGAGTTGAAAATTGGGTCTGGCTCATTTCTGGGGCTTGGCTGATGCTCCTGACCCGCTCGAGCTGCACTTGGAAGCCGCAGTGACGGCTCCGTGCAGGGCACAGGGGGGCAGAGCCCAGCTCCCCAAACTGTCCTGGGCATGGAGCTGGTTCTGCAGATCTGTGGTGGTTAAATTTTGCCAGGATAAAGCAGCCCTGGGGGATCCCAGTCTTTCCCAGCTGGTGGCACCTTCGAGATCCCACTCGCATCCTGGTGAGCTGTGGGTGAAGGCTTGGTCTTCCTTGGATTTCTCAGCTCACCAGCATCACATTTCTGCCTTGTTTTCTTTGTGCTGGATAGTTCGGGCTACATTTTTCCTCCTGTGTGCAGCAGCACTGGGAATATTCATGTGGAGCTGATCACTGTTTTAAGGAGGTTGGTGTGCAGTCTGCTGGTGACTGCTGGCAGACGTGGTTACAGCTCGTCCCTGGCTGAAGCCTGATGGGTGTCCAGGAGAAGCAGAGAGGGGATGGGAGAAGCGCAGAGTCCTCCCTCCCCGGCAGGTTTTGGTCTGGGCTGGTGATCCAGAGCCATCCCAGAGAGGACAGCAGTGTCATGATCAGCTGTCCCACCCTGGCTAGGAGGGCTGCAGCAGGGCTGTGTGCTGCTCCAGCCTTCCTGTAACACTCCGGCTGCTCCAGAGGTTTCCACATCGCCGCTAATCCCGCTCCCAGACCGCAGCCTCGAGCACTGACTCAAACTACGGTTTTGTAACTTGGCCAGGAACCAGATCATCGGCAGCATCCCGAAATGGAGCAATACCAGAGGCAGCTGTGTACGGATAATTGAGGGAAGGGTTTGTGGGAAAAATTGCTCCCGGAGAAACCACACAGGCGGAGTGGCTGCTTGTGGGTGCGGGGCGCTGTCAGGGCTCTTCTAGTTTGGATTTTGTGTCTCCTGAGAATTGTCCCAGCTGGAAGATTCTGAATCACAGTGTGGTTGGGCAGAAATTTCCAAATATAATCCTGTTAAACAGCAACACTTGGTGCAATAGAAACATGTCCAGTTGTCAGAATTTGAGACCACTGACCTCTTGCTGGGGCAGGAGGGGACACTGGCGGATTGCAGGTGTGGGGTTGTGGTTTGAAGTGAACCCCTTAGCAGGGATGGGTTTGTGTGGTGGAGCCATGCTGGAGAACTGTGGAGGAGCTGGACGTTCATGGTGCTCAGCAAGACCATGAGCATCATCTTCATGGTGATCCTTGGAGACTTGGATGCACATCCATGTGCAGCCTCAGCAGCTCCACTGTGTTGTTTTCTGCAGGTCCTGAGGAACTCCAGGAAGGGCCATCAGTCCCACAAAAGACTGAAATACTAATAGCTGCTGTAATTCAGTAATATTATTTAATTCAGTTTAATTTAAGTAATTTCGGCTGCAGGATCGTTATATTTTGTTACAGTGAGGATGGAGAGGCCCTGGCACAGGGTGCCCAGAGAAGCTGTGCCTGCCCCATCCCTGGAAGTGTTCAAGGCCAGGCTGGGCAGGGCTTGGAGCGACCTGGGCTAGTGGAAGGTGTCCCTGCCCATGGCAGGGGCAGAATGAGATGAGCTTTAAGGTCCTTTCCATCCCAGTCTGGAATTGCGTGATTCCACCTTAGTTAGTTTACTTGGCTGGTGTGTATTTGAGAGAGCAGCAAGCCTTGCCCAAGCCAGTCATTGCAGGCTATCAGGAGATCAGGATATGTGGGATAAGGCAGAATAAATATTTTGGAACGGTCACAGTTTACTTGGGACCAGGCAATGACTTTGAGAACAGGAGAGGAGAAGCCGAGCAAAGAGGTGAAGAAAGACGTGTCATCTCTAAGAACTCCTGATGAGGAGTGACATCCCCTTTCAAAAGCCAGGAGCAAACAGGTAACAGGTCCCCAGGATGAGGAGGGATGTGGAGGTGAAGGTGAGGACACGATGGAGCTGTGACACCAGGCGAAGGCGCGTCCCCACCGGCCGCGCTCCGGGAAACGCAGGCTCTCCGTTCTCCTTGGTTTGAGTTCGGGCTCTAAGAATTAGCACCTTGCACTGCTCTATCTCAGTAATAGCTAATCTTTGCCATTACCCGTGGTCAGGTGCTGAGGAAACCACCTGTGTTTGCCGTGCAGCTTTGCAGGGCTCCTGCTGCTCCCGGCCGTGTGTACTCACCGTGGAAAGCCATGGACTTTGCTCTTCCGGAGCCGAGCTCCAGCACAAAGAACAATTGTTCCTTGTTCCCCAAACTGCACGTCCTGCTGGTGCTCACAGGCAGTTTCAGGGACTCACTGTGGGTCGTGTTGGCTGGACAGGTGGAGGATAAACCGGTGCAGGGCGGGTGCTGGGGACGCAGTGGTGGAGCAGCCTGAGCACACAGCAGGGCTGGGTTGAGGCTGGGGCAGTGGTGTTTTTGAGAAGCTGTGGCTGCCTCATCCCTGGAAGTGTTGGGTAGGACTTGGAGCAGCCTGGGATAGCGGAAGGTGTCCCTGCCCATGGCAGGGGGTGGAACGGGATGAGCTTTGAGGTCACTTCCAACCCAAACTGTTCTGGGATTCAGTGGTTCTGTGTGTTGAAAGACATCAGCTCTTGGTTTTCTCCCTTTGCTTTCCAGAGCTGGGGGACATGTCAAATTGTGGGTGTGAGTTATTAATCGAAGGCAATTTTTAAAGATTTAAGACAGGGTCCTTAAAAGGAGCCTGAAGTATTAAAATTTTCATTTTTCACAGGCTTGTTCATATTCCAACCTTTTCAGACCAAACAAACGTGTTGGATCTGTGCAAATAATGTCTGGGGCTCTAATTGCATCGGGGGGTTTGCACGGGCAGGAGCCTCCAGCCAACTCCCTCCTATTCTGGCATTTAAAGAAGGCTCCACAATCTCTTTTACTCCAAGCTGGCTGGCTACGGGCAGGCTCCAATGCACAGATCGTGGGCATGAGCTCATTTGTTGTGGCTTCAGATTGAATGGCAGGAGTTTGGCTGCTCTGCGGGAGGGCAGGGAAGGAGGGCTGGGACCGGGAAAGGCTGTCACTCCCCTTGGAGATACATCTGGAAATGTTCTTTATTCTTCCCTGTGAGGGTGGGCAGGCCCTGTTGCAGGTTGCCCAGAGAAGCTGTGGCTGCCCCTGGATCCCTGGCAGTGTCCAAGGCCAGGTTGGAGGGGGCTTGGAGCAAACCGGGATGGTGGAAGGTGTCCCTGCCCGTGGCAGATACGGACGTTGGGGTGTTGCTCACTGGTTCCATGAGGCAGGAGGGGTAGGGATGGGGAGTTTAAATGTACAAGGGATCCATAGGGTTGGTTAATGAGGAGTCTCCTCTCCTGTCAGGCCGTGTTGGTGTTGGCTGGCCAGAGCTGGAGTCTGTCCGTGGGCTCTCTCCATGCTCTCTGTGCCTGTCCCAGTTTGCCCATCGCCTTCTCTGGGAGCCTGTCCTGGCTAACGGGTGCCACTGCTCCCACGCTACCTCCCGGCTGCCCAGATGTCCTGGGGTTGAAGCCAGCAGTGCTTTCTTCCTCCTCCTCCTCCCTGCAAGGGCCAGATGACACCCCCTTCCCTCCCATCCCTCTCGGGACCGTGGCCTTTTGAGGTCCTTCACAGAAGTGTTTGGTCTCAGTGTGTGGCTTTGCCTTGGTATGCCCTGGGCAAAATAAAAACCATTTTCAACTGTTTCCTTGGCCCATCGAGGGGACAGGGGATGATCATGGGTGGGTGTGCCTGGGGCTGGCTCTGCCATTCCCAGCCAGGCTCATTCCTCACGGCTCCAGCCCTGTTCCTGATTGTGTTCCTGAGAGTCCTATTCCTCCATCCTCTGGGAGGGTGCTCGGGGGTGCTGTGGGGGCTCTGACCCCCATGCAGGGCAGGGTGGACCAGGAGGGCCCCCA
The DNA here is from genome assembly GCA_013400235.1 of Oriolus oriolus. Taxonomy (NCBI): domain Eukaryota; kingdom Metazoa; phylum Chordata; class Aves; order Passeriformes; family Corvidae; genus Oriolus; species Oriolus oriolus. The sequence goes on along the minus strand of VXBT01005597.1, from coordinate 116,612 downwards.
GTCCAGAGCAGGGTGACTGGGCTGGGTGTCATCCCTGCTCTTCCAGCTTTCTCCCGGCTGGCAATGCTCCACAGGCTGGGACCACCAGCGCCTTCCCTGCTGGATGCAGCCATCCTGAAGCGGCAGGAGCTGCCGTACCCGGGCCAGTCCATCCCAGGGCAGGCTCCCCCTCTCCATTCACCACTTCCCCAGAGGACTGTGTGAGATCCAGCCTCTCCAGCAGCAGGGTCTGCTGTGGCCAGGCTGGGGGACTGGAGTGCACCGGGCCGGCCGCGCGCGCAACCAGGGCTGGCCCCTGGCCAGGGGTAAACAGCTCCTTTGTTTTCCTGGAGAAGTACGAGGGATTATATTCTGTTGAGCTCACTCGGTCTCCCACTTGGTATTGTGCAGCCACATGTAATCAGCTCCTCGGAGGAGCTGAGTTAATTGTTTGTGAAATAGGAAGGGTGCTGGTTGTCTTCTGTGGGGAGGTGAGCTTGAGAGGGGCATCATGGAAAGGGGGTGGCTCGTCCTGCTCCTAAATTAGGAGGGATTGAAGCCAAATTGTCATTCTGCAGCCCTAGATTTGCCACCCTGCAAATGCTCTGCCGTGAGCTGGGGAAGGCTCTTCCAGCCGGGAATCTGCGCCTCCCCTCTGACTCTTATTAAACGTGCTTAAAAATGAAACGAACTTATTAAACGTGCTTAAAAATGAGAAACGAAGGCTGCGGCGTTGTCAGTAATTGTTGTGCAAATGTGATACTCCCTGCAAGCTGTGGAACAGGCCAGGGCTGTGTTTACCCGGAGAGGCAGCCGGCTTTCCAAGTGTAATGAGTCAGCTCTGCGAACAGAAGGGGCGCAGAATTAATCTGGCATCCGTCTGGCCTTTTCTCAGTTAAGCAGGTTTTGGAAGCTCCACGTGAATAGGTGCCTACCCCGGTACAAGCAGCCACAAAGACTGGGGAGTGGGCACGATTTTTTCGGGAATACATTGGCAGCGTGCGGGTCACGGGGTGCTTTGAGCGAGGCGCTGGCGGTGATGTGGGGTTGGGTTTTGGCTGCCGGTGGGAGCAGAGCATGGCCCGGTCCCACCGTCAGCAGAGCTGAAGCTGCTTGGGTTTAATATCCGTTGTAAGGTGTAAATAAATTTCCCTTGCCCAGCACTTTGTCTGAATTTCCACCTCTTAGATTCGCGGTGAATATTGAAGGGAATATTGTCCTCTGCTCCTGCCTCCTCCCAGGCACACGCTCCTCTACCTGCACCTTAATGAGCCCCAGTAAGAGAAACCGAGGGGAAATAATTCTTACGTTTTCCCAGCTGGCTAATGATGCCTGGCAGAGAGAGGTTCCTGGGGCTGGGAATGGCTGGAGCTGCTCCTGGAGGCACCCCATGAATGTGCGGCATGGAGGGGACACTGGGCTCTGGTGGGCTGTCCCAAAGCTCAGCTGTCCCCGTGTCGAGCAGGGAGGCACGAAGAGGTCTCAGTTCCCTAAGTTTATTCCTAAATATGGATAACAGCCTTCCCACAGCCCAGGCAGAGGAGCTGGGCTGCAGACTTAGCTGCCTTGGGAAGCAGTCTCCTGCTGGAAACAGCAGCACTGTCTGTGCCTGGTGCTTTGGTCTGGGAATTTGTGCTGCTGCAGGGCTGGGCTGGGGCCCCTGAACCACCTTTAAAAAAAAAGGGAAACAACCCAAAGTGTCCCAAAGCCTCTGAGGCGTAAATGGAACAGAAAGTTTGAAGACATTTCCAGGGAACTTCTAAACACAAGACTTCTCTCTCCTCTCTGCGAATTTCCATCTCCCTGGACAGTTTCCTGCAGCTGTAGCTCTGCAGAGCCGCTGCTGTAAGATGTAAATGGGTGCAATTTAGGGCTGGCATGTGACAATTACTTGGGGAAAAGGTCCTGTTTGTGCCATTCCAGCCTTGGGCCGGGGATGCTCTTGGGGTTTCTGGGGGTCACTCCTCACAGATATCCCGTGGCACTGATGCTTTCCAGCCTCTGGTCTCAGGAGAGGAGATATTCTTGTTCACCTAAAGGGCCTTGGCTCCAGCCAGTGCTCCTGAGCCTTGCTGCAGCTCGTGCCTCACTGTATTTCACATGGCACTTGTCTTTCCAGCCCTGTAACCAGGCAACCCACCAGGAGCAGGAGCGCTTTGTCCTCTCCAGGTTGGCTTTCCCAGGCCGAGGTGCGGAGCAGGGTGAGGAGCCGTGACAAACCGCTCCGGGAATGCCGAGCCCTCCGTGCTTCCTGCCCCCCTCTCGTGATGGCAGCACGTTCAAAAAGTGCATTTTTAATGGAGGTTTTGTCATTAGTTTGGTGCTGCGAGTGTCTGGGAGTTCAGCGTGGCAAACTGGGGAGCAGGGCTGCCCCAGCCCTGGGTCTGTCCCCGTGTCCCTGTGCTCGGCACAGAGCCGCAGCTGCAGGAAGCTTTGTGTGGGCTTGGGGTGATGCTGTGGATGAAGAGCAGGAGGGATGTTGCTCTTTGGTGGGGCTTGATCCCTTCTGGGCTGTTCCTTGCATATGAGACAAGTTGTGTCTGCAGCTGCAGGATCCAGTTTGGAGTTGGCCTCTTCTCCCAGGAAACAAGTGACAGGATGAGAGGAAACAGCCTCAGGCTGTGCCAGGGGAGGTTCAGGTTGGAAATCAGGAGGAATTTCTTCATGGAAAGGGTTGTCAGGCATTGGAAGGGTCTGCCCAGGGACATGGCAGAGTTCTCATCCCTGGAGGTGTCCAAGGAAGGCCTGGAGGTGGCACTCGGTGCTCTGGGCTGGTGACAAGGTGGGGATCGGGCGCAGGTTGGACTCGATGTTCTGGGAGGTCTTTTCCAAGCTCAGTGATTGTCTCTGATCCCCTGTGTGATTCCTTGCAGCACCTCTGTTACTCGCTGGGAAGGTGGCAGGAGCCTGCTGCAGCTTTTCCTGCATCTGAGGGTGCTCTGCCATCCTGGAGTTGCCATCCAGGGGTTGGGAGGGGGTTTATCCCCACGGGGAGTGCCTTGTCTTTCCCCCCAGCAGTGGAGAGATCCTTTTGAGATGTCTGACCTCCCTTTTCCTCTCTCCCAGCAGACGGTTGATGATGAGGCGATGGCAGCATAAATGAAGATCAAGTAAGGAAGGCAGAACGATGCCCAAGGGTGGGTGTTCTAAAACACCACAGTCAGAAGATTTCTCTCTCAGCAACGACATGGTGGAGAAACAAACGGGGAAAAAGGTAACGTGTTTGGGCCACCTGCCTTCCTTTGGGGTGCTGCTGCTGGAGCCTGGAGTCTTCAAGCCATGGAGTGTTTGACCTGGCAGGAGGTTGCCCTGGGCTCTTATCCCGGGATTTACATTGGTGTGTTGGTGCTCTGCCAGCTGATGGGGTCCAGCTTACTTCCTTGTGCCTGCAACCCTTCCCTGGAGGTGCTGTGCCCACCTGGAGTCAGCTGAGCAACAGGAGATGCTTTGGAAGGTTCTCTTTTGCAAGTTCTGTGTGTTTTTAGGGGTTTCTGCACTAAGCTGTGGAAGACCTAAGTGATGTGGTGGTGGTGCAAGTGTGTGCTGGGTGAGGGAGGAGCTTCTCCTGCTCTGGATGGAATTCCAGGTCCTTGTCAGCTCGGCTGGTCTGGCTTTCCCCGGCAGCACGGGGAAAGGCTCAGCCTGGGAGTTGCTCTGCTGAAATTGCTGTTTCTGAGGGTTGATTTGAGGTGTTGTCTGGTTTTTGGTGTGGCTTAGGTGAAACTACTGAGATTAAATCTGAGTTTAAGGATAAATACCTTCATACTTCTCCTCTTCATCCTGTGTTGCTCCAGGCGTGAGCTCAGCCTCCTCTCATTCAGCTTTTCCCCCGTTCTCAGTATCAGTCATTTCCAGTCAATAGCTGTGCAGAAAACTGTGTGCAAATGTTACCTTTAAGTAAACACGAAAACCTGCATCTGCTGAGGAACAAATCTCATCCACTTCCCTTTTATCTCCTTGCTCCAGTTTGTCATCATTCCCCCGAGAGCTCCTGCCAGGCCCTGGGAGCTGAAGCTGCGCATGGTGAGCCCCAGCTCCATCACTTCCCCTGCAATCCCACCCTGGTGGTGGCAGGAACTCCTCGTATGACTGAGCCCTTATTATCAACAAAACGAGGAAAATACAAAATTACCAACAGGAAAATCCCAGGCAGGATTTGGTTACAGAGCCCCTCGGTGGCATCTGCCACATTGCCCTCTCTGTGTCACTGCACGTGCAGCTCGGTGCAGGAGTGCTGTGGGCACAGCGTGGGGCTTCTAGGAGGGGGCAGAATCTGGGATTAGGGATGTTGGAGGGGGAACAGCTGCCTGGTAGCATGGGGAGGATGGCAGCGTTTACCCTGGCACAGGAGGCTGTGCCCGGCGGCGCAGGGTATGTAAATACAGGCTGGGTCTGCGCTGGGTAAGAAGCTTAATGCTGGCACAGGTGCTCGGGGAGGGAGAGGATCGGTTGGAATATGAATCAGCTCCCATTTTATTTCATCCACTCGCGGCAGCTTAAAGGCTGCGTGTTATTTACAGAGCAGGTTTGTCGAGCGGCGCGGGGCACGCCGGGAAGCGCAGTTATCTCCCGCTGGCTGCAGAACTGGGACACAATTCCTGCCTCCCATTCAGCGGCGGCAGCACAGGCCTGCCCGGAGCGGCGCTGAGAGGGGACGGGGCAGAGTTCCTGCTCCTTTAATTCTGGCTTTTGCAACAGAGGAGACGCTCACAGGCTCTTCTCTTCCAGGGGCCGAGCTGAGCTCCAGCCCGAGTGGCTTTTGCCCTGTTTCTGGTTAATTGTGAAGCTGAGCTGGAGCAGTGACTCAGGGGAAAAGCACTTCGACCTCCTCCCTGCAGACGCTGTTGTACCTGCCTGTCAGCAACCGCTGCCTTGCATTTATCTTGCCTTTGTCAACACGTTCAAAGGCCGAGCTGGGACTTGGCTCAGCTTCCCTGCGAGGCTGCAGAGGGAGGGCAGAGCCCGGGTCGTGCGCAGGGCCCGCCGTGGGCACGGGGAGAGCGTGGCAAAGTGATGCCAACCAAGTGGTGTTTTCCTCTTCATGTGACCTTAATATCGGTAGTTGGTTTAGCATTAAACAGGCTTTACAAGCCTGGGCTCTGCAGCTCTGGCAGATGGAGGGGGGTCCTGGTGCTGCTGTGGGCTGAGTACCACCGGGGACAAGGGGCTGGCCTTGAGCTGAAGGAGGAGAGGTTTAGATGGGATATTGGGAAGAAATTCCTGGCTGGGAGGGTGGGGAGGCCCTGGCACAGGGTGCCCAGAGCAGCTGTGGCTGCCCCTGGATCCCTGGAAGTGTCCAAGGCTAGGCTGGACAGGGCTTAGAGCAGCCTGGGATAGTGAAGGTGTCCCTGCCCATGGCTGGGGATAGAACAAGATGAGTTTTGGGGTCCCTTCCCACCCAAACCATTCCAGGATTCTGTGATCACCAACTTTTGAACCTGAGTTCCGTGCTTGATCACGTAGCAGGCTCTCAGGGGAGCTGCCCTGTTCAGAGGGCTCCTGCTTTGAGGAGGAGGCTGTGAGCTGCTGCCTGGCGGTAGCAGGGCTCATTATAGGAGGGAACTCCTGGCTCTCCGCTCCCTGCCCATCCATGGGAGGGACTTAGGAGCGGGTGGGATGCAGCCCTGAGAGTGAAGTGGTGTAAGGAGCGTGTCTGAGGGCGTTGGATGCTCTGTGCTGTGGGATGAGGAGCTGTTTCTCCCAGGGTTAGTGGAGCCCTTATAAGGCTGCACAAGCCTGCCCGGGGCGGGCGCTGGCAGCCCCCGGGCTCCTCCTGCTCCCTTCAGCCTGAAGGCTTTTGTACAAATCTGCATGCCATATATGAATAATTCTCCTTTCTGGTCTAGATCCGCAGATCCCCGTAGCAGGAGGAGATTACTCATGACTTAGGCAGAGCACAGCAAGGGTTATATCAGTTGTCAAAAGCATTTCCTGATGGGCCTGGCCTGGCTGTGTGGTTACACCATGTGCTCGGCACAGCCTTTGCCTCTTTATGGGGAAATGCTCCCTCTTGCATAGTCAAAAGTGCATTTTTGCTGCAGTGAACACCAAGCAGAACAGCACTTACCCCAGTTTTTGCTTGTAGGAGCTGGCAGAAGTTAAAAAAACTTGAGGTTTTTCTCCTTCCCCTTCTCCCCTTTTCAGAAGAAGGAACATGGTCCTTATTTTTCGGTTCTTCACGAGATCTGTTGTGCTGTCAGGGCTTTCCAGACTGGATGAGTGAGTGCTGGGCTCTGTGTCCGGCACAGAGTCACCCACAGGAGTGTGAAACCTGCAGGAGTATCTGGGTGACTGAAGAGATGACATTTCAGTGAAGTTAATCAGCCCGTGCTCATCACAGGCTCATATTTCTTACAAACTTTGGTGCCTGAGGCTCACAGGAACGGGGCTTCAGCTCCAGTCACCTCCATGCTCCACGTGTTTTATTACAGCATTGATAACAACACAAATTCAGACTTTCTGGAACTTTGTGTGTGTGTGTGTGTTGTACTCTGGCTTTGGGAAGGCTGTGAGGGGCCCAGATTTAGGGAATTGTTTGATTTCCACCACATCCAGTTGCTTGCTGGGTAAAACTGCATCCATTCCCTTTTGTAATGCAGGGTGGGAACCTTCTGCCCCTTCTCCCTTCCCTCCCCACTGGCAGAGCCAGGACAGACCCACTGGTGCAGGGAAAGTCCCTCTGTGGCAGCATTTGCTTTTTGCAGCAGGAGTCTGACGTGGGGCACCGGCCTTGGAGCCCTCCTGGGCTTCTCCTCGCAGGCTGCCCGTGCTGGTTTTGTTCATTGCTGCTTAATTTTTACTGACATCACAGCCTGAAATGCTTGGAGCTCATTTTGGAGAACAAAGGGCTTTGGGGATTTCCATGGCTGGCAGTGCAAGTCTCTGCATAAGCGCTGGGCTGCGAGTCAGGCTCTGGCGGAGCGAGGTGGCGGGGCTGGAAATACGGATTTCTTTGCCTGGCTTTGTAAATCGTAGAATCATGGGCTGGTTTGGGTTGGAAGGGACTTTAAAGCTCATCTCATCCTTTCCACTAGGTCAGGTTGCTCAGAGCCCCATCTAAATGACTCTGTCTTGCAGAAATCTGCATCAAAAAACCCCACAGGATTGTTTGTGCTCTGAGACCTGGCCTTTGGCCAGTCGGTGTGTCACAAATGCCCCGAGCAGATTGCTATCAGGCTCTGTGGTGCTGGTGGGAGAAGCCCTTCCCTCCCCACCCTGCAGCATCCCGCTCTGGGTGGCTGCTGGGGCCAGGTCCTGCTGGGTGTGTGCTCCAGCCGCGGCGGGCTGAGAGCGCCTGGTGACGTGATGCATCTTTCACTTTTGCAGGAGTCGCTCAAGGTGGGTCAGTTACTCATTCTGTAACTCTCACCGCGAGTGGAACGTGTCAGGAGGGGATTTTTTTCTGCACTCACGGCTGCTGACTCCCCTTTGCCAAAGCAGCTTTTATTAACACCTGCAAAGGGGAACTTGTTGCTGCTGCTGAGCTCTCGGCTCTTCCCTGCCCCCAAACTCCTGTCCCGGCCTTGGAGAGCCCCAGCTCTTGCACAGGGGTGTTCATACAAGTTCATCTGCAATGTGGAGGCCAGGCTGGACGGGGCTCTGAGCAGCCTGATTTAGTGGAAGGTGTCTCTGCCCATGGCAAAAAGGGTTGGGATGAGATGAGCTTTGAGGTCTCGTCCAACCCAAACCATTCCAGGATTTTGTGATTCTAATTTGGATTTGTTCCATTAGTGAAACCTGATCCCGATGAGTCTGAGCTTACTTTAAAGATGAGAAGACCTAAAAATGAATCCAGATTTTACTCGGGTAAAGGACGACATTCTTCATTACAGAATTGGAAATAATTAGGGAAGTAAAGCTTAAAATAAGAAAACGAAAACTTTCAGGAATTGGACTCTCCCACTGCCTTGATGTTCCACCCGCTGCTGCAGGCGTCCCCAGCAGGTCGCTGCTTTCCAGGGGGAGGCAAAGTCTGGATCTTCCTTGCTCCAATTAGTAGAAAAGGTTATCGTTGTGCTGCTGTACGAATTAATCTTCAAAGCAGCGCCGGCGCTGCCGCCGCTTCCTTGGCTCCTGGTATTTAATTGTGCTGAGCTGACGGGACCGGCGGCTCCGAGCGTCGGGGCGGAGGCAAAGGAAGCGCTGCCCGAGCGTGCCCGGCGCTGGGATTCACACAGACACGGCCAGGGCCGCGCTGGGCTCACCCTCTGCTCGGAGAAGGGCTTCTTCATCATTCCTCTGCTCTGCCCCTCCTCCAACAGGGAGATTCTAGCAACGTGGCAATAACTATGGTTTTAAACGGACAGAGGGGAGGTGTAGATGGGATACTGGGAAGGAATTGTTCCCTGGGAGGGTGGGGAGGCCCTGGCACGGGGTGCCCAGAGAAGCTGTGGCTGCCCCTGGATCCCTGGCAGTGCCCAAGGCCAGGGGCTTGGAACAGCCTGGGACAGTGGAAGGTGTCCCTGCCCATGGCAGAGCATGGAACGAGATGAGCTTTAAGGGCCCTTCCAACCCAAACAATTCCATGATTCAAACTTGCAGAATGAGCTGCACTTTTACCTGTCCTGCCCTTTTTCTCACTCCTGAGTGCACAGAGATCCCAGGCAGCATTAATCCAGCAGAAAACCTACCTGTGTGTCTAAGAGCATCATCCAGATGCTTCTTGAACTGTGACAGGCTTGGTGCCCTGACTGCTCCACCCTGCAGGAACCACACAGACTCGTGTCTTCAGTGTTCAGAGATGCCTTTTACTCAAGAAGATACAAGGAAAAGTTCAGGATGTGAATGGCCACTGTGGGAAAAGGTGCATTATTTATTAGGTGGCTTTATTCAGGAAACATACACATTTTATTTTATCCTTTTGATAAAATATTTCATAGAATCACAGAACTAGGACAGACCAGGGTACCTGCTCACAACACGACATTCCTGGCAGGTGATGGGAGCTCCCTGGCCTCACCGCCACCTCGGAGCAGTACAAGTGGCATCATTTGTTATTCCAAACTATTTTTGTTCACCTCAGAAAACATAAGTCAAAAGCTTTTCAATCTGGAGGGCTTAAAGGAAATGCTGGAGTGTTTATTTTGGCTGCGGGGGCTCTGTCCCATCGCTCCGGGGCCGGTGCTCGGCGGCTGCTCTCGAGCAGAGCTGCCCTTCCTGGGGCTCCGAGCGTGCCTTGGCTGCCTCCCACCACAGAGCCCTGTCAGGCAGGTTTGTTTCTCTGGCTTTACCAAAAAAGGGATTCCCCAACCCATTTCCTTCATCCTCGCTGGAGCGCGGCGAGCGCGGCCCCGGGGCTGTCGCGCTGCCCGTGGCGCAGGGACGTGCAAACACATCCCCCTGGGGCGAGTCAGGGGCTTCTCTTCCTCCTGTGGGTGAAGTGTGGGCTCCAGACAGACACGGAAAGAGGAAGGAGCGACGCACACGGTGCCGGTGACGCCGCAGTCCTGTGACTGCTGGCACCAGGGCCACCTGCCAGGGAGCTGCCAGCAGCGGGACTGTGCCTCTCTAAACAAGGGAATGCTCTTAGGCTGGCTCATCTGAGCTTCCAGCCACACTCTGGCATGATTTCCTGTACTGAAGGTCTTGTATTTAGTCTCACTCTGCCTCTAAAGCACCGAGTCTGGGTTTTGCTGGGTTGTTGAAATCAAATCTGTGACAAAGCCGCTTGTGCTGCCCTTGTTGTTCGGGCAGGGGTGCAGTGGTCAGTCTAGAACTGCTCACTTTGAAATAATCCTGTTCCTCATATACAAAAAACACAGGGCGTGACCTCGGGCTGTGCAGTCCCAGCACAGAGGACTCCTGGAGTTTGAGCTGGGAACCAGCTCTCCCTGGTCACGTCAAAAACCTCACCTGTCTCAATATCTGTAACTTTTGCTCGGGATGTTGATTCAAAATCTCTTCCTGCTTCCAAGCAGTTCGCAGCATTTCTGCTTCACATTGAAATCCAAACCAGCCCAAACAAACAGGACTGACACAAAGCAGGAGTGGGTCATTTTTGTGTTGTGGTTGCGTTTGGAATTCCTCAGGTTCCCCCATCCCAGCCTGCCTTCCCTCCGTGCCCACGGCCAGGTGCATCCTCAGCCTCACGCAAAGTGTTTGCTTCATTTTTCGCAATAATTGGTTGGGATTTGGCACCACACAGCAGCCTTGATTGGCCTGGCTCTTCTCTGGTGGTGGTAGAGCTTTAGATCTTGGTGGAGGCTGCGCTGGCAAACCCTGATGCTGGAAATCCACAGTGGAAAGGGAAGGGGTGTTGCATGAGGCCAGTGCAGGATTTGGGGAACCAGGTGAGCACAGTCTGGGGAAGGCTCCTGTTGATCTGGTCTCTTCTCTTTCCAGGATAAAGATAAAGTTTCTCTAACCAAGACTCCAAAGTTGGACCGGAGCGATGGCGGCAAAGAGGTGAAAGAGCGAGCGACCAAACGCAAGTTGCCTTTCACTGTCGGAACAAATGGAGATCAAAAAGACTCGGATACAGGTACAGAAACGCCACATTCCACCCTCAGATCCTGGGGGCTGGGGCTGCTGGGGGGCACACAGGATCCAGTGTGCAGCCAATCCATAGGGAGGTGTTGTATCAAATTCCCTGTATTTTTTAATTGAGGGAAGAGGCTTGTGGACAAGGGGCTGGGTAACTGCTCTGCCCCACGTGTGCACATCTGTTCTTTGGGATGTTTTTAGATGGACCAAGCTGTGGCTGTGTGAGGAGACCCCTTTCCTTCAGCTCCTGTCTGTTCTCCTGGTTTCTGACTGTCCCAGTTCAGGACCTGTGGCTGGGACGAGCCATGGAGCAGGGCCTGCTTGTGGGAACTTGGAAAATAAGGGAATAAAGCTGAGTAGTCTTTAAAAGAAAAGCAACAAGTAGAATCTGATCAAGCAGGTCAGTCTTGTAGCAGAAGAGTGGCTGGTGCATGAGGCTCCTGGATGGGCTGCTGGATTTGTTAGCAGTTGGGAAGAGCTGTCACAAAGCTTTGGCATGGAGGAAATTGTGTTGTTTGGTTGTAAGGGGCTGAGCTGTGGATTTCTGGGCAAAGGTTTGTGTGGGTCCTTCCTGTACATTCCTAGGAAATCTGCATTTGGAAATAGTTGTGGCCAGGTAAAGCTCAGTGATTGTGCAGAGAGATAGAACAGGCTGAAAGTTGGGAATATGCTTAAAAATGGTGCCAAGGCTGTATTTGGTGGTGCTCTGTGGTGAGCCTGGGAGGTGGCCTGATGTGGGATGAGTCTCCTCTGGCTCAGGAGTCGGGAGGGCAGATTTGGAAGGGCCAGGAGTGCTGCTGCAGCAGTGAGGGCTGTTCATGGGCGAGGACACGCGGCGGTGACGTGTCCTGAGGCTGGCCCAGTGTCTCCATGGGTTTGTGTTCCCGAACTCCCTGTCTGGGGAGAAAGTTTCCAAACATTCGTTCATTCTCTTTAACATGTTGGCCATTTGCAGAGTTTTGGGTCGCTGTGGTGTCTCCCTTGGGATGTGACCGTTGCGGGGGTGGCCGGGGCCAGGCAAGGCTGATTAACCAGAGCTGGAGCTGCTCTTTGTCGAGGGTGTTTGTGCCACGTTCAATACTGAGCTGAGAGTTGAAGCCCGAACTCGCTGCAGGGCTGTCTGACCCTCGTGACAGCTGGAACGTCACAGCAGGGATCTGCTTTTCCCAGGGCTCCGCTCTCTCCCTGGCTGCAGAGATGTTGGAGATGTTTGCGCTGGCAGCAGTGAGAAGGAAACCAAATGCGGAGGAGAGCAGACAGAGCTGCTGGGAGAGGCTGTGGCTGCTGGGTGGGAGCAGCAGCCCATGAGACCCCCCCCTTGCCCAGGGGCTCCCCCGTCACCCCTCTGCTTTCCGCAGCCACCTGGCTCTTATCTCCAGACACGTCTTCTCCTTCCTCTGCTGAGCTCTTCCCCTTCCTCTCCAGAGCTCGTCCTTCCTGGGGAAGTGGGTGAGCTGAGGGGCAGCAGCAGCCCAGCTCCCAGAGGAGACCTGGAGGGGGGTCATGGCACTCAGAGACCCCTTTAAAGTCAAACTGGGCTCTCACAAACTCTGGGAAGGTGCAGGGAAGGTGCAGGCGAGTCTCAACAACCTGTTTGGTGGGGACTGGGGAGGAAGTGACTCAGCCACTGGGTTGGAGATCCCAGCAGGGAGCTGCAGATCCGTGTGCGCAGTCAGACTGGTGCTTAGCAGGAGCCTGTTTCTCTTCCCTGACATCGTTTACTCCAGGAATCAGATGCTGGAGATGGGAAAAGACTTCCTGGCCACCTTGCTGTGCTCTTGCACCACCCCATTGCGACTGTGGGGCGTTTCAAGCCCGTCTGGTCCTTGGCCTGGCTCGGGGTGGAGGCAGGCACAGACGTGTTTGTGGTGCTCAGGAGCTGCACGTTCTGGGAGTGGAGGGGTCCCCCCACGTCTGAGCTGGTGCCAACAGTGGCACCTGGCTGAGGCCACACGTGTGACACGCAGGACAGGCTCTTGTCTGGAACAAAGGCTGCCGTGCGCCCACCGCGCGTTCCTGCGGGAGCGGGAGGCGGCTGCTGCTGGTGCTGCTCCTCAGCTTCGCTCCCAGCCCTCGGAGAGGCGGGATTGCACCATCGCTGCTGGCTGACCCCGGGTGGTTTATGTAACGTGGTCCTGCTTCCCAGGCTGTGTCCATGGGCTGCTGTGTGCGTGAGGGGGTGTGCCAGGATATTCCACAGCCACGTGGAATTCAGCTGTAAGGACGTGGGAGCTGGGAGCTAGCAGAGCTCTCTCTTTGCCTCTAGTAGGGTATTTTTCTCCTCTTCAAGTGTTTAAACAATAGCGTGGATCCTCATCCTGATGTGTTGCAGTGACTCATTTTCCTTAGCACGCTGTGTGTTGCTTTTTTCCCGGATGGCTCTGGCTCAGCCTTGACGTAGGTGCTCCATATGTGGGGTGAGAAACATCAGAGGTGGGTTTGTCTCCTGTGGAAAGGCAGCAGAACCCACCCTGGCCAGGTGTGGGACAGCAGCTGCTGCAGGACAGTTTGGGGGCAGATGGGGTATTGAGAGGGAATTCCTGGCTGGGAGGGTGGGGAGGCCCTGGCACAGGGTGCCCAGAGAAGCTGTGGCTGCTCCATCCCTGGAAGTGTCCAAGGCCAGGTTGGACGGGACTTGGAGCAGCCTGGGACAGTGGGAAGTGTCCCTGCCCATGGCAGGGGTGGGATGGGATGGGCTTTAAGGTCCTTTCCAACCCAGACCATTCCAGGATTCTGTGCTGTGAGCTCCCAGAGGCACTGCTGGCCAGCACCGTGCTGAGTGCATGCTTTGGGTACGGTTGGTTCAGAGCTAAATCTTTTTAAATAATCTCTCTCAAAATGGTTTCTAGAGCAACAATTCTGGCTCTTGGGCTCCTCAGAGTTAACTAAATAAACTGTCTTTAGGAAAAAAAAAATGGCATCGAGCCGTGAGCCTCCAGACTGTGCATGTTACAGCTCCAGCACTGTGGGAGCAGCATCTCTGTGCCTCAGACTTCTCCTCCTTCCTTCTCCTTCCCTCGTGTGGCATCTCCCCACATCCACAGGCGCTGCCCAGAGCCTACGTGCTGCCTGGCAGCCGCCAAACGAGCACAGCCAGCTTTCCTCCCGGCAGTTCCAGCAGCACGCGAGGCCCCGCGCGGCTCCCCGGCCGCGTGCCGCGCCGGGAGGGGGCTTCAAACCCGGGAATACCGGATAATCGTGGTACTAACAAACACGCAGAGAGGGAGCAGCAGGGAGATGGGAACAGTCCTGCTGGGAGGGCACCTGGCAGGAGAGGTGGGCACGGGCGGCTGGCGCAGCGGTGCCGGGGCTGCGGCGCTGAGCCGCGGCTGAGTCACGGCTGACTCAACGGCACCAGACTGCCGGTGTGGGGCTGGGCACTCCCCACCTCCCGCGGGCTCTGGCGGGATGGATCCGCACCAACAGGTCCCTCGCTGCGGAGCAGGATGGGTAGCGCTGCTGGAGAGCAGCTGGGAGAAGCACGGAGCGCAGGATCCCGTGCACCCGCTCCTCCTGCCCCTGGTTTCCTTAGCTGGATGTGACGCTGCCGCTTGAGTCCCTTGGCTCGAGGTGCAGCTGTGGTTTCCAGGCCTTTAGTCATCAGCAGGGAGAGTTGGGGCTCCATACAAATCTCGGAGCACGCTGAGATAATTTTGGCCTCTAACAGCTCTCCCTGGGAGCTGGGAAGGCCTGAGCGAGGCTGGGTCAAAGCTGGTGGTCCCCAGCAGTGCTGGGGGCCCTGCTCTCCTTGGGGTCCCACTCCCTCCCTGGGGGTCCTGCTGCCTCCCTGTATGTCCAGCTCCCTCCCTGGGTGCCCAGCTCCCTCCCTGTGTGTTCCAGTCCCTCCCTCTTTGTCCAGTTCTCTCCCTGTGTGTCCATCTCCTTTCCTGGGTGCTCTTGGAGGAATGAGAGTGAGGGAAACCCCCACCAGCTCTCCAAGCTGCTCTGTGCATATCAACCTTTCCAGGCTCCCAGGGCTCTCTGGGAGCCCAGGGCTGATTCTGGGGGCTTGTGGCCGGCCAGGGAGGTGCTGTGGTGGCCGAGGGCCAATGTGAATATGGTTGGCAGGAGCTGGCCTTGGAGCTTCAAACTCCTTGTCTCTAATCCCCCGAGGTTGTTACGTGACGCTAATTAGTAGGTTAGAAAATGCTTGATGAATCAGCTGACCCAAACCATCCTCTCCCGGAGCCGGCTGCTGCTTGCCTAATGCTGGAGTGTTTGGAGCGGCACGGCATGGGAACGGGCTCGGGAACGGGCTCAGAACGGGCTCATTGGTCCCAAGTCGGCGAGGCTGGTGAGGGAATCCACGAGAAGCCAATTGCTGGCTTATTAAAAAAGGCATCTGCATCCCACAGTGGTGTTTGTGCTGTCTCTGTGCCTGGCTGCACTCCGGTGTGTGCAGCTGGGGGCTCTCAGGGGCCGCGCTGCAGCGGGGCTTTCTTCGCTTGTGTCGTTCCAATCCTTTTACTGAAATAGTAAGAAACTGTCCTCACCTAGCAACCAGGGAGAGAGTGAATGTCAGAGCTTCTCCCTTCCTAGCTGGGCTCCATAATGCCGGTACAGTGTGGAGAGCCTGGCACACACCAGGCTTCAGATCACCCTGAGAAACTCCCCGTGTGCAGCAGCCATCTGGGAAGGGCTGCGCAGAAAACCAGGTCGTTTTATGACGGGAGCTGCCATAAATCTCCCTCCTCCCCCCTCATCACCTCCTTAACATGCAGAGGGAGAGGTTGCAGTGTGCTGTGTCTCTGTGAACCAAAAATCTATCAATGATGGCTTTTTCCTTAATACAAGAGCTTTTATCAGCGCTGTCTGCAGAGTGTCCTGGCCTCAGCTCTGGGAGGGGAGGGCTGGCCAGAGCCTTCCTCCCCCATCCTCCCTCCTCCAGCTCTTTCTATTCGTGGGAAATGAACGGTCTGACTTAAAAATTGGTCTTGCTCTGAATTATTCACTTTTAACATGGAGATTGTTTGTTCTGATGTTGCTCTCACAGCATTTTGGGAGCCAGTGGCTGCTGTGTGAAGGAGCTGCTTTTACACACCGGGGCACAGCTGGGGGGTCTGGCCTACAAGTGTAGGGAGAACACCTGGATTTGGATCACAGGCTGTCACACAGCATTAAACCTCTCTAGTCAAATCATATCTTAAAGTGCTGCAGCCAGTGGGGTCGGGCCCTGCAGATCCTCATCCCCAGGGAGCCCAGCTGAGCAGTGGGGATGGTGGGCTCAGCTGCACACAGTGAGCTGACATGGTTATAAAGGAGCTTGTTCCTCCTGCTGGCACCTCTCCTCTGCTCCTGACTCACAGCCAAGGTCTCCACCATCCTTCCCAGCAGTGTGGGGTGAGGCTCTGGCTCTGGTTCTCCATCCTTCGGGTTGGGAACGAGCTCCCCACTGTATGGGAGCAGCTCAGGGCACCTTCTGTCAAGGCAGACCTTGATTTTCCTCTTGTTTTCCTATTTGGCACTGGGTTAATAAACCAAATCACGTCCTGGCTGTGCCCCTGGTCCCTTGACTCTGCTGCGTGCCCATGACCTCCTGGTGCCACTGTGTCCCCCCAGCCCAAGCCGTGTTCCTCTGCATTCCAGGGGTCTCCTGCTCACCCTCCTCACTGAGCTCTTTGCCACCGAGTGTTCTGGCCTGTCCTGCTGCCCTCTCTTGTTTGTCCACCTGTGCCACGGTGCTGCTTCCCTTTCCACGCCGCTCTTGCCACCTCCAGCCTTCCCCTCAGCCTGCGTCTCCTTCAGTTCTGGAGTGCCCCAGAGCCTTGGCGTGTCGTGGGACCGTGCTGCTGTCAGCCTTTCACCTCCTGAGTCATGGGCCCACCCTGCAGGTGCCCTGTGAGCCTGGGAGTGCATCCCCAGGCCGCGGTGCCGGGCTGGACCTGCTCTTCCCTGCTTTGAGCCGGCATGCTCCGAAACGTGTTATGCCCTCCAAGTTCTGCAGCAGGAATGAGTCACTCTTACGCAGGCTGGGCCGGGCTGGGGGGAGCGGAGCCCGCGTGCTCTCCCGGGGGTGCAGTGCAGTCTCTGTTGCTGTCTGTGCCGCTGTAATTTATTCCTATTGATCTCCTGGTTGTGCTCGCTCGGCACAGCCGCGGCTGCAAAGCCCCTCTCGCTGCTGAGCCGGCGCTCGGCGTGGCCGCGCGGCACCGAGACGTTGGGCGCAAGCCGCTGCTTTGGAAATGGTGTTTTTCCTCAGGGTTCCACCTTCCGTGCGTGTGTTGTCACGCCGAGCAGTGGGAGCAGATGCTTTCTGCATTACGGGGCGTGCTGCGTGCGTGGGGAGCGAGGAGCCGCGGCTCCGGCCTCCCCACGCCCTGCCAGCGTCCCACCGTGCGCTGGGGAAACCTCCGAGAGGTTTTCCATCACCACCCTGCTCTCCTTCCTTCCCTGCCCCTCTCTGTTTCAACTGGGGCTGGGTTCAGCCTGTGTCTGCACACAGAGCCAGCCCAGCAGCACTGAATCCCTCTCAGTCTGCCCTGGGATCCCTGTGGAGCTGCCGAGGCGCTTCCAGAAGCCCTGGATTTGTGCTCGCCATTGCAGCACTGCCCAGAGTCTCGTGCGGGCACGGGAACCACCCTCAAGCTAATGCTCAAACCCCTTTGTCCTGGGAATCTGCTCCTGCTCTGCCTTTTCAGCCTCTCAGGCTCCGTGTGGTGAAAGGCAGGAGCAGTTCCCGGCTCAGCTCCTGCTTTCCCCTTTAAGCCTGCGCACGCGGTTCCTGCTGGCGTCAGCGTGAGGGAAGAGCCGAGCAGGATCCCCGAATTAAACCAGGGCTGATGCTTGGGAGGTTTGCAGAAGGGCTGAAGCAAGCAGCAAACGAGCTGCTTTAAAAATAGCTGCATGGAGGTGTGGCTCATCCCAGGCTCATGGAGCATCCGTGGGCTGCCGTGGTCCTCCTCCCGCTGGGATCTGTGTGCACGGTCCAGCCACCGCCGCTGCCGATCGGCACCGGGGGCTCCCTGCCTGCACACCCCCCGTGTCGCTGGGGTTTGTGCTTGCTAAAGGGGTTTGGGTGGGAAATCAGCTTTTTTTCTGTCAGCCGAGGTGGGTAACACCGGGAGAGTTTCTCTCCAGTCGCTCCATGTTGCTGCAAGGTGTTCCAGAGGCGCAGTTAATTGGAGGCACAGGAGCAGCCTGCAGGAGCCAGCGAGCGGAGATCTCTGCGCAGGGACGCCTTTAAATCTGCTGAAAATCTGATTCTGAGTAAAATCCTCTGGGCTGAAATAACACATGTGCAGCTCGGTGAGCCTGGGACCAGCCAGGGCCAGGAGAGCCAGCCCAGGGCTGGGCAGGACTCTCACCCTGCTGAGGCTCAGGGTGGGAAGTGGATGCTGGGAGCAGCTCCATCTCCATCCTCCTGCTCATGTTTCAGACCCACTTCAGGATCTTGCTTGTGTGGTCCCTCCACGTTGCCTGAGGATTGTGCCACGCAGGGAGCTGGGGGCTGCCACGCTGCCCACACCGGGGTGCCGGCGCTGGGACCATGGATTCACAGAATCCTGGAGTGGTTTGGGCTGGAAGGGAACTTAAAGCTCATGTCCACCCCCCACCACGGGCAGGGACACCTGCCACAGGACCAGGTGTGACAACCCACCCTGAAGGGTAGGTCATCACACCAGGTTGCTCCAGGTCCCATCCAGCTGGCCTTGAACCCTTCCCACCGGGAAGCACGAGCCCGAGTCCTTGGCTGCCTCCCCTCAGCGAGTGAGAACGCGGCAGTCGCTTTCCAATTTATTTTTATCTTGTTGATCACATGCTTTGTAATGTTAAATGTTCTGTGGAGGAGGAAATTTCTGCAACTGCCGAATGAATAGGAGTTTAGGGGGTTTCGGTTGAACTTGGTAATCAATTTTTGCAAATCCCAGGCTCGTGCTGACAACCTGCAGCAGCCAAGGGATATTAATGAAAATGTTCCCATTCTAATTGTGGCTCCGTACATGCGGAGCAGCCCTGGGCATCGTGTACTTCAGGGACTCTGCCAAGATGTGACCCCTCGAACGTCTTCGTGCCTGGCTTTGGGGCATGGCTGGATGTGACCAAAGCTGGGGGAAGCCAGGCCTGGCTGAGCACGATTGAAGCAGCTTGGAGCAGCAGCTGAGAGTCTCAGGAGGAGCAGCACACGTGGATCAGGTGTCCCTGTGTCCCCTGGCAGGACACACAGCACAGCAACGTGGCTCCTGGAGCCACCCCGGCAAAGTTGTCTTCCCGTAAGCACACTGGATTTAATTTTATTTTAAGCCATTAAAAAACTGTCCTGTGATCTGATTTCATCTTCCAGTTCTGTTACAGCTGCCAGGATGACCAAAATGTGGTTTCAGAGTAGACTGGGATTCGACTTCAATGCAGACATGTTTGCAGGGCTTGCATTTCATAGAATCATGGAATGGTTTGGGTTGGAAAGGACCTTAAGGCTCATCTCATCCCACCCCTGCCGTGGGCAGTGACACCTTCACTGTCCCAGGCTGCTCCAAGCCCCATCCAGCCTGGCCCTGGACACTGCCAGGGATCCAGGGGCAGCCACAGCTTCTCTGGGCAATGAGCAGAGGGCTTTGAAGAGGGGTGGCTGTGCTCTCAGGTTGAGAGGTTCCCTGGAACAGTCGTGTTTTCTTAAATGTACGGGCTCCCAGGAGCAGGGGTCGATGGAAATCGCCTGCTCCGGGTGGGACCTGAGCAGCAGAGGTTGGCAGCTCTGTGCTCTGCGCCCGGAGCTGTTTCTGGAGCTGGCTGTGCCTCAGCCGCGGGAGCCGTGAGCGCAGCAACGGAACATCCCACACGCTGCTGCCCTCGTCTGCCAGAGACCTTTCCTGGGCTGCAGCTGGTGAAGGAGGAAGCCTGTGCTGTGGTGCAGAGTGGGGTGGCCGGGTGTGACCCCGTCCGTTGGCGGTTCCGCCTGACCCGCTGGACTTTGCGCGGAGGCACCGCGGGCTCCGTCCCGCTGGCCGCGTGCCCGTGACCCACATGGAGCGTGACAGGCGGGGCTGAGCAGAAGGGGAGAGGCTGCAGGATTGGTACTTACTGTGTGAAGGTACTGAGGCACCTTCAGGTTGCCCAGAGAACTGTGGCTGCCCCTGGATCCCTGGAAGTGTCCCAGGCCGGGTTGGACGGGGCTTGGAGCAACCTGGGACAGTGGAAGGTGTCCCTGCCCATGGCAGGGGTGGGACGGGATGGGCTTTCAGGTCCCTTCCCACCCAAGCATTCCATGGTTCTGTGACTCTGGCGTGGCTGTGGTTCTCTGAGAGATGGTGCAGCAGGATTTGACAAATCCCAGCTTTGGGGGTGGTTGCTCTTGGTCCCTCAGCAGGAGCTGCCTTTGCAGCGGGATGATTTAGGAGACCCGGTGTCAGGCTGGGATTTGGGATGACAAGCCAGGCAGCTTCTGGGGTTTCTTCCTCCTCCTCCCCTCCTGTTTGTTTGGGATTTTTTTAGAGGGTTGCAGAAGACCTGAGGGCAGGTGGGTGCTCTGGGCCCGGTGGGAGCAGCCACTTTGGGAGGAGAGGACCAGCCTGGTGCTCCCCGCACCTGTTTGGCTGCAGCCTCCTTCCTTTGATGATGATGATGATGATGGGTGTGACGGCCACATTTCTGAGCTGTCAGCCTGTATCTTTCAGCTCTCCTTGTTGATGGTGTTCAGTGCCTCCAGTTGAGTCCATGCTGTGATGGTGTGAGGCTGTGTAGGCTCCTCGGAGCACCCTGCCATGGGATGGAGGCTCCTAAAGCAGGATGGGAGGTGCAGCACTGGCTGTGGCCCCTCAAAGGATCTGCTCCCTCTTTCCTGTGCTGCTCTTTGATGGTGGAGGAGAATGAGAGGCTGTTGGGGGAGCAGGAGTGGGGCATGTCCTGGTTGCACCCTCAGCGGTGTGAGCCTGGGCGGCTGCTCCAGGTACCACTGCAGGGATCCATCCGTCACCACGGGGGATCCATCACTCACCACGAGCCTTTTGGAGCTGTCAGTCCCGTGCTCAGAGAGGAATGTGGCTTTCAGCTCCGCTGGCATTCATGGCCTGTGTCTCTGTGTCCTTGTCCCACAGAGAAGCAGGGTCCCGAGCGGAAGAGGATTAAAAAGGAGCCCGCCACCAGGAAGCCTGGCCTGCTCTTCGGCATGGGCCTCTCGGGGATCCGGGCAGGGTACCCGCTCTCCGAGCGCCAGCAAGTCGCTCTCCTCATGCAGATGACAGCAGAAGAGTCTGCAAACAGCCCAGGTGAGACCGGGGAGGGGCTGTGCTCCGAGGGGTGGGCAGGCAGGTGGGAGCTGCTGCGAGAGGCTCCCGAACGCCCGGAATTCCCGGTTCGCAGGGTCACCAGAGGTTCAGGTGCAGCAGCAGAGCTGAGCTGCCAGCCCTGGCGTGGTGCCGGGGGGCTGGTTTGCTGCTCTGTGGGGTCTCACCGCTCCCACGGGGCTCTGCGGGTGACTCTCGGTGCGGTGTCGCTGGGATCCACATGTGGCTCTGGCTGCCCTCCCTTTTTCCAGTGTCCCTTGGGCCCAATCCAGGCCACCACCGAGCCCGCCCTGGCTGCTCAGCTGGAGCTTTGGTTCCGTGGGAGCCTCCTCCACCTCAGCTCTGTGTTTCCCTCTGGCTTCTCAGGCTATCTCAGTAAAGGAGGATTGTGAATAAAGACAAAATATCATCCTCTGTAGGGTTTTTATGTTTCTTCTTGTGGAAGGGGATAAGATGTGTAACCACCACAGCTGTAACTTGAGATGTGGAGCAGCTGGAATGTGTTTACCACGGATTTTGTGTTTTAGTAATTTTTATCTGTAGCAAACGTGCCCTCCTGGGTTTTTGGAGGCTCTGTGCTATCTGTGTGCTCACATCCGCATCCTGCAAACAGCATTTCAGCTTTTAGCCAAAGAAACACTGATCTCGCTGCTTATGCTGCTGTTGTTTGGGAAAACTAAAAGAGAAAAAGCTGCAGAGTGTTGAGAGCATTCCAGTGTTCTCCCAGGAAATGCACATTCTCCTCCCAAGGCCGTTCAGACCTCACATGTGCTTGGTAAAAGGCCGCTTCCCTCGGGAGCTGAGGTTTGAGGGTGAGGAGCTGCATTGTCTGCTCGCAGATCACGGGATTGCCCACAGTGTTTGCCAGGGCTGCA
Source organism: Oriolus oriolus (assembly GCA_013400235.1). NCBI lineage: Eukaryota > Metazoa > Chordata > Aves > Passeriformes > Corvidae > Oriolus > Oriolus oriolus. Next base: position 95,056 of record VXBT01005597.1, on the reverse strand, counting down.
GCTCTCCAGTGGGCTCTGGCAGCCCGTGATTCCCATCTCCGTGGGACACACACAGGCTGCTCTGTTCACATCCACTCCAGAGCTTGGGTTGCCTCTCGCTGCCTTGTGGTGAATATTTTGGGAAGAGCCGAAACGCGATGCACGAGCTCCCTCTAAGGGTTTAGGAGTTCTTCGGAACGGCAGCTCCTGACGCTGTTTCTCTCCTCCCTGCAGTTGACACAACACCAAAGCATCCCTCTCAGTCTGCAGTTTGTCAGAAGGGAACTCCCAACTCTGCCTCCAAAACCAAAGATAAAGTAAATAAGAGAAACGAGCGAGGAGAGACTCGGCTGCATCGCGCTGCCATCCGCGGGGACGCCCGGCGCATCAAAGAGCTCATCATCGAGGGTGCAGATGTCAATGTGAAGGACTTTGCAGGTAACAGCCCAGGAATCCCAACCTTTTCCTGCCTGGCTGCGTGTTCCACCTCCACAAATGACTCCCACCAGAAAAAGTAGTTTGTTTCTAACATGGGGTTGCACCGTGGAAAGATGGGATTTGCCAGAAATTGTGATTTTGCTCTTTGAAGAGGAAAGAGTCTTTCTGCCCTTTAAAAAAAAAAAATAGCCAAAAAAAGCAAACAACAACAAAAAGCCACATAAAAAATCCCCCAAAGCATCAGGTCTCGTGTTGGAGTTTGGGAGCAGAATTCCCAGGCTGCGCAGCCTGCTCGAGGTGGTGAAGTTGGGCTGGGCAAGACCCTGAGAATCCCTGGAGCTGTCGTGGCTCCACACATCAAAACCAACCAGGCCACTCCGGACCACTTCCTTCTGCCCTTCCACGGGAGTGCTGTGTTGGAAGTCTGGAGGGGGATTTGCAAAGGGAGGTGGGCTGGTTTAGCTCTATTTTTACTTAAAATAGAAGGAACGATGTGCACAGAAATGCTGCTGGGAGTGGGTTTGTGAAGGCATCGCTCTGGAGCTGGGGGGCCGATGCCTGTGAATTTTTGAGAGCTGTTTTTAAGGACTGAATGTGGGGGTGCTGCTGGTGGGGAGGGAATGTGAAGGGCAAGGTCAGGCTCCCACGAGGCACCCGAACTGGAGGAGTTGTTGACCATCTTGACCCTCAGCTCAGGAGTAGCACCGCCTTCTCCTTCTCCTCCTCAGCAGTGCTGCCAAGCTCCTGCTTAGGGCAGTGGGATGGGATGGGAACAGCCCCAAGTCCTGCAGGGAGAAGGCAGCCACGGGATGATGGTGAAGGGGTGATGAAGGAGCCGTTGGGTGGGGCTGGATCAGCCTTTCTCCAGCACGTCCGAGAGCTTGACTTTGCTCTTTGCTGTTCTCTTTGCACGATTTTGGGGCTATAAATAGATACGGCTGTTCCTCCTCCCGTGTGATTAATCCCAGTGCCAGACTGAAGTATCAGTTGTGATTAATTCCGGGCACAGGTGCCCCCTCCAAAGGCTCCCAGTGAAGGTAACAGAACGCGCTCCCACGGCGCTATCAGCAAAACACCGGAGCAGCCGCGCTGGGAAACTTCAAAACAGGCTCTGCTTAAAAATAGTCTGTTTGAACACGATAAAATATTTTGTTCCGTGCTCTTCAGAGATTTGTTTGAGAGCTGGAGCCACCGTTACTGTGGAGACCCTGCTGTTTGGTTTCCCCCCGAGCCCGGGCCGGTGTTCCTGTGTTCGGAGAGCGCACAGAAAATCTGTGTGGGGGCTGTCTCAGAGCTCAGGCCTGGTCTGGGCACCAGGGTTTCCCTTACCAGAGGGATTGGAACCTGAAGCCAAACCTAAAGGAGCTTAAGGCTAAAGAGGGACATTTCACAAGACCATGGAGTGGCAGAACAAGAGGGAATGGCCTTAAGCTGACGTAGGACAGGGCTAGACTGGATATTAGGAAGAAATTCTTCTCTGTGAGGGTGCTGAGGCCCTAAAACAGGTTGCCGAGAGAAGCTGTGCCTGCCCTGTCACTGGAGGCATTGAAGACCAGATTGGAGGGGGCTTGGAGCAACCTGGGATAGTGGAAGGTGTCCCTGCCCACGGCAGGGGGTGAAACAAGATGAGCTTTAAGATCCCTTCCAACCCAGTGGTATAAAGGGGAACAGATTTCAGACCTGCCTTTCACATGACATCAGCAATTCTCCTTATTCCCCAAATAAAACTTTCCCTTTCCATTTCCTGGGGCTGTGTCCGGTCTGGCAGATGCTCTGACTGTAGCACATGGCAGGACCAGAGGGAGAAGTGGCATCGATTCTGTGACTGCCTGGCAGGAGTAGCAGGGCAGAGCTGCAGGTTCCTTCCTGCTGTGCCACGGGGATCCGGGCAAACACGGCCAACTCGGCCGTCAGAGCAGCACAGCCCTGGCCACGCTGACCCTGCAGGCTCCGGGCCTGGAGGTGACTTTCCCTGTGTCTGAGTGTCACTGTGAGGGTGGTGCCGTGTCCTGAGTGTCCCTGTCCTTGCAGGCTGGACGGCGCTGCACGAGGCCTGCAACCGGGGCTACTACGACGTGGCCAAGCAGCTGCTGGCGGCGGGCGCCGAGGTCAACACCAAGGGGCTGGACGATGACACCCCCCTGCACGACGCGGCCAACAACGGCCACTTCAAGGTTGGGGTGCTGGGATTCACTGCTGGGCTTTAAATGACTCTTTAAGTCATTTAAATGACTCTTTTGGAAACTTGTGCCTCAAGCAGCCCACTGTGAAAACACCGAGATTCTGGGTGGTTTTGTTTCATTTCCCATGTAACGGGCAGGAATTTGTGGTCGAGGCCAGGCTGGACAGGGCTTGGAGCAACCTGGGTTAGTGGGAGCTGTCCCTGCCTGTGGCAAAGTGTGCAATGAGATGGGCTTTAAGGTCCCTTCCAGCCCAAACCATTCCATGATTCTGTGAATTTCCCTGTCTCAGAGCTGGTGAGTGTTTTGCTGGGTGCTCCCCTGCACAGGGGATGGTTCATTCTTCTGGAATTGGGACAGGAGCATGATTTGGTACCTTTTTCTTCCCCCTTCTTTCCTGCCCCAGTTGGTTCTTAGAATCACAGGATCATTAAGATTGGAAAAGGCCTCCACAATCACGGAGCCCAGCCATTAACCTAATGCTGCCAATGCACCACTAAACCCTGCCCCTAAATGCTTTTTGAACACTTTCAGGGATGGTGATTCCCTCGCTTCCCTGGGAATGTTGCTGGGGTTTCTCTCTTACGTTAGCACAACAAGGCATGTCCTGAAGACACCACTCTTGTAGTTATGTATGAAAATCATGCAAAAAACCCCTGGAATCAAAACATTGTGAGCATCTTCAAGCCTCAGTTTCTCTTTTCAGGTGGTGAAATTGTTGTTGCATTATGGAGGGAATCCTCATCAAAGCAACAGGAAGGGCGAGACACCTTTAAAAGTAGCGAATTCTCCCACCATGGTGAACCTGCTCCTGGGGAAGACCACGTACCCCTCCAGCGAAGAGAGCTCCACAGGTGAGACTGGCCTTTCTGTGGCCGTGGCAGTGACACTCGTGGGCTGCAGCTGTCTGTTAAGACAGAGGCCTTAAGAGGACAGTGAAGTTAGACTCCTGTCAGATGCTGCCATGGTCAGGAGCCCACCCGTAGCTGTAACCCAAATTCAGACAACGTAACCACCAGCTTTAGCTCAGGGGGCTGTTTGCTCTGGAATCCAACGTTGAGATCATCTTCCCTGGTGTAGCTGGGATGTGGTATTGGAAGGCAATTGCAGGTAAATGGATGTTTTACCTTTGGAAGGTGGGCAGTTCCAGTGGAGAGGAGGAGGTCTGCGTGCCCACCCTGTGTTCCTGTCCCTTGGCTGTCCCAGCGCTGGTGTTTCAGGTTCTGCTCCCAGGCTGTCCCTGCTAGAGCTTCTTCCACCAGTGCCACCATTATGGGACACTCTGCAGGTTTTAATTAGTGCAAATTAGAGTTTCCAGTCTTTGGGGGAGCCTTGGCCTACACTATGTGCTGTCATAACCCTGTTCCAAAGTTCTCGTGATACACCCACGATGTTATTTTGAGGAACATCCCTTGCAGGCTGGAGCTGGAGGAGCTTCCTTCCAAAAAGATCCCCCAGCCTGGCATTCCAAGCTGTTGGCTGCCAACTTGCAAGGGTTGGGTGGGGCCAAAGGGCATCAGGGCTGTTGGCAGGGGTTGGTGTGTGCAGGAGACCGATGATGTTCCCTCCCCAAAACCCTTGGTAGTCCTTAACACGCTGTTCTCCTCTCTCTGCAGAGACCTCAGAAGAGGAGGACGCCCCTTCCTTCGCTCCCTCCAGCTCCGTTGATGGCAATAACACAGACTCAGAGTTTGAGAAGGGTTTGAAGCACAAGCCCAAGGCCCAGGAGCCCCCCAAAACCATCACCCCGGTAAAGGATGAGTATGAATTCGATGAGGACGATGAGCAGGACCGGGTCCCGCCGGTCGATGACAAACATTTGCTGAAAAAGGATTACAGGAAAGAGACTAAAGCAAACAGTTTCATTTCCATACCCAAAATGGAAGTGAAAACTTATACTAAAAATAACACAATTACACCAAAGAAAGCTGCCCACCGCATCCTGTCGGACAGCTCGGACGAGGAGGAGACCAGCGTGGCCGTGGGCACGGGGGAGAAGCTGCGCCTCTCCACCCACTCCATATTGCCCAGCAGCAAAATCCGGGAGCCCGCCAGCGCCAAGGCGCCCAAGGAGAAAAGCAAAGTAAAAAAGAAGCGGAAGAAGGAGACAAAAAGCAAAGAGGTTCGGTTTGGCAAAAAAAATGACAAGTTTTGTTCCTCTGAATCAGAGAGTGAAAACGTGGAGAGTGAGGAGGATGATAGAGACTCTCTGCAGAGCTCTAGCTGTGTAAAGGACTCAAGGCTAGTGCTAAAGGAATCCTCCTTGTTTAACTCTCTGTCTGCCTCATCGACCTCTTCTCATGGGAGTTTAGCATCCCAGAAACATAATCCTAATCTTACAGAACAGCACTCCAAGCACTGGAGGACGGACAATTGGAAAACCATATCTTCTCCAGCTTGGTCAGACGTCAGTTCCCTATCGGACTCCACCAGGACGAGGCTGACGAGTGAGTCAGACTATTCGTCCGAGGACTCGAGCTTAGAGTCACTAAAGCCAGTCAGGAAGAAACCAGAGCACAAAAAGAAAAACACCACCCACAACACTGTTCCTGAGAAAAAGAATTCATTCCATAGCAATGTGGATGGAGCAATTCCAAAGCTGGACAAGGAGGGGAAAGTTGTTAAAAAGCATAAAACAAAACACAAACATAAAAACAAGGAGAAGGGACAGTGTCCTGTCAGCCAAGACATTAAAATAATCAAAACATTTTCTTTTGAGTTTGAGGACTCTAAACAAAAGCCTGAGAAAGGCCTGTTAGTAGAGACAGAAAATCCAGTCGAAAACAAGTTGAAAGTGCTAAAGCACGATCGGGAACATGGTAAGAAGGAGGAAAAGCTCCCCAAAGGTAAAGTGGAGGAGAAGGAGTGGTTGTATAAAGATGAGACTGGAAAATCCTCAAAAGAGGAGAAATCATTAAGAAAAATCAAAGATGGTAGTAAAGACCTGAGCAAATCCTTCAGAGAAGGATTGAGTAAATCAGAAAAAGAGAAACCTGTTAAGGAGAAATCTCCCAAGGAGGAGAAGCCGAGAATACACAAGGAGGAGAGAAAGAAGAAGTCAAAGGACAAGCAGTCCAAATCTGAGAAGAAGAATGAGCTGAAGGAGGAGAAGGTTTCTAAACTAGAGAAAGAAAAATCCTTCAAGGAGGAGAAGGAAAAATGCAAAAAAGAAAAACTTTACAGGGAGGAGTCTGGGTTTGATGAGTTTAATAACAAAACTCAATTTGCCGAAAGCGAGGACACAAAGTTCAGCCTTTCGGATGATCAGCAGGAGAGGTGGTTTTCAGACTTGTCCTCTGATTCATCCTTCGATTTCAAGGGTGAAGACAGCTGGGATTCTCCAGTAACAGATTTCAGGGAGATTAAAAATGACACAGTGGCAAAACTAATCATAGAACCCGTGAAAGAGGAAATTAAAGACAAGAAAAAGGAAAATAAAATGAAAGAGAAGAAGGAATACAACGAGAAGCGGAATGAAAAGGACACTTTCTTAAAGAAGAAGGAGAGGGATTATGTGGAGAAAAGCTCCGAGAAGAAAAAGGACCAAACAGACAGGCACAAAGTCACTCCCAGTTATTTGCCTGAAAAGGATAAGAAAAGGAAGGATTCTGTGGAGACTGGCAAGGAGAGGAAAGAAAAAGACACAGGTGAAACCAACAAAGACAGAAAAGATTCCTCTGACGGCTCTAAAGAGCGAAAAGATCCCAAGACGAAGCAGGAGGAGCCCTATCGAGATGACTTCAAGGAGTACGGCTGTGAAACATTCTTCAAGGATAAGTCTGACCCTGAGTTCAGTGGGAAAGCCCTGGAGAGTTGGGAGAGGCACCATTCTGGGAAGGAAAAGGAGAAGAAGGATGCTCCTGATAAAGAAAAAAAAGAAAAGGTGAAGCCAGAAAAATACAAGGAAAAATCCAAAGAAGGGGACAAGGAGAAAAATGAAAAAGCTGCTCCAGAGAAAATCCTGAAGGACAAAGAACTAGAGAAGAGTTTCAAGGAGAAGAAAGAAACTAAGGAGAAGTACAAAGATCTTCACAGCAAAGACAAGGAGAGGAAGAGTTCTTTCGACCAGGTGAAGGAGAAGAAAGAGAAGAACTTTTCCACAGACAGAGACGATTTCTCCGAGAAGAAGGATGAGAAGAAAGGCAAGGAGAAGAGCTGGTACAGCATCGCTGACATCTTCACGGACGAGAGCGAGGACGAGAGGGACGATTACAGCCTGAGTGGGTTCAAGGTCGGCGACTCGGCCGGGAGTGAGATGCATCGCCTGGACAGCCTGCAGGACAAGGACGACGGCGCGGCGGCCGAGAAGGAGCTGTACCCCGACAAGCACCGCAAGTACTCCTCCGACAGGCAGCACTCGGAGAAGCAGAAGGATAAGGAGTCCAAGGAGAAGAAAAAGGACAAAGGAACATCAGAAGGGGGAAAGGAGAAGAAGGAGAAGAGTTCCTTTGAGAAACACAAAGAGAAGAAAGATAAAGACTCCAGTGAGAAGTACAAGGACAGGAAGGAAAGAATGTCCATAGATTCCACTCAGGAGAAGAAAAACAAGCAAAAGCTCCCAGAAAAGGTTGAGAAGAAACACACCAGTGATGACAAGGTGAAAAGCAAACATAAGGAGAAGCCGGACAAGGAGCATTCCAAAGAGAAGAAGTCTTCAAAAGGAGGGGAGTCGGAGAAGAGCCTGCTGGAGAAACTGGAGGAGGAGGCTCTGAATGACTACAGGGATGACTCCAATGACAAAATCAGCGAGATCTCCTCTGACAGCTTCACAGACAGAGGGCAAGAGCCAGGACTCACCAGCCTCTTCGAGTCTTCTAACCTCTCTCTGACCGACGCTGCTGAAGAAAAGTTTAAGGACTCTCTCCCTTTACCCTGCCTGCAGGACAAACTCAAGGAGAAGGAGAGGCACCGACATTCCTCATCTTCCTCAAAGAAAAGTCATGAGAAGGAAAAAGCAAAGAAGGAGAAGACAGAGAAAAAGGAAAAATCAGAAGAATTCAAGGATTCCAGCAGCAGAAAGGATTCCACGCATTATGAAAAGGATTTCTCTGTGGATGGGGAGGCTTTTGGCTCTTCCTACAACATGAAGGGAGAGGCTGATGAGGAACCGGAGAAGAGCATTGATTACTTATTTTCTGAAAAGAAGGATAAAAATGATTCTGAAAGAGAGCTGTCAAAGAAGGCGGAAAAAGAAAAGACTTACAGTTCCAGCACCATCAGCACAGCTAAAGAGAAAAAGAAGCGGGATAAACACAAGGAAAAATGGAAGGAGGAAAAGGAAAAGCATCGGGACAAACACACAGATGGTTTCTTTAAGCATCACAAAGATGAGCCAAAGTCAACACTCAAAGACAAGGATGGGCCTCAAGTTACCACCTTTAAAGATAAATCCAAGGAGGACAACCTCAAATTTGGTGAAACCAAACTGAAGGAGAAGCTCAAGGAGAATCAAGACAAAGACAAATCAGAGTCCTTAAAAATAAGCAACGGGAATGAAAAAATAACCCTTTCCAAAGACAGCGGCAAGAAGGATGCCAGGCCGAGGGAGAAACTTCTGGGAGATGGTGATTTGATGATGACCAGCTTTGAGAGGATGCTGAGCCAGAAAGACCTGGAGATTGAGGAACGCCACAAAAGGCACAAGGAGAGAATGAAGCAAATGGAGAAAATGCGGCACAGGTCCGGAGACCCCAAGTTAAAGGACAAACTTAAAAACTCGGAGGATGTGCGCAAGAGGAGCCTGGATCTGCCAGCAAAGAAGCCGCTAACGCTGGACACGCAGCTCAAGGACAAGAAACTCAAAGAGTTGGGTCCCCTGACTCCTATTCTGTCACCGGAAAACAAGGCACAGCCTGCTGTGGGGACGGACTCCAAGGACTGGATCACGGGTCCTCAGCTGAAGGAGATCCTCCCGGCATCTCCGAGGCCAGATCAGAACCGGCCCACGGGCGTCCCGACCCCGGCATCCGTCGTGTCCTGCCCGAGCTACGAGGAGGTGATGCAGACGCCCAGGACTCCATCGTGCAGCAACGAGGACTACACGGACCTGATGTTCGAGTGCGCGGACTCCCAGCACTCGCTGCCCATCTCCACCATGTCCATGAACGCCTGCTCTCCTTCCTTCTTCGACAGATACACCAACGTTTCCAGCGGGCTCCCCGAGAACCCCAGTCACACCCCGACTCGCACCATACCCTCCTCGAACCTCTACCGTTCCATCTCCGTGGATATCAGGAGGGCGCCCGAAGAGGAATTCAGTGTCGGAGATAAGTTTTTCAGGCAGCAAAGTGTCCCAGCAACATCAAATTATGACTCTCCAGTGCAGCATTTAATGGAGGAGAAAGTTCCCCTTCCCTCTGTTCCTGCTGAGAAGTTCCAGTGTTTGTCTCCTGGGTATTACTCCCCGGATTATGGAGTTTCCTCACCCAAAGTGGAAGCTTTGCACTGCGCGCCGGGAGCCGTCAGTGGGGTCGCCCAGTCGCCTGAAAGTGTCTTTTCTGGTTTACAAGCAAAATCCTCCCCTTCGCACAGGGATGAGTTGCTGGCTCCTTCAGTGGAGAGTGCTCTTCCCCCCGACCTCGGCATGCCCTTGGATACCACGGAGGAGCAGCAAGCCACTGCCTCCATCATGCCTCCAGAATCCACCTACCTACCACCCATCGAAGAAAACCATTTCAGTTCGGGAATGCCAGAACAAAACAACATAGACTGGGATAACCCTCCTTCCCGAAACCCGGACGCTGCCATTCCTCCCAGCCTGATGGGCAACCCCACAGAGCACTCTGTCACCTGGTCCATGGGCTCGGAGCTTCTGATGAAATCTCCCCAGAGGTTTTCTGAGTCCCCTAAACCTCCTCTCTGTTCCCTAGAGCCGATTCATCCTGCGCCAGTAGCCTTCATTCCCACAGAGACTTCGTACCCCGTTTCTCCCATCTCTTACCCTCTGTCAGTGTCTGAACCGAGGCTGGAGGAAGTCAAGGAGGATGCTGAGGAAGCAGTTCCAGGAGAAATTGCGAATGCCGAAGAGCAAGCTCCGTACATGTCCCCTACTAGGTTAGACACCTTCTTCAACAACTGCAAGCCTCTTCCAGAAGAAGCACCAGAGATCCCCCCAGAGCCCCCGTGTGTGCCAGCAGAACCTCAGGCCGAAGTCGTCACCGCGCCGGAAAACAACTACTTGGAAAACAGCACCGCAGCACCTGCGAACGCGGAGGAGGCGGTGACGTGGCCTGACCCCTTCACCAACACCGAGGATGACTTGGACCTTGGCCCCTTTTCGCTCCCAGAGCTGCCACTCCAGCCTAAGGACGTTGCAGAGACGGAGATGACCGAGGCAGAAGCTGTGGAGGAAAGCCCAGCGGCAGCTTCAGAGCCCAGCGCTGGGATCATCAAAGCCGGCGCGTCCGTGATAGCGTCAGGTGAGCCGGAGGAGCCGCCGGCCAGCCAGGCAGCGGCCACCCTGCCCACGGACACGGAGCCACCAGGAGAGGAGCAGAAGCCAGAAGTGGCTACGCAAGAAGCCGCCTCGGAAGCGCTGAATGCAGCTGAGGAGAAGGCAGCGGAGGACTCGGAAGCGCAGGTTTTCCAGCAGGCCCCGTCCGAGTCTGCGCAGGCGGAGAGCAAAGAGGTGGAGGCCGTGCACGAGGAGCTGTCGTCAGCTGGTGGGGTGGCAGAGGGGAGCTCCCAGCCCTGTCCCGTGCCCGTGGCCGGCTCCGAGGGCGGCGTTCCACAGGACGGTGCTGCGGCCCGCGGCGGGAGCCAGGCCCCGCCATCCCAGGCGGACGCGCCTCCTGGCAACGCTCAAGCAGAAATTGTTGAACCAGTACAAAAACCAGTAGCAGAAGCTCCCAAACCACCCAAAATAGAAGAGATTCCTCAGCGGATTACCAGGAACCGGGCTCAGATGCTCGCCAACCAAAACAAGCAGAACGCCGCCGCATCCGAGAAGGAATTTCCTCCCGTCTCCGCGCCCGTCACGCGTGCCAAAGGCCGCATCACGGAGGAGGACGATTCCCAGGCTCAGCACCCACGGAAGCGCCGCTTCCAGCGCTCCAACCAGCAGCTGCAGCAGCAGATCAACACGTCCACCCAGCAGACGAGGGAGATGATCCAGCAGACACTGGCAGCTATCGTCGATGCGATCAAACTGGACGACATCGAACCTTACCACAGCGACAGGTCCAACCCCTACTTCGAGTACCTCCAGATCAGGAAGAAGATTGAGGAGAAGCGGAAAATCCTGTGCTATATTACTCCCCAAGCTCCGCAGTGCTACGCTGAGTATGTCACCTACACAGGCTCCTACCTGTTGGATGGCAAACCCCTAAGCAAGCTCCATATTCCAGTGGTGAGTCACCTTCTCTCTTTAGCCTCAGAACTGTCCCCGCCTCGCTGTTACAGACACATCCAAGTTGTCCCCCGTGCCCTGTGACCACCTTGCAATGCCAGCGTGCCCCAACCTGCCTTTAGAATATGACACCAAACCTGAGCCTGGGTAAGGGCCTGGCTGTGGGGTAAATGCAGCCCCTGAGATGCTGCATTTTTGCAGAGAAGATCTTGGGCTGTGCTGAGGGACCTGAGGTTTGGTCAGGCTTTAGAGCAAAGTTTGTAAGAATCCACTGGATTTGAGGCTGGAAGGTAAAACAGCTCTTGCAGCAGTGTAGGAACAGGATAATGAACCTAGAACACAGGAACAAGATGGCTCTTAACCCCTGCCATCATTTTCCCCAGCTCTGCTCTTTGACTTGGCACTGGGATCAGCATTTCACTGCTGCAGTGCAGGAGCAGCCTCGCTAATACAAATGCATCAATAAACTCAGTGCTGCAGGGGATGAATCTGGGGTCCAGGCTGGAGGAGAAGGGTCGGTGTGACCAGGCTCCGTTCCCTGCTGCACGCCCTGCCCTGCAGCACGAGGGCTCTGGTTGTGCCAGCTGAGCTCTGCTCCCAGCACTGGGCGCCTCTTGCCAAGTCCTCTCTCTCTCTGAGCCTGGGCACTGGCAGGACCTCGTCCTTGGCAGAGCTTCTCCGCCGTCTCCACAGGCACCCCACGGGATGTCCCTGCTCCCTCTGTGGCCAGCACACATTTTGGGGGGCAGGCAGCCCCCGGGCTGTGCCCCACACAGGTCCTGCCCTCACCCTCTGCCTGTGCCCACAGATCGCGCCGCCGCCGTCGCTCGCGGAGCCGCTCAAGGAGCTCTTCAAGCAGCAGGAGGCCGTGCGGGGGAAGCTGCGGCTGCAGCACAGCATAGAGCGGGTAAGGGGATGCTCCAGCTGGGCAGCAGGCCCCAAATTTCCTCTGCTGGCGAGGCTGAGGCTGCCACACTCACTGCTCTGTTCTTCCTCAGGAGAAGCTCATCGTCTCCTGCGAGCAGGAGATCCTGAGGGTGCACTGCCGGGCAGCGAGGACCATTGCCAACCAGGCCGTGCCCTTCAGTGCCTGCACCATGCTGCTGGACTCCGAGGTGTACAACATGCCTCTGGAAAATCAGGTCAGTGCCTGGCTCAGTGCTGAGGAAGTGTCTCAGGGGCTGTGCAAGACCTTGAGGGAGATGGGCTTTTGTGGAGGGATGGAGGGAAGGATGGGGGCAGGAGTTACTAAGGCTTTCCTTGCTCAGGTCACCCACCACAGCACACATGGCAGGATGTCACCTCCCCCAGGGGGCAGGGTTAGATGGGATATGGGAAGGAATTCTTCCCTGTGAGAGTGGGGAGACCCTGGCACAGGGTGCCCAGATAAACTGTGGCTGCCCCTGGATCCCTGGAAATGTCCAAGGCCAGGTTGGATGGGTTTTGGATCAACCTGGGACAGTGGAAGGTGTCCCATGGCAGGGGGTGGAATGAGGTGGGCTTTAAGGTCCCTTCCAGTCCAAACTATTCTGTGATTTTGAACATCATTTGCCTAATCTGCCTCAGTTCCCACATGTGTGCTGGGGAAGGAAATGGATCCAGGAATGTGGGATACAGGGAGCTCGTGTCTGTTAGCAGCAGAGATGGCTCTGCTTTATCAGTGAATCTTGGGACCCTCCATCCCTCTTGGTCAGGATCATCTGCACCCTGGAAAGGTTTCCTTCGCTGCACTCTGGGGTGTCTTTTCCTGTGGAAGGAAGGGAAGAGAAACATTACACTGCTGCATTGCAGGAGAGATCCTGGGCTGGGGCAGGATCCTGGGATTTATTGGCGAGCTGCGTATTGATCCAGGAGCTCTGATTTATCCGTCGGCATTTCCCAGCCAAGTGCCTGTGCTGCTGCGATCTTGGTGCGAGTTGAAGGAGTCAGAGAGGTGCAGGCACCGTGATGGGCCAACATGGACAGATTCCCTGCAAAGCAAGGAGAAACAGGGGCTCTGTGCACAGGGGTTCATCCCCAGCTGAGGCTGAATCCCTGGAAAGGGCTGCAGGAGCAGCTGGCAGCAGTGTGCTCCGTCCTCCCTCCCTGCAGGCACCGCGGTTCTGAGGAGCGTGCGCCCCAGGAGGGGCTTGAACATGGCCTGTGAGACCTGTAACTGCCTAAAGTCCAAAACTAACCCCCTGTGTCCCTCCCTTTGCTGTCCCGTCCTTAGGGAGACGAAAACAAATCGGTCAGAGACCGTTTCAACGCGCGGCAGTTCATTTCCTGGCTGCAGGACGTGGATGACAAGTACGACCGGATGAAGGTGAGAGTTGTGGGAGCCCCGTGCTCCAGGCAGGGGTGTTCGAGGAGGGTTCTGCCTGTGGCTGGAGCCTGGGAGCTGCCTTAGTGGTTTCCAGCGCAGAGTGGGTGTCCCCAGATTGTCAGGGCAGTGGTGCATGGGAGGGGGTGCTCTGGAGCGCTGACGAGCCTTTCAAACCCAAACTTTAGGGTTTGCCTTGGCTCCTGCTGGCGCTGGGCTCGGCAATCCCAAACCCAGGTGTCCCGTGTGTGGCGTCCCTTGCTGTGTTTAATCCTGAGCCACGGTGGCTGCATGTCCCCTGCCTTTGCCTGCCACTCAGCCCTCACGTCCCGTTGTTGTTTCCCAACCCAGACATGCCTGCTCATGCGACAGCAACACGAAGCAGCTGCCCTGAACGCGGTGCAGAGGATGGAGTGGCAGCTGAAGGTGCAGGAGCTGGACCCCGCGGGGCACAAATCCCTCTGCGTGAACGAGGTGCCCTCGTTCTATGTGCCAATGGTCGACGTGAACGATGACTTTGTGCTCTTGCCGGCATGACAGTTCCAGCCCGGGAGACATCGCTGAACACTGGCAAGGACGGGAGCGCTCCGAGGTCGGGCGGTCGAGCTCACATTCACCCTTAACCGCTTGCTGATGAATCCCTGGTCAGAGGAGGAGGAAGCAGCTATCGGCAGAAAACAAAACAATAAGAAAAATAATTGCACTTTCTTCACGACGTGTCCCTCGCTTCCGGACTGGCGCGGCTCCGCGGGGCAGCGGGCCGGGCGCAGCTCCNTGGCCGAGGCGCGGAGGGAGAGGCCAAGGACACCGTGTGTGTGTTGCAGAAGCTGCTGAGCGGGGCCAGCAACCACGTGAACCATGTACTTGTGAACACCGTGATTTCCAGCTCTCTGTTTTCCACCGGGCGCGGATCTCCTCTCGGAGAAGCTGCAGTAGGAAACCATGGGGGGAGGGGGGGGTGTTTTGAGTTTCTTGTTCCATCATGGGTATGTCTAAAAAAAAGAAAAAAAAAAATAACTACAAAAAAAAAATCACAAAAAAAACCAATTAGAAACAAAAGGACAGTGTCCAAGTTGGGCAGCGGCGGCTCCGGAGCGGGGACGGCTCCGGGATGTGCCGGTGGCCCCGCAGCAGCCGCTGCCACCGCTGGGGATGGGCAGAGGAGCCGCCGGGGCGGCACGGCCGGGGAGACGGCGACGCAGAGAAAGGACTTTGCCAACTGTGTTTTTAATGGAGTAAAATCCACGTGGTTTATATATTTTTTCCTTTAATCTTGGGCATTTCGTTTCTCTTTCTGAGAACATAACTTGAAAACACTACAGAGCCAATACTCATATAAAGAAAAATTGTATCCCATAAATGCTGTACAGTTTTTATATACATTAACAATGTACTTTTGCTGCCTTCTAGATAATTTATTTTGCAACACATTACTGCACAGTTGTAAATAACTTATGTACTGTAACATCACTTTCAGTTATGTGTAAAGAAATAAATAAATTAATTAAAATTATCTTTGTATTTATAGTTCACCCTGGGCAGCAGTTTTCCTGTCAAGGAAAAAGGTGCCCAGAGCAGCTGCCCGTGGCAGGAGATGGAACAAGATGAGCGTTGAAGTCCCTTCCAACCCAAACTGTTCTGTAATTTTAAACATCGTTCTCCCTTCTCCGTGCCTCGTTGTGTGCAGTGGGCTTGGAGCCCTGCTGCTGTGCAGGTGGTTGTGGTGGGGTGGGTCCTGAGGAGAGGGGCCCCCTGTGCTGGTGAATTCGCTGCCCCCGCAGTGACTGAGCCGGAGATGCTGTTCTGGGGCTGCAGAGTCTGGATGAGCTCGGGTGGATCCAGGCAAACTCAGTCCTCACTCAGCAGCTCAGGGATGCGGCTGGAGACAGATCCCAGTGCCTTTCCAAGGTCTCTATGCCTTCCCAAGGTCTCTGTGCCTTCCTTCCTCCTGCTGCCTGGCCTTCCCTGGTAGCTGGAGCTGCTGACCCCGGGCAGGAGTGAGAGGTGGCCCCCACAGACCCCACTGCCAGCTCTGGGTTCTCCAGCTTCCTCTGTTGGCTTTTCCTGGTGCTGGTGCTGGCCAAGTGTCTCAGCTGCCACTTTGGGAAGCGAAGATGTTCCAAATGCCATTTGTTCCTCTGCTGGCGTGTCCTGGCTGGGGGGGGACCAGAGGGGACCCCTGGATTCAGCTCCCAGACCCAGCTCCCGCCTCGCTGCCGCCAGCTTTGCAGCCACTTGAGGAATTTTCCACAGTCGGGGCAGTGGGATCCTGGAGGCTTTCACTGCAACGCAGCAGCTTCGGGAGAGCCAGGGGGGTCCCACCTTCCCATGCCCAGCCCTCAGCTCCTGCCTTGGCACTGCTGGCACCAGGACTGGGGCTCACACAGCCACAGCAGGACGGGCAGTGCCACGTCCCAGCCAGAGGGACTTTCTCCCCCTTTCTCCCCTGGGCTGTGGGGTGAGTGTGGTGGGGCACTGGAGCGAGTGCTGGGACCGGGAGCTACTTCTGTGTCAGGGGCTTCAAGAAAGCAGCCACAGGTAACACTTGTTTTTTAATTAATTTCCATCCCTGCTCTTTATTTTGTTCAACAGCCATAAATTCATCTCTGTGGTCACACAGAGGCCTTTTATGAGCGTGTAAAGCTGGAAAGTCCCATAGGCTCATCTGACCACGGTGCTGGTGACCTTGGGAGTCTCCAGGGTCAGTTTTCCTCCTGGTGCTGTAACTCCCAGACGTGTGCGTGGGTGTGGGTCCCTCAGAGGGAGGCAAAAAAAAATGCAGATGGGAATTTTTTTGGTGTGATTTTTCAATGTGAGTTTGCAGGTGTGGTTTTTCAGTGTGATTTTCAGTGTGAGTTTGCAGATGGAATTTTTCCACCATTGCAGGTCTGAAGCTGAGCACGCGAGTGATGCTGCTGTCTCCAGAAATGACGTTTGTGAGTAAATTTTAAAAGGAAGAGGGAAATAAAGCCTGTTTGCAGCTCGGCTGCTCTGTTGGCTCTTCCCACGGGCTCACGGGGTGCCAGGTGCCAGCACGTTCCCTTCCTGGAAGGGGGAGCCGCAGATCCCACTGGCCCCCTTTGAGGTTCGGGGGGACCTGGGTGCATTTGTGGGTGTTCACAGATGGGTCCTGGCACCCCCGGCTGCACCCCAGGACCCCCGACACCAGCTGGGGCAGGGGGCCCCCAGTCCTGAGAGGGTGCCTTGGTCTGGAGCACCGTGGAGAGGAGGGGCTGAGCTGGGGTGGGGGCGGTGAACCGGGGCTGNTGGGGCTTGGAGAACCAAACGGGGGGGCTTGGGTGGGGGGAAAAACCAGGCTGGGGCTGCACCGGGCTGTGGGAACGAGGTCCAGTGTTGAGGGGAGAGAACCGGGGCTGAGGGGCACGAACCGGGCCGGGGATCTGAGCCGGG
>VXBT01005597.1:48412-68087 GCA_013400235.1 Oriolus oriolus | reverse complement strand
TCCCGCGGTCTCCTGCTCCCGGCGGGTTCCCACCGGGTGGAGCGGGCGCAGGCTGCTCCGGGAGTCCCGACAAGGCTCTCGGCCCCCGCTGTCTGCCCCGGCGCTGCCCGCCGACCTCCCGGTCCCGGTGCTGCCCGCGATCCTCGGGTCTGGTCCCGGTGCTTCCTTCCTCCGACCCCCGCGGCCAGTCCCAGTTCTGCCCCCGACCCCCAGTGCCGGTCCCGGTGTTTCCCCCGACCCCCGGTGCCGGTCCCGGTGTTTTCCCCGACCCCTGGTGCCGGTCCCGGTGTTTCCCCCGACCCCTGGTGCCGGTCCCGGTGTTTCCCCCGACCCCCGGTGCCGGTGCCGGCGCCGGCGCCGCCACCGTGCAGTGGCACCAGGTGGCAGCATCGTCCCGGCCACCGGCCCCGGCCCCGGCGATGCTCGCAGCCCGGGGTGCCGCACCGGGGAGCGTCCCCCGACCGCCGGCGCGGGGTCCCGGGGGTCCCGGTGCAGCAGGGATGGAGAGCCCCGAGCTCCCGGGCAGGGCGAAGGGGTCGACGGGTTCTTGCTCTCCCGGGAAACCGAGTCCTGGCCTGGCAAGGAAGTGTGCAATGTGTCGGTGACACTGGCGGCGTCAGCTCCACCCTGCTCGGCAGCTGTGGGGACCCCCGCCCAGCACTGTCCCTTCCTTGGGAATAAACGCCCTCGGTGCTCTCCCGGTGCGGGTCACCCGCACGGGGATGGGGAACAAGGCGTGGGACAAGGGGTACAGGAGGAGGAGGGGTGCAGGATGCGTCCTGTCCGTTCCCAGGAGCTGAGCGGTGGTGGCAGGGCTGCCGGTGTCCCCACGGACGTGTCACGAGCGGGTGAGCGGCGGGCACCGGTGACCCGCGGCGTGGCTGGGCCGTGGCGTGGGCAGCGGCGCTCATTTGCCCGTCCGTCTGTCCGATCCCATCCGTCCGCCCCGCCGCCCTGTCACCGCGCGTCAGTGTCACCGCGAGCAGCCGCCCCGGCGGCGCTGGCCGGGGGTGCTGGCGGCCGCCCCTGACCCTGACGCGCCGTGGCAGCGGGGCGGCCGAGCAGATGTTCCCTGCCACCGGCACCGCGGCGCGGGGCTGGCAGACGTGACAGGCTCTGACAAGGCGCCAGCCCCGCTCGTGGGGACGGGGCCGCCCCTGGCACGGCCACGGCCGCGGCGCGGCAGGGACCCCCGGCCCCCCCGCTGCCCCTGCACTGACACCCCCGCCCCTCTGCCTCTGCAAACCGGGGCTCCCACTGGGGTGCAGCGATTTGGGGTCCCACAAATGCTGCACCAGCCCAGGACCACAACTTCCCTCGCTGCTCTGGATGCTGGGTCACCCTGTTTCGGAGGGTTCCCCCTCCCGGCTGGCACCCTCTGACCCGCCCAGCGGTGCAGGTGTCGCGGGTGTTGGGACCAGTCACGTCTCTAACGCGGGCTGCAGCCGGGCTCGCCGCGGCCCCAGCGCGGCACCGGCCGTGTCCCTCACGTGTGGGGCAGCGGGGCCGGCTGTGACCCCAGGGCAGTGACTGGGCGGTCAGGGCAATGCCCAGGAGAGCAGAGGGAGCGCAGAGGTGCCACACGCCGGCGCAGCCCCATAAAGCCACCGGAGCTTGGATTTTATATGGCAATAAAAGATAATGTCAGCTATAAAGTGCTGGAGCAGGTCCTGGCGTGCCGAGCCGGGGGGGGCACGGAGGGGCGGGCAGCCCCCGGCTCCCCGGGGACACCCCAGCACGGCAATACCCCCTCGGGGCGAGTGGGTGCCCAGTTGCCCCAGGGTTGGGGACACCCCCAGCGCTGCCACGGGCGGAGGTGACGGTCAATGCATTAAAGCTGCTGCTTTGGGTGGTTGTTGTTGTTGTTTTAATGGTTTTATTGGGTGCTGCTGGGCCGGGCCTGGCAGGCCCTAATGAAGGAGATTGATGGCTTAATCGCCTGCAGCCATTACGGGGTAATTGAATGGTTGTGTACACATGATCCGACCGTCGATGCCGACGTGGCTCGCAAGCGAAGCGCCTGGAGCTGGGGGGACACACACAGCCCCCCCTGCACCCTGAGGGATCCGGCGGGGGGGGGCAGAGCCCGCAGCCTTGGGACCCCCACCCACCCCTGCGGTCCCGGCTGTGTTGGTGCTCCCGGAGGTCTCCAGGTTCACCCAGTGGCACTGGGCCGGGCCACCCCATCTCCGGCCAGCTCAGCTCCCAACCGGGGCACTGTGACCAGGTGCTTTAACGAGGCTTTTAATTAACAGGTCCCACCTACAGGGACCAGCAGCGGTGCGGGAGTGGAGGTGGGAGCGTGAGGGTCCAGCATGGATGGCAGCCCCAAACTGGGGGGGCCCCCTGACCACCCTCCCTGTGGGAATCCCCGAGGAGCAAACCTGGCAGGCAGGTCCCTGCGCGGGGTGCGAGTCAAGCTGCTCGTTCTGTGTGTGACAGCCAGGTGTTTTACAGTATTTGCTACCTGTGATCATCCATCAAAGCAATCGATAGCGTTCCTGCAGAGTTTTATTAATGATCTTGTCACCGGGCTGGTGCGGGGTGCCCGGGGTTGTCGAGAATGATAGATCATTAAGAGCTTTCGCTGCTATTTATTCTCCAGTGACCTTGTCTCTCTCCATTGTTGCTTGCTTAAGAGTTATGAATGCGAGACATGATAATTTGATATTGATCTATTTGGTAAGTTAAAAAATTTACTGCATGGCTGATGTTTTAACAAAGGATCCGCTCGGGCCCGCCTGCCAGTGCTCGGCTCCACACGTGTGTCCCTGTGCTGGGGTGTGGGACAGGGAGAGGTGGCTGGTGAGCTCTGGGGGTCCCTCACGTCCCCATCGCAATCCCTTTTGAGCCTGAAGTACCGAAATCCAGGAGATGCCGCTGTGGGCAGAGGGTTGGGATGGACAGAGCTGGCACGTGGCCAGAGCCCTGTGCGGGTGGGGTGCCCCTTCCCCTTTTTCCCAGCCCCATTCTCATCACATCCCTTCCCTTCCCATCCCATCCCAGCCTGCTCTGCCCAGTACCATGTGCCTGCCGTGATCCCCTCCGTGTTCTCTACATGCCCTCCCAGATTTTTGGGGCTCTAGTGACCCTGACCAAGGAATCCCTGTGATTACTTGTGCTCCTTGTTCCTCCCGCCCTTCTTGGTGCTTCCAGAGCCCCATCAGCTGCTGGGAAAAGCTGGAGCTCCCTGTCACCCCCTCAGCACTGGACCCACTGCTTGGGAAGCTGCAGCACACGTCTGTTATCCCCTGCTGGCATTACTGACCCCCTGGGGCTGGCAGCTCGTCTGTGGAGTCAAACAGGGACAGAATTCCATGTATAAAGGTGAGATTTATCAGTAGTGCACTGGGAACACCTGGTGGTGTACTGGATAATACAGTCAGTATTTATGTGTGATTCTGGATTTATTCTTTATTTCTGCTGGGAAATTCTTCCCTGTGAGGGTGGGGAGGCCCTGGCACAGGTTGCCCAGAGAAGCTGTGGCTGCCCCTGGATCCCTGGCAGTGTCCAAGGCCAGGCTGGACGGGGCTTGGAGCAGCCTGGGACAGTGGGAGGTGTCCCTGCCCATGGCACTGGATGGGCTTTAAGGTCCCTTCCAACCCAAACCACTCTGGGATTCTGTGATTCCTACAAAGGGCTCCCACCCAAGGAAACCCTAACTCTGCAGCTCTGGCTCAGCTCAGCCAGGCGGGAAAAATCCTACTTTTATTGGTCATTAATCAGGGACTAGGCTGCAGTGAGCCCAGACCTGCCAGGGATGATCCCTGTGTTCTTCCTCAGGGGCAGAACGGCCGTGGATCAGGGCCAAGCCCTGCCGGGTGGGCACTAGGCTGGGTAAAAGCGCTTCAGAAGCTCCTTCTTGTTGACTTTGCCCATCTGGTTGCGCGGGATCTCCTCCACCACGACCAGCTCGGTGGGGATGGTGTAGGGAGCCATGGTGTCCCTGCAACACCCAAGTGCAGCAGTCACAGCCAGGCAGGACCGGCCGAGCCTTCCCGGGAGCACCCACAGCCCCGACCAGCCCCACCTGGGACCCCCACCCACAGCCCAGGAGCCCGTTTAAGCTCAGCTGAGCGGTGGATGCCCGCTCCCAGCCTGTCCCCGCAGGGAGCAGCTCATCGCTGCGGACCCCTCAGCTGGGCTCGGTGACCCTCCCCGAGGGCAGGGCGAGCACGCAGCGCTGCGAGGAGTGCAGGACCCCCGGTGCCAGTCCCTGAGGGGACCGCAGGTGAGCCACCCCCCCGGAGCGTGCCGGTGACCCGGCGGCGATCACAGCCCCGGGCACCGTGCCGTGCCCCGTGCGCGGCGCGGAGCGGGGGCTCTCCTGCCTTCTGCCGCCCGTGTGTCACCAAGCTGCGGCCGCGCCCGGCTCCGGCAGCGCCCTGGCACCGACTCCGATGCGAGATGCCAAGTCTGCCGAGCCCTCTGAGCCCCGGCCGGGCCTGCTCCCCCCGCCGCCACCAGCACCCGGCCATATGGAGCCGCTGACTCGGGATGGCGCCTGTCGCCGGGAAGCACCATCGCAGGCGAAAGCCGCAAAATGAATCACTCTGAAGAGGGACATGTGTCTCCTGCCAGGGAGTGCGAGAACAGGGGCCAGGCGAACGTAAGTGACATGAAAAATAAAGGGGAGAGACAGGGCGAGAGGCGGAGGCGGGCGGGGGCCGGAGCGCTGGGCAGGGAGCACAGCCGGACCCTCCGGGGCGCCGCTTCCAAGGGCACGAGAGCGACGTCCCTGTCACAGAGCTGGGGACATCGATGGGCAACGTCCCTGTCACAGGGACGCTGGGGACAGCGCTGGAAGGGACGTGTGGGGAGCACTGCGAGGGGGCAGGCAGGGGAGCACAGGGGAGGCTGAGCAAAGCCCCCTGCCTGGCACCAGGGACCCCCAGAACAGCCTAGGGGATCCCCAAAGCCACGGGTGGGGGATGAAGGGATCTCCCGGCTGGGTCACCAATGTCCCTGGCAGGAGATTTAGGGATGAGCAGCCACCTAAAGCATGGTGAGCATCTTTCCTGTGAGGAAAAGCTGAGTGAGCTGGGCTTGTTCAGATGGGAAAAGAGCAGACTTTTTAAGGGACTTTTTTATAGGGCCTGGAGTGCTTGGACAAGGGAGAATGGCTTCAAGCTGCCAGAGGGCAGGGATGGATGGGATATTGGGAAGGAATTGTTCCCTGGGAGGGTAGGGAGGCTGGAGGTGCCCAGAGAAGCTGTGGCTGCCCCTGGATCCCTGGCAGTGCCCAAGGCCAGGCTGGACGGGGCTTGGAGCAGCCTGGGACAGTGGAAGGTGTCCCTGCCCATGGCAAGGGTGGTGCTGGATGAGCCTTAAGATCCCTTCCCACCTAAACAATTCCATGACTCTCTGATCCTATGGCATGTCCCTGATGAGGACACTGCTGGCTCTGAGCCTGCTCTCCCCGTGTCCCTCATTCACCTCCTGTGGGGTTTTACCTGGCCCAGTCCTTCAGGTCCTTCACGGAGAGCATCTCGCCCTTGCGCAGCTTCACCACAGCGCTGACCCGCTGCCCCCACACCATGTCCGGGGGCCCGATCACTGCCACGTCTGCAGGGAAAACAGGGACAGGACTCAGGAACCTGAGCAGCTTCTGGGGCCCAGGGGGGGCCGAAGAGGGGGTTCAGGTGTGGGAAGGAAAATGCCACGGGGTGTCAGCACGGGAAAGCACCGTGGGCTTCTGTGCTGACACAGGCACAGAGATTTTCACCACGGAAAAGGCAGGGAGCTCCATGGTTCGAGGATGTGGAGTCAGCAGGGAGGAAGATGATGCTCAGAGTGGTGAGGAGCTGGGAGCACCATTCCTGAGCCCTCGCACAGGGTCATGCACAAGGGCAGGGCAGATCTAATTACAGCCTCATTCCCAAAATCAGACGGGAGCTGCTGCTGACTCAGCTCCGGCCCTGGGAGAGCAGAACTGCTGGATTTGAACATCCCCTCATGGGAGGGAGCTCCAGGCACGAGCCCTTGGGAGCCTCATGCGCCTGCCGAGCCAGGGCTGTCCCCAGAGCAGTGTCCCCACGCTGTGGCACGGCCAGGGAGCAGGAGAGCACAGACCTGTGATGTGGGGGTGTGCGAGGAGGTGCCGCTCCACCTCCAGCGCGCTGACTTTAAACCCTCCGTTTTTGATGATGTCCACGGAGGTGCGGCCCTTGATCCAGTACACTCCATCCTTGTACGCGGCTGTGTCTCCTGGAAAACAAACAGCTCCATCAGAGGCTGCTCCCTCGATCCCCCTCTGCCTTTCCTGGCACGTGGATGTGGCACTCTGGAGATGCTGCAAGGGGGAATGGCTTCCCACTGCCAGAGGGCAGGGATGGATGGGATATCGGGAAGGAATTCTTCCCTGTGAGGGTGGGCAGGCCCTGGCACAGGGTGCCCAGAGAATCCATAGCTGCCCCTGGATCCCTGGCAGTGTCCAAGGCCAGGCTGGATGGGGCTTGGAGCACCCTGGGACAGTGGGAGGTGGAATGAGATGAGCTTTAAGGTCCTTCCAAACGGAACCATTCTGTGATTCCACAAAAAAAAGGTGGGGAATGGCACTGGGAAAACGAGCCTGTCCTGAGCAAGGTGTTTGGTCCAACCTGTCCTTCCCACAGGTGTGATCCCGTGATCAGCCCAGCCCAGGTACCTCAGGATGTGCCAGCAGTGACACAGTTTTCCACAGCCTGTTCCCAGCTCACCTCTGGCACTGTGGAGTTTGCATGCGGCCCAGAGACTTACAGTGCCAGAGCAAGGGAACATCCGAATCAGTCCTGAAATCCAGGCTGCTCCCCAGAAGAGCAGTGGCCCTGCTCAGCTGGCACCTGCCAAAATCCTGAGCAGCTCAGCTCAGCCAGGGAATGATTAATTGTTCCTGTACTTGGCAGCCCCTTGGCACTGCGTGGATGTTGAAGGCTGTCTGGAATATTCTGAAGTTGGGGGAAAGTTTGAAACTGGGGCTCTCTGAGTGTTTGGCTGCCTGGAGTGGGAAGGAGCTCGTGGCTGCTGTGATGAACTGCCTTCTGCACCCGGATCTCATGGCGTGACTGACACACGGTGGGGCAGGGGACGTTAATTAAACGGTGGCACTGGGAGAGCCAGGAGCAGGAGCTGCTTATTCACACACAGAAGATGGGGAGAGGAGAGGGAATTCAGCCCTGGTTCAGCGGCACACAGTTCCCACGTCGTTCTTTGGGAGGCAAGTACAGGAAAACAGCCACTTCTGCTTTTCCTCTGCCCTGAGGGGGTGAATGACCCCTGGACAGGTCTCCTCTCCTCTCCGCTCCCCTTCCATCCCTGTGCTCCCCATGAACACCATTGCTGCCTCCCACACGGATCCCTCATTCCACTGGCAGCACAGCGCAGTGAGGGGATGTGTCACGTTATTATTGTGACTGCGGTGAGCTCCTGGGACCAGCTCTGTAATTCCCCCCGTCTCTTCCTTTCCGTCTCCTCTGCAGCACCAGGCCCTGGCTGTCACTTCCCGCACTGACAGCCCCGAGTGCTCTGGGGGATGCCATCCACCGAGGACAGCCCCGTTACCCTCTGCCCTGCACCATCTGCTTCCAGCCCAGCACATCAGGCAGCCTGTGCAGTGGCACATCCAGCATTCCCTGCTTCCCGAGCCAGTGGGGAATTCCCAGACCAGTCAAAAGGATGCTGAATTTGCTCAACGACTGTCCCCAGCAGTGCTGAGAGTTACCTCCACAGTGGGGCTGCCCCGAGAGCCACAGCAAGGACCTATCCTCCCGGGGGTCACAGGTGAGTCCCCTGCCCCACGAGCCCACCAGCCCCTGTGGGCAGCCCTGCTGCTGGTGGTGTGTTCCATCCTTCCCAGCCGCTCCATCCGGCGGGATGCAGCTCGGAACCACAACCAGCATTCCCTCTCCTCGGCCAGCTGCACCAGCAAGGGGATTTTGGCTGATGAGATGACGGTCTCTGACACCCCACCTCCTCCTCTGCCTGCCTGGGCCGCTC
Organism: Oriolus oriolus; assembly: GCA_013400235.1. Taxonomy (NCBI): domain Eukaryota; kingdom Metazoa; phylum Chordata; class Aves; order Passeriformes; family Corvidae; genus Oriolus; species Oriolus oriolus. The sequence continues at coordinate 60,113 of VXBT01005597.1, read as the reverse complement.
CACCCAGCTCCTGTCACCACACAAAGCTGTGGCAGCAGCACCTCGTGGCACGTGGCTGACGCTGGCGCTGCGGCTGCCGAGGCCGTGGGATTATTGCTTCCCTGACAGCAGCCGTCACCGCTACCTTTGGATTTGTTTCAAGATGCTCAGTGGGCATCTGTTCTGCGAAATGTGAAAGGCTCTGCTGAGCTGCATATTGAGCAGGCTCTGCGCCGGCGGGGGCTGCCCTTTGCTGGAGTTACAGGCGGTTATAGACATATTTATCCAGTTAAAAGCATAGAATTAGGGACAGGTTTGGGCTGGAAAGACCTTAAAACTCATCTTGTTTCACCCCCTGCCATGGCCAGGAACACTTTCCACTATCCCAGGGTGCTCCAAGCCCCATCCAGCCTGGCCTTGGACACTTCCAGGGATCCCGGGGCAGCCACAGCTTCTCTCGGCAACCTGTTCCCATCCCTCCCCCGCCGCAGATGGAGACACGTACAATGGAGAGCAACACTTCCCAACTCAAACTGCAGAGATTTCTGCCATGAGGTTCTTCAGGTTGCAAAACCCTCACTGCAAACACAGAAGGACCCTTGGGACTCTGCTGTAGTTTGAGCACCTCCGTCATCGAGTGCTGAGACCTCATGGGGACCAACAGGCTGCCGGAGCTGCTTCCCAGGACGTGGAGAACAAGAGCCCCTTTGCTCCTTGAGCTGAGCTGCAGGATCAAACCCTCACCTGTGTCAACACCCTCGCCCATGGGGCAGCTTGTTCCTGGCAAACACGGCACAATTCCCACATCAAAGCTACAACCAACTATTGACCCTGGGAACACTTTGGCTCGAGAAATGAAACACTTCGGGGAGCTCTGGGATAGCTGAAGTATGCACAAAAAAAAAGACTTTTTAGGTAAATCAGGTGACTTCAGCCTGGTCTAGATACAGAGTGAGGAATGTCCCAGGATCTGCTGGAAAAGCAGGGGTAGCGCTGGCCTCGCAATGGGGCTCCGTAAGTGCAAGATCTCAACCCTGCACGCAGGTGATGAGGAGAGGCCAGCACCGCGGAGCTGCCCCCCAAGAGGAGCCCACCCCAGGCACGCCATCGCTGCTCCTGGGGACAGATGTCACTCCTGGGAGGCTGCTTGCTAACAGGTGTCACCAGCTTGGTGGCAGCGACAGCGTGGCTGCGACGTGCGAGCCGCGATCCGGCCGGCGGAGCCGAGCCGGGAGCAGCGCGGCGCTGCGCCCATCTGCAAACTGTCCCACGGCATCGCTGGCTCCCGGCAGGGGCTGCCCCATCCCCCGGTATTTATACACCCATTCCTTCGTGTCCAGAGCTCCCAGAGGAGACATGGCAGGCCTTTCCCAAGCGGCTCTCAGCGCCACTGCAGAGCCTGGTCCAGCAGCACCATTCCCAGCAGATTTTGGCTGTCTGCAGCTCTGATGTCCCCTCACTCCTGTCACAGCTCCAGCAGACCAAGCGCTGCACAGCAGAAAATACCAAGAAACAGCAAATCTCCCCTTTGAAAGGCAAATGATTTTGTTGATTATTTCAGCCTCCTGCTCTGGAGGCAGTCAATGCTCTCGTCAGGAGCTCCAGGGGCCGGAGCGGCGCTGGGGATGCTGGGGGGCTCTTCCCTGCCAGCAGCAGGATGTGGTTGGAGCACTTTCAAATATTAATTAGACCTTTTTGCTGTTAATGAATCACTCCTGATTTTTGCAAACTCTTGGCTTTCAAATGCTCCACACAGAGCTTGGCCCAGTGCTGCTCAGAGCGGGGATAGGGAGCAGGAATGTCTCTCAGGCACTTTTCCAGGTGACCTGACCTGCAGGGACACAGAAGAGCTCCTCTGGGGACAGTCACCCCGTGCCACCCACGGACAGCCAGCAGAGCTCCTTCAGACCACACAGTGCACCTTGCTCTTTATGCCTTTATGCTTTCTTTCCCCAAACTCCAGGAGGCATTCCCTGCTGTCAGCTGTTCTCCTGCCATGATGATCCCTCATTTCCAGAGGGAAGAGCCGGAGCTGTGCGCTCACCCTCCTGCATTCCTCTGGAATTGCTGCTCTCACCAAGCTGGCACGTGGTGGGGACCAGCGAGCTCCCAGCTGGAAAACCCCTGGGAAGCTTGCAGGGAGGCAGTTGGAACAGTCAGTCTTTGCCTTTCTCTGGTGCCTTTCAGCAGAGGATTTCCAAGCACGTTGATCCAGAGGCTATCCAGGCAGAGATGGAACAGCTGGCAGGACAGCGGTGGGACGCCAACGGCCCTGGTGGGATGCGGAGGAGCCGCCCCGGTGGGATGCGGAGCAGCCTTGCCCACCACGGAGCAGTGGGCAGGAGGTTCTGGATCTCTGCTCTACCCTGGCATTAACTCCTACCTGGCTCCCACTTCCCTGAAATCACTGTTGATGCTGCTGGTCCGTCAGGCTGAGGCAGAGCTCGCCCTCTGGCAGACACACCTCGCTGATGAAGATCACCATTTACTTTCCAGGCAGGATTGGTCCAACAGCCCGGGGGGCAGGTGATGGAGAGACTGAGCCCTGATCCTGATCCTCACCACTTTGGAGAGCAGAGCCAAAATCTGGGGACTCGGTCCTCCTTTGCCAGGTGAGGAGTTTGTGGGAGCGAGTCTGCAACCCCAGCACCCACAGCTGGATGGGGACACGCAGGGGCCCAGCCAGGGCTCGTGATGGTCCCCCTGACCACCCAGAGGCAGCTGTGGGGCTGCAGCTGGCAGGAAGGTCCTGCTCCATCCTCCTCCTTTCAGCACAGTATTCCTGCCTCCAGCTCCAGCAGCAGACCATGGAAATGCTCCTTCCCAGGCTTTGGAATCCTCCTGCGGCCACGGGCTCCATGTGCCCATCACATTTCTCACGTGCTTTCAAGTTTCCCTGCTCTTTCCAGGGCAGTTCAGTGTCTCTCCATTCTCCTAAATCCATGGGAATGATTTTTTGCAGGTAGCACAGACACAGTGGGGCTGGGGAGCTGCTGAGTATGGAACAGCAGCGACATTCCTTCCTCCTACCCCTCTGGGCACAAGCTCCCTGTTCAGCTCCCAAACCCAACGCTAAAAGAAATGGTTTGTTCCCATTCCCAGAGGTTCCTGCGCTGGAGAAAAGCCACGTGGGGTGGATAAATGATTACGAGGCAAGTGCTAAAGGCTTTTTATAGGAATTAGATAATCCATCCCCTCTGTGGCCGAGTGCTGGGCCGTGGGACGGGCAGCCAAGCGCTGCCTCTCCGTCACGGACATCCACCTTCCCCTCCCCCCATGCCATGAAAACTGCATCCATAGATCCCCCATCTGCTCACATACATCACACACTTCACTCCAGTTTATTAGCTGGAATAAATCATAAATATTTCATTATATATCAGCGGCGCTCGACTCCAGGAAGGCGCAATCCATCACCTCGACGTTCCCCGCGACCTGCGCCGTGCAATGAGCTTTCCAGTCTATTAAACAAGATTGATACAGTGTGCCAGGCTGGACTGGGGGGATTTATTTATGGAGCACTGGGAGAGGGAGGGCACGGAACGCGTGGGGCAGCCCAACCACATGCCCTGGAGCAGCAGGAGGCAGAGTCCTCCAAGTGTGTCATGGGAACGCTGCCGGCATTAGAAGAATCATGGAATTGTTCAGCTTGGAAAAGATCCTCAAGACTGCCTATTCCACCCATTCCCCAGCACTGCCAAACCCAGCACTGAGCCATGTCCCCAAGTGCCACATCCTCGTGGTTTTTAAATCCCCGCAGGGATGGGGACTCCACCGCTGCCCTGAGCAGCTGTGCCAGGGCCGGACAGCCCTTTCCATGAGGAAAGCTTCCCTAATACCTCAGGCTGTTAGGGAAGGCTGCTCACTCCTGTCCTGCTGCTTGTTCCCTAGGAGAAGAGACAGGAGAAGACACCGTGGCAAAGCAGGGCCCAGCTGAAGCAACATCCCGCCTCCAACAGGGACCTTCCTGACTGTCCCCAGCTCGGAAATTCCAGCTCATCCACTCTCCAAGCCACCTCTCCCTGCAGGACCGACAGCACCCTCACAGTGAGTCACACTCTGCTTGAACCCTGGGTGCTGGCTGAGCTACCAGCACCCGAGGGATGCTTGGGAAGGCGCAGCTCACAGCGAGCCAGAGCCTCTCCGGCACTGCTGGGATTGATTGGAGGCATCCCCGCTCCTGCAGGGGAGCGCCGCCGCCGCGGCAGCGGTGATGTATGTGCGCAGATCTATTCAATGAAATGCTAAATGATAGGCTAAATAACTGAGCAGCTTTAGCTTGATTTATTGCGTGGAAGTGAGGAATGCGTGTCCCTGCTGTCAGCCATCTTGGCTGCCAACAGAGGTCACGAGCACTAATTGTAGCTAATTAACAGTAATTAGACTTGGGGAAGACTGGGTCTCCTCTCCCCAGTCATCCCCATCCACCCCAGCCCTTCAGCACACACGTTCCCTGGAGCCAGGCTGCATTCCCAGCAGCCCAGGGTTCAGCAGTCCCTGTTAATCCCAACCCAGCTGAAATCTTCAACTCCTGCTTCTCCCCACCTTTTCCACCCTGCTCACACCACGAGGGTGTGAGACCTGCCAGGCTCCCAGAGCCCAACTTGCCGCTCCCTTTGGAGCGTGCCACAGCCTTGGAGTGACTCTTAAGGGATACTCGAGTCCATCTGCCCTCAGCAGGTCGCCTGGACCAGCAAACGCCTTCCTTGGGCTCACAGGAGGCACTGCCCAACAATGCCGGGGCTGCTCGAGGCCCGGCTCCCCCCGCGGAGCACGGAGGGTTCGGAGAGCGCCGCGATCGTTAATAAAGCATCAAAGGCTCCTGAGGGGGACAGTTTGAAACTTCCTCAAAAAACCACATGGTTTTTTTAACCACTAACACCACAGCAATTACCCATGAGGAAACCCTCCCCCCAGCACTCCCAGGGCTCCCACTCGCTCCCTGGGTGCAGGACAAAGCCGTTCCCGGTGTCCCAGCCCTGGCCAGCAGAGCCACCGGCACCGGGAGAAGGGCCGGCCCCGCGCTCCCGGATCCAGCTGCCGTCCTGGCACAGGCAGCCCTGGCTGGCAGCAGCGCTCCCACCGGCTGCCAAAACCCCGCAGCGGGGCCGGGAGCGGCGGGAGCAGAGCGGCTCGGCAGCTGCAGCCCGGGATCCGTCCCTGCGGCGGGAGCAGGCAGGTGAGCTCGGCACGGAGCCGCTGCTCTCCAGGCAGGTTCCAGCTGGAGTCCACAACCCTGGGATGTGGAGATGCTGGAGCCAGTCCAGAGGAGGCCACGGAGATGCTGAGGGCTGGAGCCCCTCTGGAGCCAGGCTGGGACAGCTGGGGGGGCTCACCTGGAGAAGGGAAGGCTCCAGGGAGAGCTCCGAGCCCCTTGCAGGGCCTAAAGGGGCTCCAGGAGAGCTGGAGAGGGACTGGGGACAAGGGATGGAGTGACAGGACACAGGGAATGGCTTTAAACTGAAATGGAGTAGGCTTAGATGGGATGTTGGAATGGAACTGTTCCCCGTGAGGGTGGGGAGGCCCTGGCACAGGGTGCCCAGAGAAGCTGTGGCTGCCCCTGGATCCCTGGAAGTGTCCAAGGCCAGGCTGGACGGGGCTTGGAGCAGCCTGGGACAGTGGGAGGTGTCCCTGCCCATGGCAGGGATGGCACTGGATGAGCTTTAAGGTTCTCCCAGCCCAAACCATCCTGGGATTCTGTGAAACTCCATCCCAGAGCCTCCTCCAGGCCCAGAGCGGGCTCTGCTTCACCCCCCTAGAAATAAAGAGCCCTTCCTGCTCTGCCTGGAGGATCCTGCTGGCACAAGAGGGACCATCTGAGGACACCGATATCCCGAGGGTGACACCGGCTGCTCCTGCGCCTCTCCCACACCAACATCCCAGAGCAATCAGTGGCTGTCACACTTTGTGGGCCCCTGGCCACTGAGACAGAGCAGGATTTGGCCACCCACGTGAAATCTGGAGGTAATTTAATGGCTCCTGAGAAAGGGAATCAACTCACTGGAAGGGAATCGCTGTTTGTTCCCACACCTCGCCACGAACACCACCGGGAGCGGCAGCGGCAGCAGGAGGTGGGTGTGCAGCACCATTTATCCACACAATCAAATTGCCAAGTGGATTTGTAGCTCAGGGCCGTCCTCCCTTCTCCCCGTGCCTGCCTGGCTCCCAGCAGCCGAAGGGCAGTGAGGGGGCACAGACCCTCCGAGCGCCCTCGTGGCTGCTGCCAAGGGATGCCGGGATGCCGATGCCTCAGCCCGTTGGATCCCCGCTCTGGATTTGGGCACAGGATGGGAGCTGTATCACAGCGCAAAGCTGCTTTGCAGCCCTTCCTGTCTATCCACATGAAGCTGTGCCAGGGAGGTTTGGGTTGGATATCTGGAAAAGGTTCTTCCCACAGAGGATGGTCAGGCTCTGAACAGGGGCTCGGCCCCAAAGCTGCCAGAGCTCCAGGAGCGCTTGGACAACACTCTCAGGCACAGGCTGGGGTTGTTGGGATGTCTGGGCAAGGCCAGGATTTGTACTTTGATGATCTTAATGCGTCCCTTGCAGCTCAGGATATTCCATGATTGATCTGTGAGAGGCACTGGGTCATCTGCAAGCTGCCTGTTCCCAGGAGAAAAGGGTTAAACAATGGACTCCCCACCCTCAAAACTTCTCCAGAGACTCCTGGAGCAGCCAGCACGAGGAAACAAGAAAACCAGAAATCAAATAAAAAAGGAAGCCCCAGCCTGGAATGAATTCCTGTCATGCTCTCTAACAGGGAACTTTGTATTCCACAGGCAGCAGCACTGAGCCTGCTGTCAGAGCCACGCTGGGAGAAAGGGCAAAGCCCTGCCGAGATGAAAGAATGGGAAGCACTGGAACAGCCTCCCCTGGCATTTACACCTGCAAAAAAAATAAATCACTCAAGGGCATCTCGCAAAGAGCTGTGCTAACAAGGCTCTCCTCCCCGCGCTGGGGGGCTGCGCCGGCGGAGCGGGGCACGGAGCGGGCACGGAGCGGGGCACGGAGCACTGCCAGCAGTGCTGCGAGGTGAAGGGAGCAGGTAAGACAAGCCTGACTGAACCCTGTAAGCCTGAGCTGAGCTCTGCCTACCCTGCTTCCAGCCAGGGGACACAAGGACTTGGGGTACCTGCCTCTGGGCAGCCCAGGAGTGCAGCTGCCCCTTGTCTCAGCTGGTCCATCAGGGATTCCTGCCCCTCACACCTGTATTTTCCAAAGGCTCCTCAAATTTACTGCACCTCTCAGGCAGGGTGAGGAGTCAGGGTGATGCCTGCTGACCCTCCTGGCTTGTCTGCACATCCTGTTTGCTTCACCGTCTGAATTCCCCCTCCACAACCCTGTCCTGGCCCCTGTGAGTGGGCTCATTCTGCCACACAGACCTTTTCCTGCTCCCAAGAGGATTTTTCTCCTTCTCTGAGCACAGGGAAGAAGCCAGGACAGCATTCAGGCATTACCCTCCCGTGTCACCGTCCCACTGCACCGTGTCTGCACACAGGATCCCCCTGGGGCAGGGAAAGCACCATCCCCTCCCCATCCCATCCCCTCTCCCATCCCCTGCAAGCCAGACTTCCCACACACTCCACTGGGCAGCAGGTTTGGCTGCCAAACACCAAGAGCCGTGTCCGTGCCACTGCCCTGGGGCCTCGGGGGCTGCTGCAGATGGTCCCTGCTCCAGCCCTGGCCTGGGCTGGCTTGGACACCCTCACACGGCCCACGCCAGCCAAGCCCTGGGCGCCGGCACCCGGCCAGGAGAGGACAGCACCAAATGGAAACTCAGCCTTGGCAAAGCCTGGCAGCACCTCAGGCCCTGCCTGCCCTCGGCAGAGGAGCTGCTCCTCGTTTTTATCTCGTTTCTCCAGCGCAGCACGACCAGGAGCCTCTCCAAGCCCTCACGGCCGAAGGACGAGAGCAGATGAACGCTCCCCGCTCCAAGGGGAACACGCTGCTCCAATGGGAAACCGTGGATGCACCAGGCAAACCTTGAAGGTTTCTGCAAACCAGGCAGCCACAGAGTTTGGAGGTTCAGTCCTCATTAGCAGGAACTCATGGGTGACTGATACGACACAAGCAGGCTGAGCAGGGACCCCCCCGCTCCTCCAGCCTGAATTACTGCAGATGGGTTTGCCCAGAGGACCAGCCAGAAAAGAAAATGGGTAAGTAAAAATGAAAAACGCTTCTTTTTTTCACATTAGCATTTAAATATTTATGGAAATCCCTGCAGACAATGAGATGAAAAAGAAAACTCAAGGAGTAATAAATAAGTCAACGCTCCAAGGTGTGGCTGCACAGCTGAACGTGGCTGGTGGAGCTTTGAAGAGTGCGGTAACAAAAAATAATAACGGTAATAATAAAATATTAGAGTGGATCCTTCTGCTCCCTGCAGCCACCAAGGGATGATCAAACCTCAGCAAAAGGGAGAACCACCTCTTCTTTTCCATGCAGTGACCTGGGGCCCGGCCTTGGACACTTCCCAGGATCCAAGGGCAGCCACAGCTTCTCTGGGCACCCTGTGCCAGGGCTTCCCCACCCTCACAGCGAAGGATTTCTTCCTAAATCCCTGAAAGGGGATGGAACTGAGTAAGATGGGATGGGAAGAACGATTCCCAGCAGTCAGGGGTTCGTTCCAGGCTCTCCCTCCAGGCTGTGAGAGCAGCGCTGGTGCAGCACAGCTCGAGGGGTAAAAGCAGACACAGAACAAGAGGGAAGAGCCCGGATTTTGGAGCTGCAGGTGCCTGCTGTTCCCACCGACTCTCAGCTGGGGAGCAATTGCTCCACGCCTTTGGAAACGAGCCTCAGTGCAGCAGAGGTTCTCAAAGAAGGAAAGGGTTGGCATCCGAGATGTTTGATACGACGAGAGCAGAGCTTTAGAGAGTAAACAAATCCTGTGCCAAAAGCCGCTCTCATTTACAGCTACAAAAATCCCAAGTCACTCCGAACTGCTGAAAACATCAGTTTCACCAGCAGGCAAGGAAATAGAATCAGGGAATCACAGAATGTTTCAGGTTGGAAGGGGCCTTAACGCTCATCTCGTTCCACCCCTCCCAGGTCCTGGTGACCCCAAGGCTTCCAGCTGTCAGGCAAACCTGGAAATATCGAATCCTCAAGGAGAAGGGATAAATACTCAGGCAGGAAGCAGAAAAAGGCAATTCTCTCTCCAAAGTGTTCCAAGTGTGTGTGTAAAGAACATTTGGGGGTGATAAAGGCTGATATACTAGAAAATATTCCACCTTTGTTTTTAATTTTAGAAACACCTCTTAAATGAGGGCTGGGTGGAAAGGAGAGCCCAGCACGTGCCTGGTCTGGCTTCTGTTCCTGCCCCATGGATCTCCAGTGGGATATCCTTCCTACAGCAGCACACGGAGCTGTGTTTGGGGTCCAGCTGGCATTTTTGGGGGTGTCCTTCCACGTCATTTGTGGGAAGGTGGGTCCCAGCTCTGAGCTGCTCCCAAAGGCAGCAGGTGAGCGCTGCTGCCATCCTGCCCCACCCGTGAGCTGATCCCTGCCAGGCTCCACAAGAAGCTCCTCCAGGCAGGAGCCCCCGCTCCATCCGGCGGGATCGCACCGGTAACTCGCGTAATTTCAACACATTACAATTAAGGAACCATTTCTTTAAAAATAGAATTTGCATTAGCTGGATTTGTGAGTAGGAAAGCCACTGCAAACAAACAGAAAACCTGCAGATTAAGATGCTAATTAGATGCATTTCTATTTATAATCTGCCTTGATCAGCCTCAAGTATTTTCTCTTTCAGGTGTCTGTGCTCCACCCACGGATGTGAGCAATTCCCCTGGCAGGGAAACACCTGCTGCTCCCCAGGGACAGCCAAGCACGGGGAAAAGCCTGTGCCAGAGGGATGGGGCTGCATCCTGCCCCTTCTCCTTAGGGAGCAGCCCCAGAGGGGGGATGGGTTGTGCCTGGCCAAGGATGACCTGCCCAGGGCCTTTCCAACAAACACCACATTCCCCTGTGCCGGAGAACTGCAGGAAGCTTTGCCTTTCCCATCAGAAGGGGTGGAAATCAGAGAATCATGGAATCAGCTGGGAAAGGTCTTTAAGGTCATCAAGTCCAACCATCAGCGCAGCACCACCACCATGGTCACCACTGACCCTGTCCCCAAGTGTCACATCCATGTTTTTTGAACACTTCCAGGGATGGGGACTCCACCACTGCCCTTTCCATGAAGAAATTTCCCCCCTATCCAACCTAAACCTTCTCTACGGCCATTTCCTCTCATCCTGTCTCTTGTTTCCCCCCCGGCTGTCCCCTCCTGTCAGGGAGTTGTGCAGAGCCACAAGGTCCCCCCTGAGCCTCCTTTGCTCCAGGCTGAGCCCCTTTCCCAGCTCCCTCAGCCGCTCCTGGGGCTCCAGTCGTGATGGCCATGAAAAGTCCTTTCCCACCCAAACTATTCCATGATTCTATGGAATCTCCAAGAGCCAGGGCTGGGAATGGCAAGGATCTGCAGCTGGTGTCAGCTGTGGACTGGAGAGCTCAGTCTGAAAATGACACAGAGACAGCAGGAGGTCGCTGAGACCAGTCAGAGTCATTGGGATCCTTGCCTTGCCTGGGATTCATGGCTGCAGCAAGAGCATGTTCCATTTTTGGAGCAAGCTGGGAATCCAGTGCTCAGTGGGATGCTCCCAGCTAAGCCAGGGCTTGTCCTTGGTGCTTGGATTTGTAATCACAGTGGAAAAACAACTTCTTTTTTTGTTGCTGTTGTTTTGTTTTGTTTTGTTTTGTTTTCCCTGGAGTTCCCTCTTTCACTGCAGAACATCCCAAAGGAATAAAGAGACACCAGGTCCACTCTGTTCTCCCTCTAAAGCCTCAACAACAGGATCTGGGGAGGTGTTTTGGGCCATAGGATTTATTATTATGGGGTTCAGGGGCGTTTGTGACCCGTGCAAAAGGGTCCAGCAAAAATTCACTGATAAACCAAGACTTAACAATGTGAAAACCAGCTCCAAGGTTGTGGGGCGGTTTTTAAACGCAGCTCAAAGAAAGAAATTTAAAAGATATGAGTCATCGTCCCGAAATGTGCATCAAACAAGTTAAATAACTCTTACTTTCTTAACGACATATTAATCAAAGTGCATTGATTCTCCAATCAGATTCTACTCCCAACAAGCTCTCTATCTTCTCCATCCTGATGCATGCATTAAGAGAGTTTTATTCTGACAGATACAATATAGCAATCAATAAAATCTTATTATATGGAGCAGAGATACATGGATTTGTCACAGGATTTATGCACTACTTTCAAACCCGGTGCTATTTCATGTCTCAGCCTTAACCTGTAATTGAAAATAAATCTCCCTGCATACACCAGATTCTAATTTTCTGGATGTATGGGCAAATGTGGATGGAAGCTGGCCTTCCCTCGGGGAGCAGGCTGCTTTCGGGCCGCGTCGCTGCCCGGGGAGCACGGCTGGAGCAGCACCTTCCTCTGGAGAAAGCCCTGTGCAGGCAGGGGAACGTGGGGAGGGGCAGCGCCTGGGCACCGGGGTGGGCATCCCCCACGGCCCCAAAGCCTCCTCAGGCCTCCAAAGGCACCTGCTGCCTCCTGGGCACGGACAGTACAGCCTGACAGTGCCAGGGCCTGAGCCACGAGGGCAGGGCAAGGCTGGGAGGGAGGGATGGATGGAGGGAGGGATGGATGGATGGATGGATGGATGGATGGATGGATGGATGGATGGATGGATGGATGGATGGATGGAGGGATGGA
>VXBT01005597.1:17572-32724 GCA_013400235.1 Oriolus oriolus | reverse complement strand
AAAGAAAGGCACCACAAAACCTACACAAATCCATGAAAAGGGAGAGCACAGCGATTACTCTGCTCCTCTGCAGCCTGCACCTGACAGGGGAGGCAAAGGCTTAACAGCTGGGAATTGCCAGGGATTATCTCAGTTTTAGGAGACATCAATACACTGGATAGAAAACATCACAGGAGGAAAGCAGGGATCAAAACCACCCCGTTCTTCCACAGGTTTCAATTTCAAAGCCAAGGAGCTGACACAGTGTCACGACGACCGCTGCTGAGCTCCAAGCTGGGTCTGTGACCCAGAGCTCCCCAACCTGCAGCTTTCCCACCCCCTGCTTTAGTGCCTGTTCTTCCTGGGGAGCACCTGGAAGCTCAGCAGGGAGGGCAGCTCTGCTCCTGTGACCTGTGGGATGCGCAGCTGCTGCCTCTGCAGGTCTCGCTCAGCCTCTCGATGGCACAGGATGGCTCCTGTGGCAGAACGGGGCCTGTGACCTTCATCCCCCGGGAGCAGGGAGAGGGACAGCAGCTCACAGCAACCTGTGGCTCAGCAGGACTGGACAGGACTGAGTTTCAATTGGAAAAGGACTTTTCACAAGGGCCTGGAGTGCCAGGACACAGGGAACGGCTTCTCACTGCCAGAGGGCAGGGAGAGATGGGATATCAGGGAGAAATCCTTCCCTGTGAGGGTGGGGAGGCCCTGGCACAGGGTGCCCAGAGAAGCTGGGGCTGCCCCTGGATCCCTGGCAGTGTCCAAGGCCAGGCTGGATGGGGCTTGGAGCAGCCTGGGACAGTGGAAGGTGTCCCTGCCCATGGCAGGGGGGATGGAACAAGATGAGCTTTAAGATCCCTTCCAAACCATTCTGGGATTCTATAAATTGGTAACTGTGCTCTTCATTTTAAAGGATGATCAATTTTTTTTCCCCTGAACTGCCTCCAGTTGATGCTTTCCAGGTCTGGCCAGGATCACCCTGACACTGGGAATTCCCTAGAGCAGGGAGTGCAGGACCTGGAGCTCAGCCCTGTCTTCCTCTTGTCGCTTGTATTTCAGGCATTTGGGTTCCAGTGGCATTTTCCCTGTCCCGCTCTCATTCTCCTGTTGAAGCCCTGGAGATCTGCTATCCGTGACATCATGATTTTGTCTGCTACACTGGTCAGTTGCCATGGAAATGGATATGTCGTCGTAGCCCAGATTTATGGCATCCCTGCAGGATCAGCCAAGAGCAGATGGGCTATGAGGGAGTGAGATTTTATTGCAGCGAAACTACCCGAACAATTAGCAAATCTGGCTGGAAATAAACACAAAGCGACGTGGCAGCTCCGTGATCCGTGTCTGCTCCGCTCGGAACTGCCTTTGGCATTCTGGTCAGCCAGCACAGCCAGGCCCTCCCCTCACCACCAGCACCCCTGGGCTGCTCCCACCTCCAGGCCAGACACTGCCAGGACTCAGAGACAGGGTTGCAGCAGGGGAAGGAGGCAGCCACGAGCCAGAAGTGCCCCGAGGTACTGTGTCGAGGTATTTATGGAATCACAGAATCACAGAAGTTGGATCCCACAAGGATCATCAAGTCCAGCTCCTGGCTCTGCACAGGCCAACCCTAAAAATCACACCATATGTGTTATAAACAATCTTGCACCTGCCATGGGAGCCTCCAAGAGGCCTCAAAGCAAGTAACAAGTCACGGAAAACGCCCTCAGCGCTGCATGGAAGGCTGCTGGAGCCACCTTCCAGACTTCTGTGGGAACAGTTTCTGCAGGGTGACGAACACCGTGTGTGAACAGACTCCAGCCTGCCCACAAGACACGGCACGTTTGTGGGCAGGCACCACAAAGTCAGCTCTGGGAAGCTCACGGAGGGAGCAGAAACCAATGCTAGGAACTGCCAGGGGCTCTCACAGACCTGGAATTTTTCAAACCAAGATCAGCCTGATGCCTTCCCGGACGATGCCTCTTCCCTGGACGCAAGCTGCTGACCTCAACGTGGAAATGGGCAGTGATTCACGGGCAGCAGGACTCCAGGATCAGTGCCCACTGCTGGTCCCAGCCCTTGGGAATGAGGCACCAAAGATCAGCACAGCGCTGGCACACCCGAAGGCACAGAGGAGGTGACGCGCTCCCCACACAGCGTTTCAGATCACAGCTACTGACACAGCCCCACCAATGCCTCTCCTGCTTGGCTAAAATAGAACCAGCATGTAAAACAGGTCCCTGGTGGAGAGCTGCTTCCTTATGCTCCTGTCTGGAGAAGCTTTTCTGGTATCTAGGAAAAATGACAAACATTGAAATCAACATCTGTAAAGGCTGAAAAAGCTCCTACCATTGATCAGAGCTCCACAAACCTGACAGGATTCATAGAATTTGTGCAAAAACAATGACTAGAGCTTCCCAGGCCCATCCACCGTGTCAAAATACACCCTGTGCCAACTCCAACAGGTCAGCAGAAATCTGGGCCCATTCCCAAAGGAACAGCCCTGGAGCTCCCTGCCTTCACCGAGCCACAACTGGGGTGAGAAGAATGGGGTCAGCACCCTGCACTGACTTCCTTTTGTCCCCTGCCATAATCCTGAGGGGAAACTGGGGACAAATCCCTGCTCCTTCCCCTCTCCAGCCCTCCAATTTGCAGGCTCCTGGATGTTAAGCAGGGCTGGCACCTCGCCCGCGGTGTCGCGGGGCTGCAGGCGGGAGGGGGGGACACCGCTCCTCTTTCACCCGTTCTCCTCTGTTTAAAAAAGTTGTCAGCTCTTCCCAGATAGATTTAATTGGCCCCGTGCTCTGTGTCCTTCGGTATCTGGGCAGCTCGGTGCTGCTCTGTGCCGCGCTGTCCCGCGAGGATTGGAACAGGCCAACGATAAGGCACTCAAGGATCTCACTGTCAACAATACACGGAGTCCCCGCTGTAGCAGCTATTAGCTGCCTCTGATCTAAACCTCCAATTAAAGTGGTGATTAGGCCCAGTGAGGCATTCTCCGGCCATGAATTATTCATCTCCCTTCACAGTAACAGCACCAGGGGGGATTAGAATGAGAGCTGGTGAAAACAGAGGCATTTTAAGCAGGGTTTTAACCATATACAAGCAAACATTTATCTTTCAAATCTTTCATCTTTGCTGCTTCTGGAAATTAAAGCTCCCACACCCCCATCCCTGCCCCTTCAGACCTGTGCTGCGGGTGGAGAGTGGGGACACACTGCTGGTGACGCCGGTGGGGACACGGGCAGGGTGGGCAGGGTCCAAGGACTCCACCTTTCCCCTGCCACACCAAGTGTCTGGAAGAGGGCAAGGGAAGCCCCAGGATCTCTCCTCAGAGGCTCATGAATCATAAAATGGTTTGGAAGGGACCTTAAAGCTCATTCCATCCCACCCCTGCCATGGGCAGGGACACCTTCCACTGTCCCAGGCTGCTCCAAGCCCTGTCCAGCCTGGCCTTGGACACTGCCAGGGATCCAGGGGCAGCCACAGCTTCTCTGGGCACCCTGTGCCAGGGCCTCCCCACCCTCACAGCCAAGAATTTCTTACTAATATCAAATGTCAACCTACATTTAAGTGTGAAGCCGTTCCCCCTTGTCCTGTCACTCCAGGCCCTTGTCCGAAGTCCCTCCTCATCTCCCTTGCAGGCCCTTTCAGGAACTGGAAGGCCACAATGAGGTCACTCCAAAGCTTCTCTTCTCCAGGCTGAACAATCCCAATTCTCTCAGCAGAGGTGCTCCATGCCTCTGATCACCCTGGTGCCTCCTCTGGGCTCCCTCCAACAGGTCAAAGCAGCAGAGGAGGACGTGTGCTGCTCCCACTGCACAAAGAATCCTCTGGTGGATGTCCCCTGTCCCCAGCCCAGCATCAGCTGACTCTGGGATGCTCTGTGGTACCTGGTGACCTCCTACCCAGCCTCTAACAGGGCACTAGATCAAAAGCTTTTTCACAGCTCCAGTAAATTATGCCTCAGCTTCACCCATCTGCTTCCCAGCTGACACTTCCTGAAATAAATTAATCAAGCCTATTCAATTACAGCCTCCTTTCTGGACGGTCTCTTGCTGATCCCCACCTTTGTGAGACACTTCTCTCCCCTCTCAGGGCTGCAGGAGCTCCTGGATGGGGCTGGAGTGACAGTCCCCAGCCCCACTGCTTCGGCTGCACAAGAGGATTTGTCCCCAGGTCCCCTGCAGACCCCGGGATCCACAGGGGTGATGCCTCAGGAGCACGGCCACCAGCTCTGGGGCAGGAGCTGCCTTTCTGGGTGCCAGCTTCTGCTTTGCCATGCTACTTCCAGTCTTATTTCTTTTTAGTCTCCTGGGAAATGTCTGGAGTCTCCACTTATTCTCCCTCACGAAAATCAATAAAAAGCAAATATAAGCAGGCTCCAGGGACAGTGAAATGATCCTTGACCTGTCACCCTGGGGTGTGGGGCTCACACACAGCTCGAGCTCCTGCAGATGGGAGTCTTGTTTTTCCTGCCTGAAGGGATGGGGCTTCTGGAGGAAGATAAAACTGGCTGAGGTGGGGTGAGGGAATGACAGTTACCCTGCAGAAGTAAAACAGAGTTTGCATTTCAAGCTGTTCTCAGGCTGAGGGGGAGTTTTGGCTTCTCCTCTCCCTGCGCGACCCCTGCGGGACCCAGCTTCTGCATCCCATGGGATTGGGGTGCTGTGGGAAGCTGTGACACCCAGGACACCCCCCTGGGGTAACACCAGTTCCCCAGGAGGCTGCATATGGTGCCATGCCTGCACAGACAGCCTGTGGGGAGGCAGGTGGCACAGGGTGGGCACACAGATGGCCACGCTCCAACCACGGGGAGAGTGGGGGCATTTTCCATTTGCGATGTCTCAGATCAATGTATTTCTAGGTTCCAGAAAGTACAGCTATGGAGAGGAATCACAAAGTGGAGCTCAGAGAAGGGGGGGAAGACAAGGAGAGAACAGGCCCAGAGCGTACAGCGAGGTGTGACAATTTTGAATTCCTGAAGAGGCAAGAAAGAGGCACTAAAATAAGAGTGAGCAGACGTCCTATTTTAAGTGTTCAGTGCTGATGGGTTGGACAGGCGCTGCTGTGGGGAGAATCCTGCGTGACACCACCCAGAAATACAACTCCAGGCAGCAGGAGCTGAAGAAACACTCCCAATTCACTGAGATTTTGGAAGTAACAAAGCATCAGCCTGGAGTGTGCCAGCCTGGTCAGGCCGGCGGGCACCGCTGCCAGCTGTGATCCCTGGGAAACGCAGCAGCCACTTCCCACGCATCCATGTCCTGCCTTCCCAGTGCCAATTCCCAGCATCCTCGTTCCTACCGTGGCCTCTCCTCACTCATGTGCAGAGCAAACCCCAGACCACTTCCCAGCAAACGCCTCCGAACAGGGGGCACCCTCTGGAGACTCCTACCTGGGACACGGACTCCATGCAAAGGGTTAGAAAGCGCCATCCCAATCTCAGTCATCCCATACCTCTCCAGCAAGGTGTGCCCCGTGATGCTCTTCCACTTCTCCAGGACAGGCACAGGCAGGGCTGCTGAGCCTGACACCATTAACCTGCACAGGGAAAGCCCAGGTCAGAGAGTGCCTCCAAGATCACCTCTGCTCCAGGGAATTCGTGGCCTGACACAGGGGCACAAAGAGCTCTACGTAAAACCTGAAGCCCCAGAAGGTTTTTAACCAGTACCAAAGACGTCACTCACACTCTCTGCCTGATATGGGGTTTAAGTTAACCAGGACAGCCTCTTAACAGAGATCCTGGAGTACAAGGCTGGGCTGCAGGACAGAGTCCCCAGCCATGTGTTACACAGGGTGACACCCATAACGAGCCCCTGCTGCCTTCCCCATGCAAGAGTGGCTCGTAATTAAATAACGTCACCCTTGTTCCTGTCAAAGAGACACCAAAGCACAACAGCCAGCTCTGAAAGAGGTGGTGCTGAAAGGAAAACCTGGAGCACCCAGTGAGCCACACAGCTCACCCACCTGATGTTCTCCTGGCAAAAGGCACGCACGAAGTCCTGCACTTGGGGCTGGGTGAAATGCTCGTCGTAATATTCCATCAGCTTGGCATAGATGGTGGGCACTGCCATGAACACACTGACACGGGGAGCTTGGGAGCTCAGGAGCTTCTTCCACACCTAGGAAGGAAGGGAACACACATGGATAAAAATACACCTTTGCTATCTAAGATTTCTTGGCAGTACAGCTGGAAGCTGCTGTGTGCTCCTCATCCCTGTCCAGAACAAGTTCCCAACTTCCATCACGCCCCTATTTCCCAAAGCACAACGTTCATCTCTCATCCCACCAGTGGATCCCTCACCCACCAGCACACTCATGAGATGATGGAAATAGCATTTTTTTAGTCCTGTCATGTTGCAGCCAAGGATTTGCTCACAAAGATGGAAGCTCGTGGCAGAATCAGTTCATTCCCTTATCGTGCACAGCTCTTCAAAGGCTGCACAAAGCCACCAGTGTTCCAAAGCACAGGAGCTCTTCTTTGGAAAGATACAGCTCACACCTGATAGACAACACACAGGCTGGAGCCCATGGACTCCGACCTCTGAGGCAAAGCTGGGAAGAGGGACAGTGTGCACTGGAACTGGGAGTGGGACTCTGTGAAAACGGCGAGGTGCAGAGAGCTGTGTCCCCAGCGAGCTCAGAGGAGCCACCAGAACCCACAGGTAAAGCAGTGGCAGCAGGAGACAGCGGCTTTCCAGGAGGGCCACTACCAACCACACTCTGCCCGAGAGGAATGCTCCCTGCAGGAATAATGCTCCTCAGCTGCAACTCCTGCTAACCTGCGGGAACTATGAATGGGGACAAATTCCAGCAGCCAGCTCTGCTGGGATGTGGACAAAGACACCTCTGGGATGAGCAGCCAACCACAGGTCAGAGCCACAAATGTCACAACCGAGCCCATTCCTCCCACACCGAGCCGCTCTCCCCCCAGGTAAGCTCTTCCCAAGACAGGAGCGATCCAAAGCCATCAATAAATCAGAGGCCCCGCTGACGGCGCCGCTGTCCCCGCGCTCCGGTCCCTGCCCCGCGGTGACAAATGTATTCCCTAACAGCTCCTGACACCGAGCGCTGCCACGGCGCTCCCCGCGCACGCTCAGCTGCACACGAGCGAGGCGAGGCAGGCATTGATTGAAGGTGAGCCAGGGATTCTCCTTCATGCTGTCACTGTGTCCCTTCCCTCCGTTCTGCTCGCTCGGGCTCCGTTTCATCCCTTTCTCCTCGGCCGCGCCGGCGCCGCCTCCCCCCGCATCTCGCACTCCACTGCTCCAGAACAATCAGCTCCCAAAAAACCCTCCCAGCACTGCGTGGTTGTTGTTAACAGAGCGGGACACGTCCACGTAGGCACCGTCCCACCCAACAGGAGGGAGCTCACGCTGTCCCCAGCCCAGGGATGGCCCTCGGTGGGGAGAGGTGAATGCACAAGGTGGGGACCCACCAGACACCTCGGGAGGGGGGGACAGGAGCGCTGCAAGATCCCCTGGGAAAGGAAAGCAGAACGGGAATGTGACTTCCTGCACTGGTGGGTGACATGCCCAGAGAGGGAACACTTCACTCCCTGCAGAAACCCACCTACCAGCAAGGTCCCTACCAGCCAGATCAGGTAAAATTGCACTTACAGGGGTCTAACCTCTCCCATGCTTCTCCCAGCCCCTTTTTCCCCCAATATCTTTCCCATTCTGGGCAGCAGGGTGGAGAAGGATCTCTGCAAAGCCAGGGCTGAATGGATCTGTTCTCCTCCCAAGAGCCACGGCTGTGGGCAGGGAAGGACGCGTGATGGCAAGCAGGGATCAGGACAGCGCCGAGGGGATTGAAGGGAAACAGATGCTCAGGGGTTGTTCAATCCTTGCTGTGCGATTTTGTTTTGCCTTCCCAAACCCCGAGCAGCTGCGGGAGCGCAGGCAGACTTCCAGTCTGGCCACGCAGCAGAGTTTTTGTGACGTGATTTTGGATTTGAAAAAACCTCAGAACCCATCCACACAGAGCAAGTCTCTCTTGCACCCCAGTCCCCTGTTTCCCACGTGCCAGCTCAACTCCTGCCTTAGATAAAATCCTCCCTCCTGCACTCCAGCCACGGGAGCAGCTTTTTCCGTGTCAGTCCGGCTCGCCCAGCAACAGCCCCGTCCTGAGGATAAGCAGCTGCCTTTGGATTTGTGCCACCAGCTGCCGGGGTGAGCTGCTGACAGCCAAACCTCTCCACCTGCTCTGCTCCTGCTCAGCCAAATCTGGATCCTTCCCATGAGTTTCAGCAGGGCTAAGCCGTGGTACAAAGCTGGCAGCTCCGAGCGCTCTGCAGAGCCCGAGCTGGCCGGAGGGCTTGGCACTGCCCAGCCAGCTGGAACAGCTATTCCTGGCTTCTCACTGTAACTCCACGCTCAGAGAGAAGGATCTGGGAAAGTCTCGTTACCTGGGACTAATCAATCAGCCCAGTGCAAGGGGCCAGCTTTGTCCTTCCAGCAGCCGGCACCCTCCCGCAGTGCCAGGCCCGGAGCAGCACAGTCCATGTCCCGCTGTGCTACCCCACGTGTCACCGTCACCACGTGAACTCCCTGTGCACAGGGAGCCCATCACTCCCTTTTGTTTTCCTCACCTGAGACCCCAGGCCTCCGAGTGCTTTTAGAAAGCCGTGGATTCGGGAAGCAAACGTGGCACCGCGTGCCAGGGCTGCCAGGCTCTGCAAGGAAGGGAAGCAGCAGCCCTTCCCTCCATATTCCGGTGGAATATGCTCAGGAGATGGATCAAGATTCCTTTTAAGATAACCAAGGGCTAGAAACAAAAAGTTTCTCACTGCAAGAAAGCAAGAGTGGGAACAGCTCCCCACCATCAGTAACGGCAGCGAATGCTTCGGGTCAGGGCTGCCTGTGCCAGCAGAGAAGTGGGAGACCTAATGTTCCCAAGAGCCTTCCTGTCAGCATGACATTCCTGATTTTCCTCCCCTCCCACTGCTCAAAAGCATATCATGAGCTGGCCAGTGGGATTTTGCCGTCGTTAAAGGAAAAAAAAGGGAGAAAATGACACCAGTGGGTACAAAACAAGCGCAACAAGGCACAGCTGGGAGATTTTTCCCACGTATTTTTTCCCAGCACGCAGATGGTGAATGAGGATGGAGGAACATCCAAGCTGCTCCAACGGCTGGTCAGTCCATACAGCGACCTTCCCAACCAGCCTCCAGAGCTGCTAAGATCACCTGAGGGAAGAGATGTGAGCACAGAGGAGGAAAGGCAATAACTCTTCCCTTTATGGAGGGAGATGTGCAATGCCATGAACCAGTCAGAAACACCAAATCCAATAATACCTGGGCACCTGCTCCTGCAAAAGGAGGAGAGAAGGTGGCAAACCCAGTTATGTGCTAAACCATGTAAGATTTTGGCTGATACAAGATTCCCAAAACCAGCCAGAAGAACTGCAAGCCGTAAAGGAAGCAAATATCAGCATGGATTTTTCCATCAGCCCACAAACGGATCACAGGCAGCCCGTGGGGCTGTCTCTATTGACAGACACAACAGCTCCTCTCTTCTATAAAATTATTGTGCCATTTTCAGTTGTAATTGAATCTCTTCAAACCTTTTCAAAAATAACAACCCCTCTAATGCAAGGCTAACTCAGCCCTTTACTTCCCTTTCGCTCGGGGAGATGGGTCTGTGCTCAGCATCGACCGCTGCCATGTGGGAAGCATCGTCGAGGAAAAGGGATGCCAGTGATTTTGGGAATGTCTGTGGCAGCAACAGGGCTGTGGCCAAAGCAGCTGCTTGTTTGGTGAGACCCTGTGCCAAACACAAGGGTGGGAAGCTCCTGTAACTCAGCAGCAGCAGCAGTGAAGGGACCGCAGGAGCACGCACACACATCCGACACCAAATTACCCCAGAAAAGCGGACGGGCGCACGAGATGGGAGAGCACCAAGGGGAGCTCCGCTCCCTCCCAAGGACTGAGCCTCCAACACTTCATGAGCAATACGCAGAGAGAGAGAAACATTCTCCTCTTCAAAGAGAAATCAGGCCCTCGGTGGCTTCGTCTCATGTTTGTTATAACCCCAAACTGTTTGCGCTCTGTGCGACTCTGGTTTTAATCATTTATTCATCAGCACGGTTTGATGGCCCCTCTGCATTCCAGGCTGAAGCTTTTAAACCCTTCCTATGCTGGAGGCATACTGAAAGGAGCAAGTGCTTTCCCTGGGACCTGGAAATATAAGTAAATATGACAGGCTCTGGTTCCATTTTTTATATTTCCCCACACACATCAAAAGCCATTACTTGGGAACAGATGCTGAGGACAGACGGCAGATCTGGGGAGATGGGAAAGAAAACCTCTAACTTTTTAAAGCCAGGTCTGTGAGAAGTGATCAAACATAATCCATTCACCAGTGACCTGCTCCTCCCTCCACCGACTCCTCTTTGAGTCTGAAATAAAATTACTCCTCTGAAGCCTCCCATTAGCAGATGAAAAGACTTTCAGCCTCTCTCCAGCTGAAACTGGATGGGGGCCGTGATCCCCAGCGTGCCTGGATATTGGAGCTCAGGCTCCTCTGCTTGGATTTGCTTTTCTTTTAAAAATAAACCAAAAGAGCTGCCCAGAGTGATGTGTGCAGAAGTGACAGATCCAGGGGAGAGCTCGGTGCAGTGCACGCTTCTCCTCCCCGGAGGCAACAGCGGCTGCCGAGCCCTGGATCTCCCTGTGCAGCCTAGCCAAGGTAGAGAGCCCCAGCACCCAGCCCAGCCTGGCTCGCACACAGAACACCAGTGACAAGGACAAAGTTTGCTCCCAGACACTGCACAGGCTTTCCTGGCCTTCGGGAATGCAGGGCTGTGAGCAGCAGTGACCCTGGAGCAACACCTCCCACTCATCCTGTGCCAGGTCTGCGGCTCCCTCCCACCACAGGGAAAAGGTGCCATGGGGGACACAATGTCAGGGGAAGCTTTTCCCACACACCACCTCTGGGCATGCAGCATTCCTATTTCCCTAGAAAAAAGGGTCCAAACAAGACGATTTTGATGGCTTTGAGTGCGACACTGTAAAACAGGGGATGGTTTTTAGAGGGCTTGATCCTCAGAGCACCTTAAGTCAGACACGCAGCAAGGCTGGCACTGAAACAGCAGCTCTTGGAACTGCAGGGCAGCAAATCTGCATCTTGGCATATTTATCATGGAAGGGGCTGCAGGGCACAGCCAGGGCTGTCAGCACACAGGCAGCACATCACAGCTCAAACCTGCCCAGCAGAGCCGAGCGGGCAGCACGCGCCACAACTGGGTCACCCCGAATGGAGACTGCCCTAAGCCTCTCCCATCACTCATCAGAGCAACTTCCTTCCTCCAGGTTTCTCAATACTCTTAATTCCCACTCTGCACAAAAGGCTGGAAGACCTCCCAGGATCTGATCTCATGTTTATCAATGCACAGCTGACGGGGAACCTTTTGCCTTTAGAGCATCTCAAGGCGAGATCAGGGACGGCCAAGGCAAAGACAAGCTCTTCCTGTTGTTCAAGCTCAAAATGGGTCCTCTTTGGCCAAAAACCGCAGCAGAGGATCCTGCAAAGCAGACACTGACCTCACAGCTTGCTCCAAAATGGTCCTGTCCAAAGGTCAGGAATGGGGACATCAGTGTGACTGTCACAGCAAGCACAGGGGGCACCTGGCTGCCCCAGGTCTGTCTCTCCAGACTCACTGACATTCCCACAGAGCAACAGTCACACCACAGGCTGTGCCTGAACTGCTGCAGGGAGGGAGATGGAGGGAGGGAGTCACTGGGAATGGATGCACCAGAGGGTGTTTGGTGCAAGCCCCGATGCCCAGAGCCTTGGCCAGGAGAAGAAGGCTCACCCTGCACTCCCTTCCTTAACACAGACATTCATTTCCTCTCCTCTGGCCACCACAGTGCACAAAACCTGCACAAACACAGCACCTTTCAAATCCCTACTCCTGGACAAGAAACTCCTGCTCCAGCATCTCGCCAGGTCAGCAGCAGGTGAGAAACACAAACAGGAGCAGAGCAGCTGAAGAGCGAACTCAGCTTGGGAGCGGGTTATGGAGGGAGGATCGTGCAGGGGTGCTGAGGCTGCAGCGTGCCCTGGCTCCACAGGAGGTTTCTGCCCTCCCAGTTCTCACCCTTGAAAACCAATAAACCAATGAAC
The DNA here is from genome assembly GCA_013400235.1 of Oriolus oriolus. NCBI lineage: Eukaryota > Metazoa > Chordata > Aves > Passeriformes > Corvidae > Oriolus > Oriolus oriolus. The sequence continues at coordinate 20,644 of VXBT01005597.1, read as the reverse complement.
CAGTGACACCACAGCCAGCCATGCCCCACACAGCTGCTGGCAGAACACCCCTCGGGCTCACTGCGGTTCTCCTGCCCGCTCCGCACCCACCTGTGCTGAAAAGTCTCCCCCCACAGCCGTCCCTGCCCCTCCCAACCCCGGGAGCACAGACAGCAGCACTGGATGCTGCTCCCCCGGGCTCCAGGCAGCAGCAGGGCTCCCTGTGAGGACACTGCACCCCAAGGAGCACAAGCACCAGAGGGCTCAGTACGTCACGTACGAGCCGACTAACTCTGGAAGCTAAGGGTCCATTTATAAACCCTTTATTAATAAATGATTAATAGATGCAGCCATATTTTTTAATAACTTGCGATAAAAAAATGCTACGAAAAGCTTAAGCAAGACAGTCTTAACAGATGGTGCTATAAAGTGAATTATAACATGTACAGTAGCTAGTGCAGAGTAATGGATGTCCTCATTTAATAAAAAGAAATCTGATTTTATGCAGCAACTTTCACGCTTGAGGCACCTCAGCCCACTTTAATGAGTCCTCGTGGCCTCACAGCAGCCACAGACATCAGATGCTGTTTTAGTGAGAGGAAGGATGTTGGTCAGGACACCGGGGCTGCTCCACAGTCCTGATTTTTGACCTTTCCTTGGACAGCTCCCGAAAACAGACGTAAAGGTCTGAAAGCTGCCACCTCTTACCCCTGCACCGCGGGGAACGACAAGCGAGCCGTGGTCTGGGGCTGCGAATGTCTTCTCAGGGAAAAAAAAAAAAAAGAGCATTATTCCCACCACCAAAACCAGACTGCCATCTGTATCCACGACTATAAGGCACGCCACAAATTATGTAATTTAATAAACACTGTAATAATAAAGTATTTATTTTGTATAATGAAGTGTTAGTGATTAGAAACCAAACACACATCGGGCGTGCTGCTGCGGTTTCTCTTGAACCTTTGCCAGTATCACTCAAGGCTAAATATGTCTGCAGCAGGTTGAGAGTAAGTTCCTCGCCTTGTTTTGATCAGCCTGTCAAGTGTTTTAGCTGCCAGTCGAGTTTCTTTATATCACACTATAATTGGCTGCTTTCTCAAGGTGCAGCCAAGGAAAAAAGCACACGGCAAAACTCGGGCTCCTTTGGCAAAATCCTCCACTGCTGCTTTGCTGAAAGCTGATTTCAGAGGCAAAGGGCATTTTGTAAACAGCTGGTGAAAATAGAGTGGAACTGAAAGGCAGCTTGCAATAAACTCCACGAGAAAGCCTTATTTACCCTCCCGTGCTCGCCTCGGAGTGTCGATCAAACCACTTGCAGCTCCCAGGGGAGGCCCTCGGAAAAATAAAGGGAATAAAAGAAACCAGAGAGAGGCAAATGCCGGCCTTCAGAGCCCCCTGCACCTGCAAGCCCGGCCCGGCGCCTGCTGCCCTCCCTGCCCAAGTTCAGCTCCAGGGTCAAGCGGCCGCCCCGGCGCTGTCCCCGAGTGTCCCTGGGGTCACATCTGGGGACAGCTTCCATCAGAGCAGGCAAGAGGGGGGCTCCGCTCCCCCGATCCCGACCCCATCCCTCAACGTCAGCTCATTGATTTGCAGATGTCGGGAGAGAGCAGAGGAAAACACGAGGGTGCGAGGGAGCATCAATCACCGGTGGCACAGGATGTGGAGCACCGCGCCCTCCAGAGGCTTCGCTCCAGCCTCTCAGCGCCGGCCCTGCCTCTCACCGGCACCTCCAGCGCTGCTCCGGCCCGGCCCTGCTGCACCCCGAGCCTTTGGGCTCACCCTAAAGTCGGGGAAGACAATTTGGCAGCGACCAGCGGGGTGAGAGCGCGGGCTATGGCAGCCGGGGACCCTCCTGCCTTCTACCACAGCATCCTACCAACTTACTCTGGAAGGGCAGAGCTGCCCCTCTGGGACCCTGGGGCTGTGCCCCCAAGGAGGATCAGTGCTCAGGTGTCAGAGGCACCCTGACAGAAAAAGGAAGCGTGCATTTTCTGTGGCTGCTGCTCTGAGAAGCAGAAATGAGCCACGAAGAGTCACCGGGCCCTGCAGCCACTCCGGGCGGAGCTGGGCCTGCCCTCACCTGGCAGCGGCACAGCCAGAGGCCTCCAGGTGTATCCCACACCTGGGCACTTTGTCCTTGCCACGGGACGGGCCCTCCCAGCACGTGGATAAACACAGACAAGGAGAGCAGCCTGGGGAGTTACCCACACAGGCTTTCCCAGGGAATTCTGCAGTGACAACGCACTTCTGTTTCCTCTCTGCTCGGTGGCACAGCAGCACCTGAAAACCCAATGGTCCCTTAAGAGTGACGCTGCAGACACCACCCAGGACGCTGGGAGGTGGGGATGGATGGTGCTGCACCCCAGGGGCTGGGAAATGCAGAACCTGTTCCACCTTTACTGCTGGTTGTCCCTTTCCTTCCCCTCTTTCCATCATGTGCCGCTGCTGCAGGGAACAAAGGAGAAGCAGAACACTGGCACTGGGGTTTCCTGGCTCAGACAGAAAACATTTAAAGTGCATCATTCCAGTAAGGTTTCCCTCCTGCCACCTTTCCTAAAAGCTGCAAGCAGGTCTGGATCTGCAAACTGTCTCTCACATCCTTGAGTCCAACCCGACAGCTCTGTTAACTCTTGTTTCTCCACAGAGGAAGAGCCATCTTTCCATGTAAGTAAAACCAGGATTTCCCTTACCTGGGCTACAAAAACCTCAAAAGGCCATGTTCTGTCACGTAATGCAATACAAAACACTGAGGATGTAGGGCTGGAAGGGGAAAAATTGGAAGGGGCTGTCCAGGGAGGTGGTGGAGCCCTGTCCCCAGAGATGTCCAAGGAATGACTGGACATGGCACTCAGTGCTCTGGGCTGGGTGACAAGGTGGGAATTGGTCACAGCGTGGACTTGGTGACCTTGGAGGTCTTTTCCAACCCCAGTGATTCTGGGATTCTGAGAAACGCAAGTCACTTAAAAAAAAAAAAAAATCAACAAGCAGCACACCACTCACACAAGAGAAACCCCACTACTTCCGCCTTTCCTGGCACTAAAAAAATTCACAACCCTAATTCTGGATGGAAATGCTCTTGGTGAGCACACAGAA
>VXBT01005596.1:14768-26439 GCA_013400235.1 Oriolus oriolus | reverse complement strand
ACCGCCCTGTCCCCCCCCCCCTCCACATTCTGGGGGCCTCGCTCCGACCTGGGAATGGCGACGCTGCTTCCCGGCCGTTCGAACGGATCCGATGAATGTTTGGGGTTGCTTTGGGATTTTTTTTTTTTCAATCATCTCTTTGGGTTTTTAATTTAATTTAAAGTGCCTGAGTAGACTCTGGCTGAGCCGGGCCCCCCCAAGGCCGTGCCTTCAGCATCGCTGGGCCCCCCCCAGAGCCCCTCAAAACCTCGCCCAGGGCTGGGGGGGCCTCCCCTGGTCCCTTCATCCATGGGGGGCTCGGGGCCAAATCAGCTCCAGCGGCACAGGGACGGCGGCACGAGGGGAAGGATTTTTTGGGGGGGTGCGGGGTGGGGTGGGGTGGGCAGGGATTGCTTTGCAGGAGGAAGATCGGCTGGGAAGGAAAAGCCCTGGACGGAACTGAAAGGAAAAAAAAGGAATTTCCTGCAGCGGCCCAGCTCCCCACAACCTCCTCGGCCTCCTTGGTGTGGGATGCGGCTCCCCCAGGACCCCTGGATCTGGCCCGAAGCCCGCCCTGTGTCCTGGGAGCTGGGATTTCCGATGGATTTCACCTCCCAGCTGGTTCTCCTCCGGTGCCGGGGGAATTTTTGACACCCTGGAATGGTTTTTGGGCCCTTCCCAACGAGGAGCTGTGGAAGTGCCACCGCCCGGAGCTGGGATGGGCTGAGCCCCCACAGCCGCCCCACACCTCCAGCCAAGCTGTGAACTCTACAGGCAATAATTTTTCCACCTTTCCCCTCTCTTTTTTCCAAGGAAAATCCTGTTTTTCCCAGGCAGTGCATCCCCCTCATCCCCCAGACCATATCCCCATCCCCGAGCCCCAGGGCCAGCAGCATCCTTGGGGTTTATTTTCCTCTCCAGGACCGAGGATGCTCCGCTGACCTGCTCTGGGATGGGATGGGATGGGATGGGATGGGATGGGATGGGATGGGATGGGATAGGAAGGGATGGACAGGTGGCCAATGCCCTGCTCCCAAGCCTTCCCAAACCCAGCAGGAAGCAGCAGGAAGAGCTCCTGGCATTAAAACTCTCGGGAAGAGCCTCCCTCGGCCGGGCTCCACGGGAGACGCGCTCCGGGACCTTGAGTGTTTCTGTTCCATTGGCTTGGTTTTCTATGAGCCCGTCTTTGTAACGTGAACCGAGGATTTCTTTTCTATTCTGTAATTATAAAAGTCAAAGGAAAGTTTCAGCTGGTGCTGCTCTGCTTCCGGGCACTTCCCTTCCCTGGGCATTTCGGGTGATTAAAGGTTGGGGTGGGGTTTTTTTTAATTTTTAAAAATGTTGCTCTTTTTTCCTGGCAAAAACTCCCTCCTTAGGGCTCTGAATCCCCCAGATTTTCCTATTTTATATCATCGAATGGTTTGGGTTGGAAGGACCTTAAAGATTATCCCATCCCACCCCTGCCATGGCAGGGACACCTCCCCCTGTCCCAGGCTGCTCCCAGCCCCGGCCAGCCTGGCCTTGGGCACTGCCAGGGATCCAGGGGCAGCCACAGCTGCTCTGGGAATTCCATCCCAGCCCCTCCCCACCCTCCCAGGGAACAATTCCTCCCCAATATCCCATCCAGCCCTGCCCTCTGGCACTGGGAAGCCATTCCCTGGCTCCTGTCCCTCCAGGCCTTGTCCCCAGTCCCTCTCCAGCTCTCCTGGAGCCCCTTCAGGCCCTGCAAGGGGCTCTGAGCTCTCCCTGGAGCCTTCTCCTCTCCAGCTGAACACCCCCAGCTCTCCCAGCCTGGCTCCAGAGGGGCTCCGGCCCTGGAGCAGCTCCGTGGATTCCTCCGGACTGGCTCCAGCAGCTCCATGTCCTTGATTTCGGAGGCTCCAGGGCTGGGGCAGCTCTGCGGTGCGGTCATGCCGTGACCACCGCGCTCCAGCATCCCATGGAGCCCCAGCCGGAGCATCCATCCCTCCCCAGCCGGGAGGGAGGAGCGAACCCGCTCCTCTGCCCGCAGCCCAGGATCTGCCTCTTCCCGACACCTCCCGTGCCCAGCCTGGGCACGCCAGGCATTCCTCCGACAGCAGCGGGGCCGCAGCCTTCGGCCTCGCCGTGCCCGTGCTCCTCCTCCTGTGCCCCGGGAGGGGCAGGAGGGCACCGAACTGGCGGCTGGAATGGGCTCCTTAAAGGGGTTTTCCACTGAAACCTTTAATTCTGGGAGGCAGCTCCGGGTTTGTAACTACAGGGCTGGTTCTGCAGCCGGAATCGCCTTTTGGGAGCAGCGGGGGGAATTCTGTAAAATAAACACGGCCCAAAAGGTGTCCCAAGTGTCACCCGCGCCGTGCGGTGTCCCCACCCCGTTCCCACCCGGGCCTGGAGCCGGGACACGGGGGCAGCGTCCCAAAAACCATCAGGGCACCCCGAATTTAAAAATCCGGTGAGGGTGGGCATTGTAATGACACCCACGGGAGGCTCTGGGGGGCTCACTCTGAACCGGTCCCTCTCCAAGCCCTGTCCCCTCCCTACAGCCCCTGTCCCCTCCCTACAGCCCCTGTCCCCTCCCCACAGCCCCTGTCCCCTCCCCACAGCCCCTGTCCCCTCCCTGCCGGGGCTGAGCTGTAATTACCGAGTCCGAGCAGCGCCCCAGAACCCCCGGCGTGGCCGTAAACAGGAAGGGCAGGAAGAAAAACGAGCTGATTTGAAGAAAAACGAGCTGATTTGAAGAAAAACGAGCTGATTTTCTTCCATCCCAACCCCGGCAAAGAAACGGCGGAGGAGCAACAAAGGATGAATTTTCCCTCCCGCAGCCGCCGGAGCCCGGCGAGGCACAGATGTTAAGGAGGAAAAAAGCCGCTTTCACAGCCGCCAACAAAGGCATAGAGACGCTTTTCAGGGGCTCGGGGACGTGCGGGTCCGGCTGGGGCGCTCCCAGGTGTGCCGAGGGGAGCGAGGCTCGGGATGCAGCGGGGGAACGGAGCAGGGATGGGTTCGCCCTTGCTCCCGGTGCTAAACGGAGCAAGGGACGCGTCCGGGGGTTTGTTCTTCCCTCTCTGGCTCCGTGGCGGGGAGGGATGGCTCTCCAGGGGTCCCTGCCGGGTGGGAGATGTGAGAAGCCCAAGGACACCCTCCTGAAACCTCATCGCCCGTGAGACGGCGCGCGTGGGAGGCCCCCGGAATCCCCAGCCCTTCACCCCTAGAGAAACGCTCTTTTCAGTGCTCCCGTTGACACCTTTTCCTGGTCTAAAAATTAAGAGAGCTGAACACAGTTAAGAGGGAAAAAAGGGTTTTACCTCGGTGTTTATTGAAGGACCCTCCGGAGCGCCGAAATGCACATCGAAATGCACCCCGAAATGCCCCCCGGAGAAATGGCCCCCCACGATGTGATGTGTGTGCAATTAGAGGCCTTGCTAATTAGCACATCTATCAAAGATTGCCCAGGGAGGGACTCCAGCGAGACCCCTCAGCGAGGAACCTTCCCCTGGCTGGGCCTGGCTTTGTTTACAGAATGTGTTCTGGAGAGGCCCTCGGGGTCTGGGGTTCCCAGGGTGTTTGGGCTCTTGGCTTAACGGGATATTGGGTGTGAGGGAAGTGATCAAACTTAAAGAATTGTAACTGCATGGGCTAAAAGCACTGAGAATACATAAAAGCTACGTAAGAGAGTGTATAAAAGGGGTATAAAAGAAAAAGCAAAAATCATCCTGGCATCATCGTCCCCTCCGGTCCCAGGAAGGTGGCAGTGGATGGGTGCTCATCCAGGGGAGCCCAGGAGTGCGCAGCCGGCAGCGCGGTGGCCTCACAAACGGGACAGTTTTGGGGCAGTTGTTTTCTGTCAGCCGCAGACACGACAGGAAACGCGTGTGGAAGGCGCGGGGAGCAGAGAGCTGTGCCCTGGTGAGGGCCCCGGGGCCACCCTGGTGGCAGCAGCTCCTCGTCACCCTCTGCAGTGTGACAAGGATGAGAGCGATTCAGACAATTAAACACCATGAAATAAGGTCTGGGGAAGAAAAGAGTGGGGCTGGGGACTGGGAAACCTTCCGGCTGCCAGACCAAGATCACAAATTAGAGAGTCACAGAACATCCTGAGCTGAAGGGACCCACAGGGATCACCCAGCCCAGCCCCTGGCCCTGCCCAGACACCCCAACAACCCCACCCTGGGCATCCCTGGCAGCGCTGCCCAAACGCTCCTGGAGCTCTGGCAGGTTTGGGAATGTGCCCGTTCCCTGGGGAGCCTGGGCAGTGCCCAGCACCCTCGTGAGTCCCCGCTCACCCCTTGCTCCTGTGTGAGCTTTGCTGCCCTGTGACTCTGCTCTAGCGTTGGTAAATATTTCCCAGTACACAGAGATATCCCAAAAAATAGCTCTGTCTGCAGGGGAAGGATCCTCTGCTCTCGATGTCGTGCTCCAGCCCACCTTGGGTCTGGAGATGGCAATAAAAAAGAGGAAGAGCGACTTTTTGCAAAGAGAGAGAGTGGAAGGCAAAGGGGAATGGTTTTAACCTAAAAGAGATTTAGATGAGATATTAGGAGGAAATTCCTCCCTGGGAGGGTGGGGAGGGGCTGGGATGGAATTCCCAGAGCAGCTGTGGCTGCCCCTGGATCCCTGGCAGTGCCCAAGGCCAGGCTGGCCGGGGCTGGGAGCAGCCTGGGACAGGGGGAGGTGTCCGTGCCATGGCAGGGGTGGGATGAGTTGATCTTTAAGGTCCTTCCAACCCAAACCATTCCATGATTCCATGACCCTGTTAGAGCAGCAGGACGAGGTCAGAGCACCCCTCTCCCGTTCTGCAGCCCGGGGAAGGGCTGATGCAATGCAAACGGGAAGCAGGGAGCTGGCCGGGGGAAATCACTCCCCAGAAACGCAATCAGGCCGTGGGGCTGTGAGGAGAAGTCATGCGGACAGGAGGGCAGGAGGCTTCCAGAGGGCTGAGTCACGTAATTGCTGCCGAGAAAATCCAGCCCCGATGTCTCTAATGATAACAAACAAGCTGGAAAGCTTCATCAGCCTCCTGCTTCGGAGCGTTAATGACAGAATTTGGGACAAGGAACGGCGTGGGGGGTGATCCCCAAAGAGGGGAGTCTCCCACCCCACCGAGGAGGCGCTGCCGCTCCTGCCAGCGGCAGCATTTAGGGACAAGGTGGCACCAGCGGGTGGGAAATGTCCCCACGAGCGTTTCCTCCCTCACCGATGTGACACCAGCAGTGGAGGGACCCCCGTGTCCCACCCACCCCTCCCGGGGCCCACGGAGCAGCGAGGTGTGGGGGTCCAGCCAGGATTTTGGGGTGACCCAGCGAGACCTCGCACAGGGACAGCCCCGGCTGTGTGGAGGCACAGAGGGGGCGGGTGGGGTCCCCCGAGCAGGGACGGGGCTCCACCAGGGACCCGGCCGCGGATCCCGCAGCTCCTGCCCAGCTGGAGCTGCACCACGGGCTCAGCAGTGTCGCTCAGCGGGGACACCGCGGCCACCTCCCTCCCGGCACGAAGGTGCCACCACCCGAACTCTCCTTGGTGAAGCCACAGGAACGTTCAGACCCCACCGGCTCCCGGGTCCACGCTCCACCCAGGCGCTGTGCCCGCAGCTCAGCCCCCGCCGCTCCGCAAGGGCAGCACCTCTGCCACCCCAGCTGCTCCCTCCTTTAACCCTTCAGCACCTCTGCCACCCCAGCTGCTCCCTCCTTTAACCCTTCAGCACCTCTGCCACCCCAGCTGCTCCCTCCTTTAACCCTTCAGCACCTCTCCCACCCCAGCTGCACCTTTTAACCCTTCAGCTCCTGTCCCCGCTCCCGTTCTCCCCCCAGGATCCCTGCAGGGTTTGGCGGCCAGCTCAAAGGGCTGCTGGAAAGGTGGGAATGCCAGCGGAGCTGTGACACGTCTCGGCAGCGAGCACCGGGGGGAAAACCCCGGTGGTTTTCAAACCAAACACGAATTTCCTTTTTCCTGGTTTCCAGCTCTGGCGGGTGCTGGTGTGGCTGCTGCTCCCACAGGTTTCTCAGCTGCATTCTCGTTTTTAGTGTGGCAGCGGGGGGGCAGAGGAGCACTCACGGATCCTTCCCAATGACACTCGACCCCCTGTGCCTGCCAAAACCAAAAAACATTTGTCTACCAAATATTTCCCCCCCAAAAACCATTCCTTGCTGCCTGGGCTCTGGGGAAAACACCTTCTTGACCCCACAGAGTAAGAAGAAGTCCCGTGTGTCTCATATCCTGGGTTCAACCTGCTATGGATGCCATGAATCCACCCTGGGGTTGCCTTCACTTCCCCAGGGCTGTGCTTCAGCCTCCAGCTGTCTCCTGCAGCGGCTCCGTGAGGGACAGCAGAGGACACCTCCGGGGTCACAGATCCGGGAATGGTTTGGGTGGGAAGGGACCTTAAAGATCATCTAAACCCAACCCCCTGCCATGGGCAGGGACACCTCCCCCTCTCCCAGGCTGCTCCCAGCCCCATCCAGCCTGGCCTTGGGCACTGCCAGGGATCCAGGGGCAGCCACAGCTGCTCTGGGAATTCCATCCCAGCCCCTCCCCACCCTCCCAGGGAACAATTCCTCCCCAATATCCCATCCAGCCCTGCCCTCTGGCACTGGGAAGCCATTCCCTGGCTCCTGTCCCTCCAGGCCCTCATTAATAATCTCTCTCCACCTTTCCTGTAGCTCCTTCAGGCACTGGAAAGTCACCATTTGGTCACCCCAAATCTTCTCTTCCAGGCTGGACAATCCCTGCTCTCCCAGCCTTTCCTCCCAGCAGAGCTGCTCCATCCCTCTGCTCATCCTGGTGCCTCCTCTGGACTCACTCCAGCAGCTCCAGGTCCATCCTGCGCTGGAAGCCCCTCCCCTGGGATGCAGAGGGAGGCATTGGCACGGCTCTTTCCTAACCAGGGATGTGGCACGGCTTTGCCAGCAGCTTCCCCAAGCACAGAGAGGAAATGGTGGGATTTGAGCACCCTCAGGACATCCCCGAGCAGCTTTGTCCTCGCACCCGCGGCTGGGGACTCAGCACCGGGCTCAGCACAGCCCTAAGCCCAGCTGGTGGCTGGGAGCTGCTTAAAAACTTTAATTTTCAGGAGCTGTATTTTCAGGAGAAAAAGCAGCTCTGCAGCCAAAACGCAGCTTTCAGACCCCGCTGCTGCCAGGTGGGGCCGCAGCCAGAACTCCCTGCAGCTTCCCACAACCACAGCACTTCAGCAGCCGCGTTCAGACACTTGGCTGGGGCTCCTGAAGAGAAAAAACGTCTGCTCTGGGTGTCTCAACACGAGCGTGGCAAGAAGCCCGTGGGCAAAAGGTGTCGGTGGAAAGCAGGGGTTTGTCTGATGGCTCCGAGCTGCTGCAGAGCCCAGGGACGCTGCTGGCCACAGGTCCAGCTCAGGAAGCGTTTCCGTGAAGGTGACACTGGGAGTGTCCCTGATGTGGGGTGTCTGGAGCAGTGATGGAGCAGAGGATGAGCTCAGGAATTGTTCCCATGAAGGTGACACCGGGAGTGTCCCTGATTTGGGGTGTCTGGAGCAGTGATGGAGCAATGGATGGAGCACAGGATGAGCTCAGGAATCGCTCCCTTGAAGGTGACACCGGGAGCGTCGACTCCAGCAGGTGTCTGGAGCAGTGATGGAGCAATGGATGGAGCACAGGATGAGCTCAGGAATCGTTCCCGTGAGGGTGACACCAGGAATGTCCCTGATTTGGGGTGTCTGGAGCAGTGATGGAGCAGAGGATGAGCTCAGGAGCAGCACTGGTCAGGGCTGGTCATGGTTTCGCGTCTCGAGGTGCCGGGGTTTGATGAAACGCTGCCCCAGTGATGCAAATCAGTGATGCACTTGGCTCTTCAAGGGTTTTTTTGGTCAGGCCAGCACACTCTGAAAATATTCTGCGTAAAGACCTCAGCAGTTTTTGGCTTGGTTTGGGAAAAATTGAGTCAGTCAGTGGATTTGTTATTTTTTTTTTTCTGGTGGCCAAGAAAATGTTGGTGCCCTACACAGAGGGGGATCCTCTCTCCTCCAATTTAGCTTTTAACTGCAGGCATCAAATCGTCATGGAAATAAAAGTGCTGGATCTCCCAAGGCTGGGGAGAGCCAGGGCTGCCTGGGGCAGCACTGAAGCCCCTTTTAGGACACCCCCAATGTGCTTTCTCTCCCAGGTGAACCCCCTGTCCCGTGCAGGTGCCTCCCTCGCGGAGCTGTGGGAAGCTCTGCCCGCGGGAGGATGAATCACAGCAGCAGAGCTGGGTTTGTTCGCTCTCAGACTCCTTCAAAGAGAGGATTCTGCGGTGTTGGGCATGGTGCCACTGGGAGCAGCGTCTGGGCAGAGCGCGGGAGGAGGGTCTGGATTCGGGCACTGGGTCTGGTTGTGGGATTTTGACGTTCGGTGAAGAACACCACGGATTGGAGCCCCTTCTGGGGCGAATGGAGGGAGAAAGGCCCTTCTAGGGAGCCATTCGGAGGTGGGAGGACATCAGTCACCTTCTGGAGGTCCCTTTTCCCCTTGCAGATGAAGATGTATCCCGGGATAACTTCTGCCAGCGCTGCTGCGGGGTCAGCCAGGGCTGGGCAGCTGGGACAGCTCTGGGGGGCCCACGGTGCCACGAAGATCAGAAGGACCTTTCCACCCCCAGAAGGTTTTCCCTGTGGAGGTGGAAGTTATTTCACTGCCTGTTCCTCCCACTCAGGCTCTGAAGTTTTCAGAGCAGCATGTTCTCCCAGTGGGAGACTTTTCCATGGATTGCAACAAGCTGGGAGCTCGGGCAGGGTCTGAGGCGGAAGAGAGGATGGCAGCGGTGGGAGGCAGGAGAGGCTGTGGGAGGGATGGAAGTGCTGGAGATGAGACCCAAACTCCCCCTCAGCCTCACAGCTGCAGGACTCTGCGTCCCCACACGCCATTTCTCCCTAAACCCGGCCTAAATCTCCCTAAACACAGCAAACATCACTGGCAAATGAGGGTTTGAACCGCTCACACTTCATCCCCAGCAGGACTCCTTCCCTCCCCCTCTCATTACACCGGCATAGCTGTAATTATCCCAGGTGTAATTAACAGAAAGCACGTTTCCAGCGTCAGCAAGCGGCCTGGGCGTGCGCCGAGCCCGCCATGGCACAGCTCTTATCTCTGTCAGGGCCAGCACTGCTTGGGGACCTCTGGGCCACCGCCAGCAGGACAGCTTGGGGACAGCCACGTGGGGTGCTGGGGGTGGCAGCTTGCAGGCACAGCACCCCAAAAGGGGCCAGAGCAAGTGCAGGGACACTGCAGCCCTCTGTCCCCAGGGAGGACACGGTGCGGGACAGAGCTCCTGACCTCTCAGGCTTTGCAGCCCAAATCTTTGTCACCCAGGAGCCCTCGCTGGTGCCAGGTATCAGCCCAGGGTGCCCAGGAGATGGGTGGAACCAGAGGAGAAGGGTGTGCAGACAGATTTAGCTGGTCCAGTGCCCAGGTGACACAGTTCCAGCATTCACAGCGCCGCCACAGCGAGAGGCTGGCCTTGCTCACAGCGCTGGGATTTCGGGGACGCTGCATGGGCTGCCACAGGATCAAGGAATTATTTAGGTTGGAAAAGACCTCCGAGATCATCCAGTCCAACCATTAACCTAGCACTGCCATGTTCACCACTAAACCACATCCTCAAGAGCCACAAGAACACTTCCAGGGGTTGTGACTTCACCACCTGTGCCAATGCCTGATATCCAAATTTTTCCTGATATCCAACTCAAACCTCCCTTGGCACAACCAGACTCTATTTCCTCCCATGTTGTTCCCTGGGAGCAGAGCCCGACCCCCCGGCTGCCCCCTCCTGTCCCCCCGATCCCCCTTTTCTCCAGGCTGAGCCCCTTTCCCAGCTCCCTCGGCCGCTCCTCACAGGACTCAGGAACAAGATTTAAGACACAGGAGCCACAGGAACGACCCAGAAGAGCTGTGTCCACATCTCAGCCACTCGTGGGGTGCTCAGAGGGGTCCACGCCGAGTGTCACAGCAGAGCTGAGCCCAGCAGAGCCGAGTTTATTCAGCAGGGCTTTGCGGGGTCACACAGGTCAGGCTGCTGCTGGTCAAAGACACCTCTGAGTGTCCGTACAAGGCTCGGCTCCAAACCTACCCTCCGCAGGGAAAACCTTTGCTCGCTGTTTATCTTGCCCGTCCCCTGTCTCGCCCGGCCTGGGGCGCTCAGCACCAAACCCTTCAAGCCGTGTTCCCCCAGGTTTTTGGGGCCAGGGCGAGATCCCGCTGCCCCTCAGGTGGGTGCACGCTGGAAGAGGCAGCGTGGTGGTGGAAACCCCCATCAATCAGCCCGGCAGCCCACCGAGCAGAAAATGGATGCGAGGCACGGCTGGATCCGGCTTCGCTCGTGTTTTAATGACCGAGAACCCGGACTTGAAGTGACTTCTCGCACCCACACAACCCGCACGAGCCGCGGCTGCGGGGACCCCTCTGTCCCGCGGGGACCCCTCTGTCCCGCGGGCTCTGAGCCCCGCGGCCGGCCGGAGCCCTCGGAAACAGCTGCCGCTCCTCTCTCCGCGCAAGTGAGGGCATGTCCCGAGCTCTGCCCAGCGCCGCCGCTTCCCTCCTGCTTCCCTGCGTGCCTGGCCAAGAGGGAGAGAAAATATTCCATGAGCGCATCAAGCGCTCAGCCTCCCCCAAAGCCCCGGGAGCGCAGCTCGGCGGGGCAGGGGGGGCAGGGGGGGCACACGGGCGCTGCCCCCCGAGCTGTCCCTTTAACATGGAGGAGCCGGGGCAGAACTACCGCTCCCAGCGTCCAGCGCCGCCCGCCCGGCCCGGCCCCGCGCCCAGCGCCGCACGCCGGGGGCTGTAGTTCCCCCGCACACCCGGCTTTGCGGACAGGGGACGTGCTGGGGGGAGGCAGGAAGGGAGAAGCACCCCAAAATTGTGTTTGGCTGTCGGTGGAGGGCGAGGAGGCGCCGCTCGGCAGCCAGCGCTCGGTGCCCCCCGCGCGGTTCTGGGGCAGGAGGGGGATCCCCGCTGTTGGGGGCGCGGGGGGACCAGGCTGGGGGTGCCCAGCCTGGGGGGGCTCCGAGTGCCCCGGCTTGGAGGGGCTGGGTGTGCACAAGGTGGGAGTGCAGTGCCAGGGGGGACTCGGGGGGCACAGGCTGGGGGGCTCANAGTGCGAGTGGGAGAGGGTTGAAGAAGGAAAAAGAAAGCAAAGTACCTCTACTTTTTCCTCTCTTAAGTGCACCCTTCTGGCCAGCTGTTCCCTGGTGCCCACGTCTGGGTATTTCGTTTCCTGGAAGAGGTTTTCCAGTGCTTCCAGCTGCTCGTCAGTGAAGATAGTCCGGTGCCGTCTTTTTCGCCTGCAGTGCAGCTGGTTCAGTAACTGCAGCTCCGTCCGGGACAAAGTGCCCACGTTCATGTAGGGCAACATCTGATGGGGAACAGGGGACATCAGGACTGACCCAGTGCCCTCGTAACCTACGGACAGACAGACGAGTCGACGATAGGCTTTGCATGAGATCGCTGCTTCCCCCCCCCCCCGTCCCGTCCCGTCCCGTCCCGGCCCTCCCCGGCCCATCCCGCCCTGTCCCGGCGGCGCTGGAGCGGCCTCGCCTTCCCGTGGTGCAGCGCGGCCGCGGCCCCGCCGCGCCGCCATGTTGTCGGAGTGAGCGGCCGGGGAGAGGCAGCGGCGAGCGGCCGGGGGGGGCCCGGCATCCGTCTGCATCCGAGCGCTCCGCCCGTGAGTACCGGCCCGGGGCCGGCCCCGCCGCGCCGCGGACCCCCGCGGA
>VXBT01005596.1:0-14714 GCA_013400235.1 Oriolus oriolus | reverse complement strand
GGGGGGGCGCGGGCCCATCCCGGTCCCCACCCGCCTGCCCCCGGGCCCGGCCCGCCGGGGGCTCCCCCTTCGCCTGTGGGGCTCCCTCCTTTCCTGGGGAGGCTCTCTCCTCTCTCCCGGAGGGGCTCAGTCCCGGGGGGCCTCCCCGTTCTCCCGGGGGTTCAATCGCAGGGGGTTCTGTCGCTCCGGCCGAGGCCTCGCTTTGTTGCCCCGGGGGCTCCGGGGGGGTGCTTGGGTTCCTTTCCCCCCGGTTTTGCGGCGGGTTCGGCGGCTCTGGGGGTCCCTGGAAGAGGAGGGGGTCGGGGCTGGCAGCGGGAGGGAAGAAAACAGCAGACGATCCTTTTGGATGTGCGGGGTGACCCTGGGGGTTTTGTGTTTGTGTGGGGTTTTTTTTTTCCCCCTTGTTTTTATCTCGTGCTCACATAACAACAGCCTCGGCCCCTGTGAGCTGCAAACTTGGAATTTTAAGAGCCTCTCGCCCCAGCCTGAGACATGCTCTGATTTTTTTGGTTGTTGTCGTTGTTGTTGTTGTTGTTTGCTTTGGTCAGTGTTTAATAACTTTGTTCGGAGCAGAGATTTTATTAGGCAGATCATGAGTAAGGAATTTCCTTTTTTAAGAGGGATGGAGGTGGGGTAAGGGAGACCGTGGCTCCTCGAGGGTTTTAATGCTGGTTTTGGGAATCCGATGGGTCAGGAATTCAGTGGTGCGTCTCCCCAGGTTTTCAGGAAAACACAGGGATAACGTTAAAAGTTCTGCTAGGCCACACAGCTCTCAAACAATGGCTCTGCTTTCATTTCCAGTGGAACTTTCCAAAAAAAACCCACCCAACCCAAACTCCTCTGCTTTGGGGTTGAACTTTTTTGAAACGGGCGTTTCACACCGTGTTAATTTTGTAGTAATCTGTGATTTTGAGGGGATTATGGACCCAGAGCCCTGAGCATCCAGCTGTGGAGCCGGGCTCTGTGTGGATTAAAGCTCCTTTATTCAGTGTTGTCACCACCGGTGCTTCAAACTTGCAGGGAGATTTCTCCGAAGTTTTTTGTTGTTTGTGGAATGTCCCACAATCGGAAGCGTTCTGCCTGCAGTGATAACACCGAGCCGTTCATTTCCACGCTGTGTTTTCATCCAGGCAAAAGCGGAACCGCCTGCCCCGAGCGCGGTGCAGCAGCGTGGAAGCCTTTGTTTGCAAATCCGGGATTCTGCCCAGCGAACGCTTTCACCTGGGAAAAGTTGATCCTCTATTTTTAGGAGGAGTTTGGGAATGAAAGAGGCTCTGGAGGCCCTGAGCAGCTGCGGGTTTGCGAGTGCCTGTGTAGGTGACTGCACGTAGGGCTCCGGCAGCTTTGAATGACAGGATTCAGCTGTGCCGCTGCCTCGAACGCGGCATTCCCATAAAAACACGGCTTGGAACTAAACTTGAGCTACCCACAATGCTCCCTTCCCCTTTGCTCCCTTGCAAAATGTCGCCTTTGCCAAGTTTTCCGCTCGTGTTTGGAGCAGCGCGAGGAGGAAGCGTCTGGGAGCAGCCTCTCCTTCAATCCATTGACTGAGATTTTCTGGACCTTCCCCATTTTTATGAGAACACCTCTGTTAACCCAGAAATGAATTAGTGCCTGCGGACGGAGGGACCCGCAGCCTTTGGAGGGAGCAAAGGCTGTGGCAGTGCAACTTTGTACCTTGTTTTCCACTGGAAATGGGCTTGCCACAATCTATAGATACTGGGGATTTTTTGGTGGGGATTCATAGTATCTTCCTTTGTTTGTTGTTTTTTTTTTTTAAAAAAAGTCTGCCCTGAGATAACTTGTAACTTCCTTTCAAGAGGCCGCTCAGATTTCGTTGCTGCGGTTAATACAAACTGAGGTTTGATGATAAATGAATTTCTTACCATTAACTACTTTTTTTTTTTTTTCTCTTATTGCACAGAGGTGCTTGAGTGCTTCATGTGATGTTACTGAAGGATTTTGATACTTTTTGCTAAAGGGAAACTAAGAGGAAAATGCCATTAATTTGAATTGTAGTTTTAAAATCAGTCAAGATTTGGTCATATCGTGTTTTCAGTGTTTTTTCAAGTATTTGGGGAAGGTGGTGATTTCCAGGCTCTTTGAAAGCCAGAGGAGTGAGTCCTGTTGGATGTCCCTGGTATTTAAGTTGTGAGTGTATAAAAAGCCCTGCGGGGTGGCCGTGGGGGCTGTGTGCATGTGCAGCAACAAATGATGTTGGAGGTGCAATTAAAAAAACCTGATCTGTGCAGTTTTTAGAGTCATTTTTCTCTGAACATTAACTCAATGAGTGGAGCAAACCTGGCAAAGTTTGGTCAGAGATAGGAATCGGATTTTTTATTTTGGTGTCCCCACTGTTAGTAAATTGTTCTTGGAAGTTGTTTGTAGTAGCTGAGTGTTGTTCAGGGCTACTACGAGGAGCAGGGAGGGAACAGAGCCGCCTTTCATGCCCCTGGAGCTGCTGGCAGGAGCAGGGCCAAGGTCTGCAGCCACCAAGGTACAACAGTAAAACATCCTGGGGCCGCTCTGTAGCTGTGCCAGGAGGTTCTCAGGGCTCCACCACCGCACTGTCATCCTCAGAACTCTCTGTGGGGCTGCATTTAGGTACCTGAAGACGTAAACTATTGATATTTTAATAAAGATTAATTCAGACTATCCCATAGCCTTTAAAAACCATTTTGAGTTGTGTTGTGAGCATTATATAACGGGGGAAAACGCTTTGCTGTTCACACCTGTAGTGTCTTTATTGCTCTGATAGTCCTGCCTTAAAATAACAAACAGACTTCTGTGGTTTTGTGCTGCTGGAATGTTATCAAAATGTTTGGGGAGTAGGAAGTTAGTGAATTGCTTCAGCTTAATCTGCACGTGTCCCTCCTGCACAGAGATCATTTGGATGTATGCAAAACATTTGGGGTGTTTTATTTATTGGGGTATTTCATTTATGGGGTATTTTATTGGGGTGTTCAGTGAAAATGTGTTGGAGTTGTCCAGTTTTCCCCCGGTGCCATCGACAGCGGGACCAGCAGTGCTGGCTGTGCCTGCTCTGGAAAGTTCTGCTGAGATCTCAGGTTAGCTGCTCATTCTCCAGGGAATTTCATAAAGCTTGTCCATGGGTTTTACTGCCTCCCGAGCTGAGCTTCTGAGTTCAGCAGGGAGAGTGCACGTCATGTTTGGGACTTGCTGAACTGTATGAGCAGAAATCCAGGATTTTAAGTTTGCATTGAAAAAAGCCAAAACAAAGCACAAACTGTTGCTCTGCTGCTTTGCACGACTGAGGGGATACTTTGGGATACAGTGGGATACAGGGGGCCTCGAGTGTTTGTATGGATGGGAGGCCAGGCCTCTTTTTCCGGGTGTAAATGGGCACAGCAGGTTCTGCTGGTGTCACTGCCTTCCGTAGGGTTTTTTGGGGGCTTTTCCCCAGCAGTTTTCCAGTCAGTGTGTTGTCCATTGCAGAAGCTGCCATTCTGCTGGCCCCTCACGGGCATCCTGTGTACCCTGCTAACCCCGTGCAGCACAGAATGTGGGATTTCTGTGCATTTTCAGCGCTGTTTTAGCTGCTGGGTTCACGGAGCGAGTGAGGTTGAAGGAGTCCCGTTTGCCCCAGCGATGTTCCCCTGCCAGTCACAAGCTGGGTGTGTTATTTAACACGCGAAGCCGCAGCTGGGAGGATTTCATGTCTCTTTTCCCTCTCTTTCCCCCGTGTCCCCCCTGCAGGTGTTGGTGGAATGAGCGTAGCGTGCGTTTTGAAGAGAAAAGCAGTTCTGTGGCAGGACTCGTTCAGCCCCCACCTGAAGCAGCACGCCCAAGACACAGCCAACCCCACCATGCCTGTGGTACTGACATCTGGCACAGGCTCGCAGGCTCAGCCACAGCCAGCTGCAAACCAGGCCCTTGCAGCAGGGACACACTCCAGCCCCGTGCCGGGATCCATAGGAGTGGCGGGGCGCTCCCAGGACGACGCCATGGTGGATTATTTCTTCCAGAGGCAGCACGGGGAGCAGCTCGGGGGAGGAGGCAGCGGCGGCGGCGGCTACAACAACAGCAAGCACCGCTGGCCCACCGGGGACAACATCCATGCAGAGCATCAGGTAGAAAACCGCTCCCAGCTTCCCAAACTCAGCCCTTCAGGCTTCTCAGAGGTGCTTTTCACGGTGCTCTTCCGAAGCTGGAGCTGGTTCTGGTGGAGTTGGAATGGCAGCAGTGGTGCTGTTTGTTTTCTCTCTTCAGGGTGGTGGTGCCCTGGTAGCTCTGAGCTGAAAGGTTTCTGCTCTTGAGGGTGTTGAAATCCCAAATCCCAATCCACTCTGTGTGACAGTCAAATGCATGTTTACAAAATTCATCACTCCCTTTATTGATTTTCTTTTTTTTTCCTGGTGTGTGAACCAGCATAGCTGTGACTGCTGCTGCTTTTCAAATCTGTTGCTGTAGTTAAATAATTCTTATGTAATGGTATTACAAAACTGCCAATGCGTGTAGGTTGGGCTTTTGCCATTCCCAATATTGGAAAACACAGTAGTGGAAGTTGCTGGTGATATGTTTGACTGGGTTTCTTTGCTTTGGGGTTGGGTTTTTCTGGTTATCTTTTAGAGGGGAGGGTGGTGATGGTGTGCTTAGCTGAACTGAGAAGAGCAGCTTTAAGAGTGTCACCAACCAGTGGTTTTAAGAACTTCTTAGAGCCACTCAGAGTCTCTGAAGGGCTAGTGGGCCAGGCTGTGTCGGTAGTGGTGTTTACTAGAAGGCTTTTCAGCAGTAGCATTGTGCCTTGTGCTGGAGTTAAACGAGTGGCTGACTCACTCCACTCTGGCTGTGACCTGTAACTCACTCATCAAAGACACCCAAGAGCTTCCTCTCCGAGGCAGCAGAACCCGAGTGTAAGCACATTTTAAAGCAGAGTGATCCCCACAAATATTGCCAGGGCAGCAGACACTAAGCTTTTGCAACCTTTACGAAAATCTCCTGCCTCCAGTTTCTCGAATCAAAGCGGCCAAGCCCTCGCTCCTCTGCTGTGCCTCCCCAGGGGATGTGTTGCCAACCAGACCATTGAAAAGCAAACATTGCAGGGAATTTTGCAACCTCACTGAAGGCAGTGTGTACATCAACAAAGAAATAAACCCGAGTGCCCTGTTAATTTGTTCCTGAAGAAAAATCACATGAAATACTGCAATATGAGCTAAGGAGCTAGAAAAATATTGTTGTTATTCCCTTATGGAGAAGCACAGTATTTAGGTATCACTTCAGGAGAAATAACTGCCTTGAAACAGATGTGATTTTTCTGTTTATTATCCAAGTTTTCAGTCACTAGCTGTAAAATTTGCTTCAAGAGACATCAAAGCCAGAGATCTTAATGGTTTAAGTTGTGTAAGAAACAAAAAGCAAGAATTTCTTACTGCAAATTTGTAGATTTTTCAAATCAAAGCTGCCACGGAGTCTTGGGGTGGAGATGGCTGGGCAGGGACTGCTATTGTTTGGGCATTTTGTGGCAAGATGACTTCATGAATTAAAATGATGTCATAAATTCTGAGTCCTCTTTTCCTCCAGCTCACACTTTCATCTTCCTTTCGCTGCAAATCCCTCAAAGCAAAGACAACAAAACTCGCTGGAGATAAGGGGGATGGGGACAGGGCACTCCAAGCTTGCAGTCATTAAAAACTCTGCTGGTATTTGAACTTTTATTTATTTAATGATGGAAAGGCTTAAACTTTCACTGAAACAAAAGAATCCTGCCTGTTCCAGAGGCTTGCCCTGTTGTCAGCAGAAGTGTTGCTCAGCTTGATTTTCTTCAGTAACTTCTTGAGCAAAACGATCCTAATAAATAAACCACTTAATGAAAGGAAAGCTCATTAACTTACGCTAGTTTAAATGAACTTTTCAAACCCAGTTCCTGTGCTGTGTGGAGGCAGGACAGTGGTGAGAAGGGTGTGTGGACAGAGCACACCTGCAGGATGGAGCTCACAGCGTGCTGTGCGATGCTCTGTTTCCCCTGTGAGAAGTTTCTGCGAGCTGAGGCTCGGGAAATACCCACCAGGCCAGAATTAACGGCAGGGTTTTTATCTGTTCTGCTTCCTGCTGGTTTTTACGTTGCCTGTCACATATTTATCACGCAGTTCCCACGTTTTTGCGTTCAGTGCTCATCTCTAAACCAATCTTTGTGTTTAATTTCTTCCAAGTCAGCGCTGGGGTGGGGCACTAACCCAGTTCTCCTCTGTCTCATTGGTACCAGGTGCTCCAGTGATTGCTGGGCCCTTCTATCATTGCTCCATCCCTCTTTTTCCGTGGTTCTCTGCTTGCCTCAGGGTTTTACTCCTGGGAAGCAGAATGCACGATGTGTGTAATCCTAGCACTGCCATTCTTTCTGACTTCTTGGCCACCTCCACATCTGCTTCTTAAATTATAAATTCCTTGGAGCAAGGACTAATCTTATGCATGCAAAATGATTTAATTGAGTTTGGGCTTAGCTGGGGTAGAATTGAATTTGGCCTGCAAGAACAGAAGTGGAAGGAAGTGCTGGGACATGCAGGGATGTGGGGAATTGTGATGGATGTCTCCTGACTCAGTTTCTTATGGATGCACTTTTATTACTCTGCTTTTCATTTCAGACTTCCAAAGATCGTGCAGTGAGGGCCCAGCCTGGAAGATTGGTTAGGAAACTCAGTAGCTAAAAGATAATGGGAAGTCAGAAAAAAAATAATTATAGGCTAATGTAGGTTAATGTCTGCCTAGAGCTTGGGAGGTCGTAATTAAAGGTAGAGGGATTTGAATTGCTGAGTGCCGGATTCTGTTTGTCGCGCGTGGCTGTCGGTGATAATGCTGCAGTGGCTTTTACCAGTGATGGCATTTCATGGTGGTACTGAACAGCCAGAAGTGCCGTGAGTCACAGCTGAGCTGCAGGATCCTGGTTTTCCGTGGTTTTTATTGTGCTGTTCCTCGTGGTCACTTTTCCTACTGGCAGCTCTGGGAACTGAGCTGAGAGCGGCTTTAGCAGGGATGGCTTAAGGAGAAGTTTCTCCTAAGGAAGGGAGAAGCTCCTTCGTGGTGGTGTCCTCTCGTTGTGAGCAACGGGAAGATGCTGGGTCTGTTTGGATTTTACTTAGAAACTTTTATTTTCCTGTTGCATTTTCCCCTTCTCCTTTGGAAGGTGTGTGGTCAAGTTTTTATATAAAATAAACAATTAAAAGTGTCCCTGACATTTCACATATTTAGGTATCAAAGGCTCGCCATCCACACAAAAACACTTGTGCTACAAGGTCTTCTTTGTCCCTGCAGACACTGAAGTAGTGGTGGAATCAGACTTTTGGTTTCCTAGCTTGGTCTCTCAGATCTCCTGAGCAAAATCCCAGCTGTTTGCAGCTCCAAATCCTTAATCACCGAACTTCCATGGAAGCCACTTCACTGCAAATTTTTCTCTTTTTATTCACAAAAAGCAGCAGGGTGAGGTTGAGTGTCAGGGTCCCCCAGTAATTTTAATATTCAAGTGAGCAGGTTTAGGCTGTCTGATGCCTGATTGCTGCCGGACAGAGTTACCCTGGCTGCAGTGGAGTGTTTGTGTGCTGTTTATCCAGCAAAAACCACGGATAGGGATCGGGACATCACGTAGGGAGGGTACAGGATGGTTCCAGGTGAGGAATGGCCTGGGTTGGATCTGTCTTGGTTATGAAAGGTTGCACAGATCTCCTCACAAACCCAAACAGCTTCTGCTGCTCGTGGGGGGAGGGAAAAGACACTCGGGATATTCAGCTGGGATGAGTTATCAACACTGAGCAGGTTTTTAGGAAAATTGGCCGGGTTTTCTTGGCTGGGGTCTCCTGTGGCTCGTGCGTGCGTGTGCTTGAACTGGAGTGAAGTTTTTTTTTTTTTGGTGGTGGTTCCTGTGGTGGTGGTCCCTGTGGAATTGCAGGCAGTGGATACACTCAGACTGTCTGAATTGCACTGGGCTGGTGTGGGAGTTGCTTAGTAGAAGCAAATGATTTTAGGCATTTGCTTTCTCTCAGAGCATGTTTAATTAATAACTGGAGACAATAGAACTCTGCAGGGATGGTCTTGTTGAATGTGGGGAATTTTTCACATGGAGTTGGTGAAGAATAGTGAGCACAACAGGGCTGGGACTGGAGTTTCTGCTCAGTTTTGCCTTTTGGCAGTACGGCCGTGCGAGTTCTTCCCTGGGAGCTGGGGTTCAAGTGGAGACAGAAGGTGATTCTGGCAGCTGCCCTTGTGGAGCACAGCTCCTCCAGCCAGGCTCTTCCTGCCCCAGGAACGGCTGGATCTGAGCGTGTTTGGCAGTGTTGGTGCTGCTGGCAGGCACCACGAGCAGAGCTTGCCTGAAGGGTGTGGCAAAGTCCTCTAAAAAGATCCTGGAAGCAAAGGAAGCCCCTGGTGAAATCCTGTTTAAGTGACACTTAACTCTTAGGACAGAGATTTTGCCCCATCCCTGGAAGTGTCCAAGGGCAGGTTGGACGGGGCTTGAGCAGCCTGGGATAGTGGAAGGTGTCCCTGCCTATGGCAGGGCGCTGGAATGAGCAGGGATTGAAGGTCTCTTCCGTCCCAAACCATTCCAGGATTTCTGATGTGCCTGTGGAAATGTGCTCCAAGTAACTGGGTGTGTTGTCTGTGCTGGGGTTGAAGCCATGGAGTGAGTCCCTTGTCACACAAACCATGGGACAGCACGTGTGGCTCAGCTCTTGAAGGCGGTTTGTGACCTCTGTTTCATCAAACCTGTTGAGTTTTCATGGGAACTTCCTCAATCCCGGTGAACTGGCCAGGGCTTTCCTTCCTGGACTCTGAAAGGGCTGTGCTAATTTGATACCCAGATAATTTGAAATGTAATTCCTTACTGAAATGAAATGTCTGTTTTGGCTGATCTGTTTCACAGAGATTTCTCCATAGTAAAGGGGAAGCTTGGGAGGGGAGCTGGAGCATTTAATTTGGTTTTCTTTTTTGTGTTGCCCTCTGAAAATTTCTCCTGAGGTGGTAGAAGGAGCACGAGTAGATTGACTTAGTCAGTTATTTCAGGTTGGAAAAATCTTTGTGATATACAGGGGAGAGAAAACACTCTGAAACATTCAGAAAGTTACTTTGAGACTATGTTTCCTCCAAATCCATGGATTTTACTGTTCCCCATGGGCAGCTGCAGATAAGATTATCCAGCTGGGATTGCCCAAGTGACCTGGTGTGCTGGTGTTGGGACTTCTCCGTGGTTGTTGCTGTTCTGTTCTGCTTCCTTGTCATGGTGCTCACTCAGGAGGAGCAAAACCACTTTTACACTATTGAGTTTACAAATTTCAGTGCTTCCAGAAGACTTCAAGTATTTCAGTGAATATCTTGTACGAGTGTGCTTTGAAAAGAGGTTTGTTACAGAACTCGTCCTGCTTGTTTTCTCCTCCCCTCTCCCCAGCTTTGCTCCCCCCTTAGCAGCTCATTTGTGGTTTGCTGAGTTGCTGTGGCCTCCTTGTGCTTCTGCAGAGCAGGTTGTGGTCCTGGGAGCGTTTTTGTGAGTGGGTGAGGCTGTACAGTGGATCTGAGCCCCACAATCCATCCCCAGGCACCCAGTCCATCCCCAGCTGCCTCTTCCTCACAGATCACTTCGGCCACTGATCAGAAGTCTCCTCGATAAAGAGCTGTTGCAGAGCATTGTACTAAAGAGCTGTTGCAGAGCTTTGTCTCTGGCTTGCCTGGCTCTGAGAACTCCCTCTTAGGTGTATCAGGGATGGTTTCCAAGCTGTTTTCCCTGCGTGCTGATGTCAGGCTGAACAAACGCTCCTTTGTGCGGCTGCCATGTGATGCTGCTCCCTCCCGGCAAGGAGCTGCTCTCAGCTCTCCTGTTACTCCTGCCTTTGTTGGAGATAACTTCTGTTCCAGGGCAGTTGTTTTTATTGGGAACATCTGGCTGTGGTTCTTGTCCTGTTCAGACTTTGATTCTGGGGTGAAACTCGACTCGGTGGAGTCCCTGTCAGTGTGGCACGAGGCCACTCACATCTGTTCTGACAGAGGTGCCTTGGCACCACAGTTCAACATTGCTGCATCCCTTTCCCACGTCATTTTCCCTCTGAATTGAAACCTGGGAAGGTCAGAGTAGGGCTGGGAGTGAAAGGAAAAGCCCCTCCAGGGTCGGATCTTAGCGTGGCCCCGAGCTCTTGCACAAACCCACTGATCCAGGCACACACCTGGGGTGCAGCAGATGATTTTCTCAAGGTATTGCCAGCTCCAGCAGGACACAATGAAGGTTGTTTCTTCCCTAATCCAGTATTTTTGAATCCTGCACCCCAATATGTGCCTGAAACATGGCAGGCTAACCTAAATTCCACGTTAATGAAGCGCTTCCCTGGGTGGATAAAATGGGAGGAAAAACATAATTAGCTAACGAAGGAGAGCCCCTCTGCAAGGCTGCCTTTCCTGCAGTTATTTCTGTCCCCTGAATCATTAATCAGCCTGGCCCCGTGCCAGGGAGAGCATTAGCCAATCTGCAATTTCAATGGCTTTTTGCTTCCAGAGCTAATGGTAGTAGCAATTCCAACCATGGATCCTTTACTACAAAAATAGTAGTTAAACCACCTAATCCTGGCTAATACTTGTGACTTCACATTCTTTCTTTACCCACTATTGTTATGGGAGAAGACTAAAAATAGTGCAGTAATCAGTTGATGGAACAACATATTTCAGCCGTGGATCTGGCTGGTAGTGGCAAACCTGTTGAGGAGCGTGTGATGCTTTCCTTGCTGTCAGCTGGGGAATGCATTTCCCCTCTCCTGGATGCTATAAATGTGTCTGTGAATGCGCTCAGAGCTGGTATTTTTTTGAAATAACCTCCTGTGTGAGCTGTTCAAAACAAGGCAAACTCAAGCAGCCTCCCCCAGCTGAAGGAGGATTTGTTTCCATCTGAAATTTGTAAACCTTTAGTTCATTTAAA
The DNA here is from genome assembly GCA_013400235.1 of Oriolus oriolus. Lineage (NCBI taxonomy): Eukaryota > Metazoa > Chordata > Aves > Passeriformes > Corvidae > Oriolus > Oriolus oriolus. The sequence goes on along the minus strand of VXBT01005596.1, from coordinate 3,811 downwards.
GAGCTTTGACAATTGTGAGTGTACAAATCAAAGTATTCGGCTGTAGTTTTTTGTTTTCTCCTCTCCATTCTAAGGGTGTTTCTCGGTTTTGATGATTTTTCTTCTTCCTGTCTCAATTCTGGTGTTCTTGTAGAAATGTTGACTTTTTGAGGGATGTTTTACTAGAGGAGTGTTTGGTTGGAGTTTTTTGTTGGTTTTTTTATTGCAAATTGAACAAGACTTAAAATGTGGAGGCCAAATGGATGGAAATGTTACACTCACACTTGCAGAGTGCACAGGAGTTGAAAATAAATATCCAGGGAATAATCCCCCTCTGGAGGTGCTCTGGGTAAGCACCTGGAATGTACAAACAGGGAGAACTTGGAATCTCTCGTCTCCTGTTTTGTCACAGAAACAAAACAAATGCTGTTGGATCTTCAAGGCCAGGTTGGAAAGAGCTTGGAGCAACCTGGGGTGGTGGAAGGTGTCCCTGCCCACAGCAGGGGTGGGAACGAGACGGGCTTTAAGGTCCTTTCCACCCCAAATCAGTCTGGAATTCTGGGATCTTAGAGCTGCGAAATCAGGACATTCGTCTATCCCGAGAAATACAACAGTGATGTTATTTCCCACATTTCTCTGCAGCAGTGGAGGAGCAAAACAAGAGGTGCCCCAGCAGGGTGGGACCTCCAACCCTGTGCAGAGCTGAAATCCTGGGAGGGTCCTCCAGGCTCTGCAAGGGCTCAGCCAGCAGCAGGGATGAGCCCTTCCCGTGGATTTGTGGTGCCAGCAGCAGGAATGAGCCCTTCCTGTGGATATGTGGTGCCAGCAGCAGGGATGAGCCCTTCCTGTGGATATGTGGTGCCAGCAGCAGGGATGAGCCCTTCCTGTGGATTTGTGGTGCCAGCAGCAGGGATGAGCCCTTCCCGTGGATTTGTGGTGCCNGCAGCAGGGATGAGCCCTTCCCGTGGATTTGTGGTGCCAGCAGCAGGGATGAGCCCTTCCCGTGGATTTGTGGTGCCAGCAGCAGGGATGAGCCCTTCCCGTGGATTCGTGGTGCCAGCAGCCATCCCTTGCCATGGTTTTGTTTGCCAGGATGGCGAAGGCCAGCTCAGGGTGCTTGGCCCAGCATTGCTTGTGGAGGTTTCTGTGGGATTCCCTGGGGCAGCACCGGGCCCTGGCATTCCCTGGAGATCACAGGGATATTGAAATGATCCATTTGCGTGTTCTGGCTGGGCAGGGCCCGTCCTGGTCCTGCCTCGGTGGGAGCTGATCCCTCCTGGCCAGGAGGGGAACTGGGAGAGAACAAATGCTCCAGTCTGAGGGAGGGAAATGGATCCTGGGGAAAGGGAAAGGCAGCCTTGGAAATGGGGCCACGTGAGGAGCAGGGAAAGAGGGAGTGGGAGCCTGGAGAGCCGGGGCTGGCAGAGGTTTGCTTTGGTTCTAACGGAATTGGCGTTATAGAAACAGATAATTTAAACCCTCTTCAGTCACTGTTACCCCCAGAAAATGCAGATATTTGATCTATTTTATGTTCAACATCAGAAAATAAAAAACCACAAATCAGGCTTCATGGTGCACGTTTAGAGACAATTTAGTTTAGATCATCACTAGAATATTTCTTAGCTGGTTGTTTTTTAGCTGCTTTTTCTCCAAGGGAATTTCTAGTTAGGTTTTTTGGGTTTTTTTTTCCTCCTGTATGCCTGATAGTTTTATTTCTTTGTTTAATTCCACTCGCCTTTTGCTTCCTGAGAAACATCACTTGTATAAGGAGGAAAAAAAAGAATCCTTTGGGATTGAGAGTGAAATTTATCCTTGGATAGTTTGGCTGCTTGTCTGTCCAGGTGAATGTAAATTCTACATAAATGAGGATTCCTTAATATATGAAAGACGGGTGTGCAGTCCCCTGGGATAGCTGAAATGTGATACAGCCTTGCATTTGGAATTTATATGTAAAGGTCATTTTAGCAACCATATTTGCTTAATATAAGGTGCAGTATTTCCACAGATTGTTGACATTAATATTTACCTAAAATTACAATTCAGCTGCTTCGCTGGTGGCTCTCAGGGCACGAAAACCCCCTTGGATTATTCTAGAATAAAAATACGGTCCTGGAAATCTGCAAGGTAAATTCCCTGTTGTTCTCATGCTAATTTGTTAGGCCTTCAGCTCCCTGTTTAGTAATCAGAAGGACAGTTTGGGGCCCCGGTTGCAGTTAATTTCCCTGAGTGCAGAATCCCTTGTGACAAGTGCCGTTCCCCCTGGGCCTGGCGGTTTGCTGGCATCAAATGTGCCGGAGCTTGCAGCACCAGCAGGGCCCTGGGTGCTGGCAGGAGCTGGGCATTGGTGCTGCTGCAGGTTTGGGGAATCGTGGAATCCTGGAATTCTGTGGTTTCGTGGGATCTCAGGTGGTTTGGGTTGGAAGGGAAATTAAAGCTCATCTCATTTCACCCCCTGCCATGGCAGGGACACCTCCCCCTGTCCCAGGCTGCTCCCAGCCCCGGCCAGCCTGGCCTTGGGCACTGCCAGGGATCCAGGGGCAGCCACAGCTGCTCTGGGAATTCCATCCCACCACCCTTGCAGAGAGGAATTCCTTCCCAATATCCCATCTAAATCCATTCTCCATCAGCTTAAAGACCATTCCCTGGGTCCTGTCCCTCCAGGCCTTGTCCCCAGTCCCTCTCCAGCTCTCCTGGAGCCCCTTCAGGCCCTGCAAGGGGCTCTGAGCTCTCCCTGGAGCCTTCTCCTCTCCAGCTGAGCATCCCCAGCTCTCCCAGCCTGGCTCCAGAGGGGCTCCAGCCCTGGAGCATCTTTATGGCCCCCTTGCTGTGTTGCAGTTTTTTACCCCAGGGCACAGCAGAGCTGTTTTGGGGTGCTGTGTTAGAGCTGGAGCAGGAGGGGTTTGGTCCCAGTCCCTGGGTATGGGTTGTTCCCTCCGCTCTCCCTCTCCAGGGTGATCCAGACCTTGGAGCTTTGGTGGTGTCTGTGATGAGCATCTGAGTCTTTTCTATATGAGGTAACTTGGAAAACTGAAATCTGTGACAGGGTGTGTTTAGGGGGGCTCACAGGCAGGGAAAAGTGCCTTTACCTGGGTTTGTGGGGTGAGCAGCAGGCCCAGTACCCCGTGGCACCAGCACACAGAACGTCCTCACCTGCTGGAATTGTGCTTTGTCCCTGTCGGGTACAGCTCGATGCATTCAGAAGTGTTCCAGACACGGCCAAGGACTGGTGTCTGGGGAGCTGTGGGACAATGAAAGCGTTTGCTTCTGAGCTGTTGTCGCTGAGTTTTGTGGTGCTGAGGCTGTCTGATCTTATTTAGAAAGAAATCAAGTGCTGTTGTCCTGTGTAGGGTGGCTGCCTGACATGAATGAGCTGCTCGAGGGGCTGGAAAATCCCTGTGAATGTTTGATTCAGAGCTGCTGAGAGGCTCCTCTGCAGTGTGTGAGGTTTGAAGTGGCCATTGACCGCGGGAGAAACGGGTTTGGGTTGTTGCAGTCTGCAGTAGGGGAGATCTGAAGGCATTCCATGGTTTTTGTCCTCCTGGAATAGGATTGGGTGTCTGCTGTTGGAGTTGGGAAAGGCCTCTGGAGCCCCAGTGTGAGGCCAGGGGAGTTGGGAGGATCCGTAGGGTGCAATGCCAGGTCCTGCCCATGGGACACCGCAACCCCCAGCAGCTGCAGGCTGGGGCAGAGCCTGGAAGGCTGGGAAAGGCCCTGGGGGTGCTGGTGCCAGTCTGAACATGAGCCCAGGGGTACCCAGGGGTGCCAGAGGCTGGTGGCACCTGGGCTGTGTCAGCAGCAGTGTGACCAAGAGGAGCAGGGCAGTGACTGTCCC
>VXBT01005595.1:98315-109964 GCA_013400235.1 Oriolus oriolus | reverse complement strand
TTGCCATTTTACTCCTGAAAACTGAATTTTCTGGGGAGGTTCCTTTACCTTACTTTGCTTAACTGCACAACTATCCTTCAGGAGGATTTTGATTATCTTCTGTCTTTTTCTCTAAAACTTCCTCTGCTATGTTCCCCTATATTTGATGTCATCAGTGTACTGCAAGTGTTCTGGAGCCTTGCTCCTTTCCAGTGCAGTCTGAATCAGTCCATGGTAAACAGTGGGGCTGTGTTTCCACCCCTGGGGCAGTCAATTCCAAGTGCACACCCCTCCAGCTGAAAGCAAACTGTGCCCTGACTAAGCTTCTGCTGATAAAGGAAAGGAGAAAAGCACATTAGCAGTATTGATGGTGGCCCCACTTTGCTGCCTTGGGCTCTATCCATACTGAAGTTCCAGCATGTCCAGCACAACAGCATTCAGAGGTGGTGTGACTAGTCAGTGCACATTAGATAATGCACAAATAACCAATGCACAGAGAAAGAGTTGGAACAATTTAACAAAATATGTGCACAAACATGTATTTAGGAAAAAAAACTTTAAAGGAATATATTTTCAGTCAAATACAAGTTGTTACAAAGCACATAAATTATTCCCTTTTGCTAACCACACAATTATTCTCATTCACTAACTACACAATTTTAAATTTAAAAATAATAGAGAGGAACTTTCAGGTCTTCCCTTTTAAATTAAGCAATTTATAGACAGATGTACCCTTCTTCACATGTTCCTCATGATCTCTTTGGTTTTGTCCAAATTTGTCTGTAGAGTTAATGATTAGAATTAAAAATGAAAACAAATGCACCGTAAAAATGCAGATAATGACTCACCCTTTAAGGTGGGTAACAGGTTCTTGTTAATACATCCCTTAGACTTGATTCATCCCTTGGATGTTAATACATCCCTTGGACTAGAGTGAAATGACACTGAATGATCAGTCTTTATATATATGTGGCAGGTTTATTTTAGAACAATTTGGTTGCAGTGGAATGGAGGTATGTAGCCGTTTTGTTTATTATAAACTTATATATCATATAAAGGTATAAAGATATCAATTAAGAAAATAGTGATAGTAGGAAAAGAAAGAAAAGCAGAGAAAGAAAGTTTAACAGTAGATAGTGGAGAAGAACGGTGTCACCACCCATGAATCCAGAAACAAGGCTCGATTGTCGAAATTTGTATCTCGGTTGGTCAAAATGATGATCGCCGTCTTGATCCATCAGGGGTGGGGTCAATTAATTATATATGAACTCACTGACCAACATAAAAGTCAATGGGTTAATATATATTGAGGGTCAGGTGGGAATGCCCAGGTACCTCCTCTGTGGAAGGGAGTATTACATGTCTCTTGCAACACTGTGGATCATGCACAAGAGTCTGGGGGCCCTTCAAGGGTCTTTAGTAGTCTATAACACCATCTTAGACATGACTGGTGTTTCTTTCACCAGTGTAGTTGAGACAGTTATGCCTAATTGGAAGGGACAGACACTGGGATTGGACTGGAATAATAAAAGACAGAGTAAAACCAGGACTGAGAGCAAAAGAGTGAAAAACACAGAATAAGCTATTAGCCAGATGCTAAGACTATCTGATGCCTTAAAAGTAATCTTTACTTTTTTCTTCAATGTAAGAGAACAGCTATCAGGAGGATACAGAAAATTATCCAAAAAAGGTTTCAGGAGAGCACTAATGCAACTAAAAGCAACACTGATAAATGAATATAAAAACAGACTCAAACTGCAGTTCAAAAGTGCCTATCAGTCTAATCATCCAATGTTATCTTCTCTGTACACAACACGTATGCTCACACTTAAACACGATTAGCCTAATGCTTGCTTTTGAACATTCAGGCTCTCCAAGAAACTTGTTTAACAATTAGACTACAGAAAGCAGTTAAGTGTTTCATACAATCAGTACTGAAAACTTACAAAATTCTTGGTTTTGGTCACTGTTAAAACTTTCATTGTTTTTCAGAGACATACAGCAAATATGCCGAATGGATCAGAGCTCTCTAACCACTATATACTGTTTATGTTTACTACAGATTTTCTGCCAAATGGTAAAGCATTCTGATATGGTCAAAACAAGCATTCACAATTTAACTAGATATGACAAGGCAAAAGGAGTCACTGTTTACTGTAGTACTGCATTATCCCTTGATATAGCTCTGTAATTTGCAGCCATTTAGTAAGACCACAATTGGAAGGTTGCTAATCAGATCCTGAGAAGAGAGAAATCTCCAAGTCTAAATTTCAAGTCATTCCCTGCTGACAAATAAACAGTGAATCCATACTCTCGGGACTAGAGGAGACATGACTGGGACATATGAGCAAACAGTCAAGATAGCTTTGAAACAGCTTTGGAACTTCTATGAAGTCCAGAGAACTTCTCTGGACAATAGCATGGTTTACAGTTACTCAAGTTTGCACTAGGTTGATTGCATATGTCACAATACAACTTACCATGCTATAGCACAGAACATGAGTTAGAGTCACTAAATATATAGCCACATAACCTATGTTTACTCTCTAATTTCAATTTAATTTATGGAAATTATTAAAAAAACCCCAAAAATATCAAGAATGAGTCTTCACACAGACTGTATAATTTGTTATTGCACTAATGGTGCTTTAATGGTTTAGTATTAGTATAATTACATTGACAGAATTAAACAATACAAAAAGGCCTATACAGACCAACTAAACAGCTGCATTCATCTTTTTCAGTTGGACAAAAGTTTGTATGTCACTTCTACTCCTCAAGAAACCTGCAAATAGCTAATTTTGAAAACAATTGCAAGGTTTAAAAATAGCTGAGAGTGGCCACGTTCGTATCAAGAATTTCAGTCTAGCATTGAAAGCTCCATTTTATGTCCAAATGCGATTTATGTGAACTACCTTTCACGAACATCTTTTTAAATTAAACTCTAATTGCTTTGGTACTTCAAAGTTAAAATCCCTGACCTAAAATTAATTCATTGTTTATATTCATTAAGCTCACTGGAAGCCCGGGAGGCTTCATGATTTGTCACATTCTAAACAGAACCACGGAATTATCCACATATGCAGAATTCTTACTAGTGTCTTACCTGATGCATCATTTATTATTACTGAACACCTACGACACTACAATAAATAATAAAGTTTGATTTATAGTGCACTAGGACTAACCTCTTCTTCCTCAAATTAATGTGTCCTTAAATAAAACCTTTTTTAAATAAAAAAAAATTTTGTAGGGAATGAAGCATCCTTTTCATTTGTATCAATATTCCAAACAAGGAAAGTGGAAGAAAATAAACAAACAAATTTAAAAAACCCTAAAAACCACAATCCAAACCAACTAAACAAACACATTTTAAAAACAACCCCAAACCAACCAACCAAACTAGCAAACACACAAACCAACAAATCAACCTCCACCAACCAACCAACTAAAAATAGCCAACCAAACAAAAAAAACACTGCAGTAAGAAAGGCGGCATGTCTGCAAGGGAGCAGTGCATGCAAAGCAGCTTACCTACATTTTCTTCTAAGTATAAAACTAGAAATTCTTCTGTTCACTGAAGGAAATGGGATCCAAAAATTCCACCAAAAATGTCAGCCAACAGCCCAGAACAATCAAAAATGAAGGCCAGTGGCAGAATTAATGTTATTGCAAAAGCCTGGATGACCAAACCTTTTATCTTAGTTAGAAGTCAAGAACCCAGTATAAGCAACAGCAAAATAGCATTCAGAATACAAAAATGCATAGATTCATATAAAAGAAAGGAAGAAAATTTAAGGAGCTAATAAGTGTATTTACTTACTCTTATGATTAAGAGAGACACTTAAGATACAAACTTCCATAATGAGGAGATATCCATAAAAGTATATGACTGAACAACAGTCTACACTAAAATGTTGGGAAATTACAGCTTCTATTACATGGATTCTTTTTCTTATTCTTGTAAATTTCAGACATGATGTCATAGGCAGATCAATGAAAGATGCAAAGAATTGACATTTTCCAAAAATGTGATCTGAACTATCCTTATATTGCTCTGTCAACATAAGGCCTCTATATTCATTGTGCAAATATTTCTTGAATATTGAAAAATATCAATTCAAAATACTTATTCAGAATATTTTTCATATCAGTTACATTTCCCATTTGTAAAGCTTTATCATCAAACATTAACAAAGACTTTCAAAATCAGTGTGAATCATATCCTACCCTCTGTGATCTGAAAACACTGGCTGAGAGAATAATGTCTCAAGTTGTGTGTGAATATAGTTAGAATGGTAATACCTCTTGACTTTCTAATACCAAAGTTTAATCAAATAAAGCTCATCAACTCTTAATAGTAACCAAAGAAACAAGACCTGTAGAGTGTTAATACTCTCTAGAAAATGCAAAGAAAAATGTAACCACATCCATATTCAGAAACACAGTTATTGCAGAAGCATTCTCCAGTCTCTGAGTCCTGTGTCCCTCCAGGGATACGTAGGGTTAGCATTCACATATTTGACAAACACAGTATGTAAAAATATCAAAGCCATCTAGAAAGCATGATAGAGGAGCAAGAAGGAAACCATCTTACCCTGCACAAATTTGCCCAGGAGGAGGCTTCTAAAGTCTGAAATCAAAAAAAGGTAGCAGGAGGTATACAACTATCTCCATTACAAGAAGACAACATTTTAAGTGCTTATTAACAACAGTAATGTTGCTAAGAAAAATACCTTATTATATCACTTTCTAAACACCATGTCATTATCAAGTAAGGCTTAAGAGACAACATATTTCATGCCATGATGAACATTTCTGTATACAGAATATTCTACTCAGCATGATTCCAAGTTAGACACAGATGCTACAAAGAATGGAAAAGAAAAAAGGGAAAAAATGCAATCTCAAAAGAGGAATCATTCTGCAGTCTTGAGTAATGAGCACTGAGGTCACTAGGTGCCCTGCTGATGACTTAGGCTCCAAGATCCTTCTTCTCCATTGAGGCCCAAGTGGTCTTTGAGCTTCTTGTTAAGAAGGACACAAACTGACAACCGTAGCAGAAAAAACACAGAAACAGTGCTTCCAAGACTACTGGACAATGAATTGAGCTTAAAGATCTGAGGTACTGGCTATTGTATTAATTTAAGGATGTATCTCACACATTTCTGAAATTGTAAGGTTTTTCCCAAAATTTTGTTTGCCGATAGGCTTTAAAAATGCTTCTAACACACCTAATCTAGTTGAATGGAGAATTGTATATTAGAAAAGTGAACTCTCAAGCTTAGTCTGGAAATGCGTACCAAAGATCTGTACCCAACTTTCTTGCTGTGAGCAAGATTGGTTTGTATCACATAAGCAATTTCTGCGAAAAAACTGCAAGACTGTAGCAGTAATATCTACATCTCCATGTGGAGAGCTCAAGTCCAGATAAATATATGCATGGATGAACTACTCTGGTTACTGAAGTTTTTATGAGATGTTGCCCATCTCTAAAATAGGTCAGTATAAAAGCAGATGAAGGACTCCTCTAATTGTGTGCAAGCACACCTACGTCCACTCTACAGTCATATATAGGTAAAAAGGAAGTGATAATCCTGCAACCTAATATCTGAGATGATACCAAACACTTGGTACTGCTGAATTAAGGTCTTTAATCTCAGTCTACACAATAGTAGCAATTTTTCACTCCAACTGAGAAGAAAGAATGAAGAAGAGAAAGAGACATATAAGGAAGTGAGATGTCCTACAAATGAGCAGACTCTTCAAACTCTTTTTCCTCCACTTTGGGGTATATCTGAATAAAGCGTTTTAGGTTACAACCTAACCTAAAGTATCTTGTTTAACTCTTTAGAACACTTATAAATTATATTTCTCTAAGACGTAAGACAGTAGATAAAATTACAAAAATACAAACTCACTTCAGTTACACTACTGAAGACAAGCTAAGAAATATATGTGTATTTATTTAAGCTTGTAGACTATTCTGGGGGTACAAATGAAACACAGGCTGTAATCTAGTTATTTTTAAATAAATACCAGTAATAGGAAATGGGCCTAATTAATTTATTATTAAATATACATGGTCTTGAAATCCTTGACAATAAAAGTACTGTTAAATGAAAATTGCTCTACTAAGTATATCACCTATGCCAAAAAAACCCATGTTTAAGAGGAAATGATGAATTCTTCCTGGATTTTGAATTTTTTTTTTACTAAAGTTTTATTTTTTTTACATGAAATAACTTTTATGAGAAGCTCTCATGATCAAGATGGGCTGGTTGTTCAAAGACAAGCAGTATACTTTGCCAGAAAAAATACAAACTTTTGATGAGCAATACTCAAGTTATAGAGAGATATGGAGAGACAAGTTATGAGTACTCCATATCCCAGAAAAAGCCTGTGAGAACTTTACTTTTTGTTATCATCAGTCTTCTCTCTGAAGGAGACTGTTTCAAGGAGAATAAATCTCTCAGTCATCTCATTGCAGAAGAGGAAGTTTCAAGGCTTCCAAGTTTACATAGAAAACCAGAACCCTTGTTTTCCAGCCAACCTTATTAAGAAGAAAACTGATGAAAGAGAACGTAGTAGATCTGAAACATTCTGACAACTGTATATGTAATAGTTTAGCATTTGACTGCACTGTGATAAAACAGTCAGCAAAGAACTTTGATATTAATCTTCACCTATAATTTGAGTTTAAGCACTTATCTGTGTTCTGTAAAACTTCATATCAGCAGATATTTCAAAGTGTTATATATATATGTTTCATGCTTTGGAAAGAGACTTTTTAAGACAGCAGCCTACAGTTATGAATGCTTAGAAATTACTTCAAAAACTGGTAGTTAACAAATGGTAACTCGATATAAAAGTTTGGGCTCAAGTATATACTTGTGGTCTTGAAGAGCTATTAAGCACAATTTCCTACGTATGGGGAACCAGGCCTGAGCATATGATGAAATCAGCTTAGATTTCATCAGATTCAGTTACAAAATAGAAGAAAGATAAGCTGAGGGAAAAAGACAGCTTTTGTAAAGCCCAGTTGCTCTGTGTTTACTTTACAAACTGACTGCCTTGAACGGGTACTTGATAGGTCTCAAAGTTGCACAAATAAAAGATGTTAAGCTTTCAAAGCAAGAGAATCTAATTGAAGGAAAGACTTGAAACCCATAATGTGAACTATTGCAGCAAGAAATGATCCATTCATGGGTGACCTATGTGGCAGAACAAAAAGTTATGTAAATTCACTTATGTTATTTTTAGAACGAGCCCTCCACCGATGTGCATAAGCCTTAAGGGCAGTATTAGGAAAAAGCCGCCTAGTGCTTCAGAGATATCTTTTCATAGTCTTTACAAGCAGGACAACAAAGCAATGCACAGAAGGAGACTAACTTATTCATGTTTTTCAAAGAGCTGTTTTTTCAAAGAAACAATTTGTGTTTCTCACATCTCCCACTGAAACAAACAATAGGAACAGTTTACAATCTCAGTAAATAATATTTATTCCCTGTAGGTACATTGGAAACTTCAAAAGAGCATGAGAAAATATGTGGCATAATCACAGCTGGAAGGGATTTTAGAAGATACAGAAGACACAGCACGCTACCTATCACCAGTCAACACCCAGTTACATTTTCAGAACTTAGCCAGTGTTTGCACCTAAGTAGAGACAAGTAGTATCCTAAAATACAAAAACAACCTTTTTTCTTTGATAATCCATTTGTAGATTAAATGAAAAATTATCTGTGCATGATTTTTGACACTACTAATTTGGAAAAAGCTGAATAGACATCCAAAATTCTTTTTAACTTCTAGAGCTGTAAAACTTAACCTAGATTTAAGCAGATAGTCGCTTGTCTGTAGACGTGTGTAGACCTATGCTGTCAGTGTAGGCAAAATCTCACTATTATAAACAATTCTAAACTACAAAACTGAATGATTGAGTTTTCAAATTATAATCAAAATGTAACTTCAAATACTAAATTAATCAAGTTACAAGTGCTCTGAATCAAACTCACCAAGTAGTACAGTTGCCAAAAGGACAAATCCTCTTAAGTCGATTTTAGTTCTTTAACTTACACGTGCTGGAATTATGAGACACATTGTCCCACCTAGTTTTAAGGGATTATCATTAAACCAAGTCAATCAAACCTTGTGAAAAGTTTAAGATGCAAAGGAAATTAGCTGATTATCAGACTTCATAGTGAAGCTTTTTCCAGGGTTTCTGTGAGTAAAACAATACATTACAACATCCTTTTCAATTCTAAGAACACAAATTACACGGGGAGTCTGCAACTTTCATTTGCTCTCATAATTCATATTTTCTGACAAAATTAGACAGAGACTCCAGTTAAAGGTGTACACCTTAATATTTATGCCTTAAATTCCATATGCTAAACTGAAAACTCAGCCTTAGGGTTTGAAGACAAAATTACAGAATATTTTTAAGGTCTGAACTCTTCAGTCTGAGTGAGCTTTGTACCCATTTGTCACAGTACTGCAGTCAAAATGACTAGTTGCAGGTGGCAACACAGTTGCCAGCCTCCAGGATGATGATCAGTTTAAATGGCCTCCAGTTGCAATATCTGTTCTAGTTACATCATGTCTGCGTGTCAAAGACAGAAGTACTAATTTCATTTAAAGAAAACCTTACAAAGTTACCCATAAATTTCACTAGAGTATTTTGTCTTATATGAAGACTCCAAACATCCTTGATGGTTATATTCTTTTCTCCTATGGTCATTTTTTTTTGTAAATGCTCACAATTTTTCCTTGCCTTTCCCCTAAAATTTTCTTCTTCAGCTTAGTGGGTTGGGTTGAGTTGGGTTTTTTTGTATGAGAGGCAAGTTACATTTTCCTCATCATTTGTCTTAAATTATTATGAACACATCATATGCCTGAAAACTTTCTGTTTCAGGTATATTATATACATTTTCCCTGCAATGGAAAAAGATACACACACATATTATGTATGCCATGTATGTGCAGAACTGTATGTGGAATTGCAACAGATTATTCAAAATAACTAATGTCCACAATGGCCAATGCACATCAATGAAGCCATAAGTGCCCCAGTCAAATGCTTCTTATTTTCTGCAGAAATCAGCAAGTTATTGATATATAAGAATATCTGATAAAGGATAAACTGTAAAAAATATGCACAGATAATAGCGCAGACATGCCATTTAGACTTCAAGGCAACATTATCCTGTACCTCTTCTCTTAGATGCAATGATGTCCCAAACATCAGGGCTCTCCACTTCTAGACTTCATGGCAGTTCTGAGGAATATTATGTCTGGAGGAAAACTTTTCATTTGATGTATGTGGCACTATCAGTCATTGTGGAGGGCTGTGGGCCCTCCAGACAAGAGCCTTCTGCCCACCCCTGGAGGGGTCAGACTTAAGCAACCCACTTCAGGGTCAGGGTGAGAACCCAGCATGCTTTGCTTCCCCGTGGTATTCGCCTGCCCCCCACTGGCTAATTGGTTTCCACCCCACCCCCTGCCTTTCCCATATATACCACTGCTTTTAGCCCCCAGGGAGTGATGCGTCAGCCATTGGCCTCCCCTTCGTGGAAGCTCTTGTTCTAGGCCCTCCCTTTGTCAAGATGGGTGGACAGTAAAAGCTACTCTGTGGAACCACCATACGCTGAACCGCCATATGAGGCTCCTGTCTCTTTTTACCCCCATGTTAGCCTGGGGTGATCTCACAAAGAGCTGAATCACGAAGAGCTGGAATCGCTTGTAGCTGAGAAGCTGCTACGTTTGCTGTGAACACCTGTCGCTCAGGAATGCCTGTCAGTGCTCTCAGAAGGGTGGTTCCCTGCGGGATGCTCTCACTGAAAAGGTCGTGGCTGGCCAGTGCTGGCCAGCACCGGCCCCCTAGCGACACGTCATAACTACATAACTACAAAACTTATGAAACAGTTAAAGAATTGACCAAATGTGTGATTAACAATGACATGCAACTTTATGATGTGTGTGACCTAGCTTTCTAGACTAATAACTGAATTTGATTTTTTTTAAACTATCAGTCCAAAGGAAATCAGGATTTAAATAGCTTCCTTTCTCATATTTATGAGAGAATACATATATAATATATATACACAGTACAGATATTAATTTTGTGACAACATCTTCTCTTCTTCTTTCTTCTCTATTTCGGTCGCCAGTTTTTTTGCATGAAATACATGTTATGAGAGTAATCAGGAGCAATACAGTAAGAGACAGTAATAGTGTCCTATACTCAGGCAGTACAGTGTTATTAGAAATCACAACATAATAAATTGCCTGTTTGCTGAAAAAGAGTGACAACATGAAGAATCACATTTATAAAAAAAGATCCATGAAATCGGAAGTTATAAAAACAAGAACATATCCCCAAAGAAAAGCCCTGAAGGGATGGTCTCTTAAAAAAGAAGTTAAGGACATGATGACTTAAAAGCTAAAACCTAAGGCATCATTCATTTGACTGAGATTGTAGCGGCGGCAGGTAGTGTGCTCCGTAATTGCTACGTAAGTTTCCAAATCAGATAGAGGTTTCAGTTTGTAGCTGTTGAACAATAACAGAGAAGGGTAAATGTTGTTGGCTTTTTTCTCTTCCAGTGACTGAATTGAAATGTTCCGTAATCACTAGGTTACAGATCCTCAGTTATTGCAAACAGCAAAGCTACACTGACAAAAGAACTACACCATATTATTAGCAAAAGATGTAGGTCATATTGAATCACAAAATGAATAACACTTGCAAATTTACACCATGTAGCTTTATATAACCATGGTTATACACAAATTCAGATTCTTATGAAGGCTCTGACACACAAAGATTATCAAAAAAGAAGATTATCTGACAACACAGCAGAGTCACATATATTCTGATGAGTTTCTAACTAGCCTGTAAACAAGAAACTTATGTAGAGTTAACATGTTATGTTGTTCTTAGTTGAACAAATCTTAAATCTTGCTGGCATGACCTAACTTGGCATTTTGATAAAAGACAGAACAAAATGCTTGCATTTCACCTCATAGTCAAAACCAGTAAAACAGATGGTTATTAATGGTGTTTTTATCTCTAGCCTGATATTTTTGTCTAGTAAACTTAATGCTGGGATAAAAAAATTCATTTTAAGAACTTCTAACACTTATATATCACTTTCAAATGTACGAACAGATGTACCGGAACTGAAATGCTTGCACCCTCTATGGAGACATTTTCTCTGAAAGGTGGAATGGTTCAAATAGTGGTGGTCAAGGTACTGGACCACACAGGATGTCTAACATGAATAAACCTAATTGAATAAACCAGGTTGAATAAACTCTGAAAAGAATCGTACATATCTATGTTGTTTTTCGGTGGTTTCCGAGTTCTCGCGCCGTCTCCACGCACTCCGCCCACGTGGGCGCCGCGGCTTGCAGACAGACGGCAGCTCAGAGCGCGCGGGGCCACGCCGTCCGCTGGAGGCGCGTGTTTGGAGTGCGCGGTTTCGTAGCGTGCGGGCCGGGAGATCGCGGCTTCAGCGCCGCTCCTGCCGGGATCGAGCGCTGTAGAAGTGCTCTCTTCGTGTGCCGGCTCTGCCCCGCGTGTCTCCGGGAGCTTCAGATACACGCAGTGCGAGCTCCGCTCTGTCGCTAGGGAATCGATACCGCGTAAGCCTCGTGCTCGCTCGGAGC
>VXBT01005595.1:81238-96689 GCA_013400235.1 Oriolus oriolus | reverse complement strand
AAAAAAAAAAAAGGTTTGATACACAATCTGAAAGGGATGAAAATCCTCCAAAATTCTCATACTCTGACCTCCATGGGCTGGACCATGTTCTAGACCACGTACTTGTATGAAGGAGGGAATTTCAAGAAGCCTGTTATAACAGAAGAAATTAAAAAATGCAAGAGCATTTGGATGCAGCAAAGATTGATTTCATTCAAGCTTCATAACTCACATTTCATACATTTCATAACTCTGCTACAAAAAGAGATTAAGGGCAAGTAAGCACTAGGGGATGATACAGAGATCCTCCCAATCTGCCTGCATAACTCTACAGGGTGTGTGACAGCTGCTAAAGGGTATGTGCAGAAGCATGCTTAGCAACCACTGCACAGCAACTCACTCCAAAATTTTACCTCTCTAAAAACAGGAGTTTCTAATTCAGATAGAGGCTTCACTTTCTAGCTGTTGAACAGTAACACAGAAGTTGGCAGGACTAAAAAGATCAGACCGTGAGTAGGTCATCACTCTGTTTATTTTGAAATAAATTAGCAAAGTCAAAAATAAATTGCAATATGTGTCAAAAATATCAAAAATAAATATGCAATCGAAGAATTTTTTATCAAATCTCTTAGGAATCTTCTACCAAATCCTTTATGCTTAAGTGAGTACTCCTCCTACAGAATCATAATTCTCAGAAAAGGTTAACAGCCAAAGTTCAGCAGAAAAGGGAAAGTACCTACTGAAGCTATCACAATCTGCGATCATAAAGTTCTATGTTGAGTTACAATCTAGCATATCAATCAAAACCTATTTTGACAATTTGCTTAGAACAGCAAACATGTTACATTTTATTGCTGAAAGCCCCCTATAAAGAATGGGGAAAGGAGGGACAGAGCAGGTGTATGCATAATAAAGTAACAGTGAAAGGCAGCTGGCAGCAATCCACACCAGTAAATGACAGCATGTAAAGTCAGTTATTTTTACACGTGCATGCAAAAAATAATATTTACTCAGAAAAGAAAAAATTTTTTCCCTCCAGTGTATTGTGGTGTCTTAGCACAAAGGAAACCACAAAGAGATTTCTTACAGACACTTTCCCCACAGTCCTATGGAGGGAGGACTTCTAGTGCAGTCTTTTTTAGCAGTACTACCTAGCCATTGTAATGCTTCACATATAAGATTCACAGCTTCATACAGCTGCTCACTTGTAAGGTATCTTGATCTGGAGATATCTAAGTTTGGAAATAGCTTATGAATGTGCAGGACTATTCCTCCTTACATAGCTCACATGTTGAAAAAATAACTACTGTGGATCCTTTGATCTTCGCAAAAGAGTTCATTGCTTTATTCAAAAGCCTTCTTTTTTAATCCTCACTTTCTCTGTCTAAAAAAAAAAAAAT
Organism: Oriolus oriolus; assembly: GCA_013400235.1. Lineage (NCBI taxonomy): Eukaryota > Metazoa > Chordata > Aves > Passeriformes > Corvidae > Oriolus > Oriolus oriolus. The sequence goes on along the minus strand of VXBT01005595.1, from coordinate 95,310 downwards.
CATACTTTGAGGTGGCTATCACTAGTCTATATTTTCATGACTAACCTAGAAAATTAATCTTTACATGACAGTAAGGATGCAGAGCAAGACAGGTGCTGAATTTGGAGAAAAGTTCTGTTTATTATTTATTAATCAGGCAGATTGGTTAATAAAAAAAATTTTCTGACAGAAAGACGAGCTTTCTGGTTCCATTATTTGAATGTTACAACATAACATAGACTAAAGATCCTAAATGTGACTATTCTCACATACCTCTTAAGGCATAAAGGGACGATTAATGTACATCATGTGAAACCCTAGTTAGAGACATTTATCATTCCATGATGGTGTACATTTGAAATCATGTATGAATTGAAAATTCTTTGACTTAGTAGGTTTGCTCTTTGGGGACTTGAGTATTGGCACACCAAAGAAGAGCTGGTGAAGAAAACAGAATTTTCAGAAAGTGAAAATAAGCTACAAAACAAAAGGAGAGTTGATATTTTATTTGCTACTAGAATGTGGCAAAACAGTTAGATTTATGTCAGATTCCTAGAAAAAGACTTTTAGTATCAGGAAAAGAGGTATCTCGAGACAGTCATCACATCATCCATCACGTACACTGTCATGGCGGGGGCGGATGGTGAGGTGCCACAACCTTCCGGAAGCACCTCCAACAAGGGAAGCTGCTCAGCAGGCCACTTCACACACACATGCACTCACACACACACGCACCAGATAGCTTGCAGTCCACAAAGGAGGTCGACGGCGAGGAGCAGGGAAGGGTCTTCATATGCGGTTCCACAGGGTAGGTTTATTGAAATCATGCAGGTGAAGGGATCCAGGGACGAAGACAAGAAAATAGCAGAGGGTCCAGGTTTAAGTATGGGATTGGAAGGGGCGGGGAAAGCATCAGGGCCAATCATCTGAGGGCAAGGGGGCGGTACATAGGCAGGGCTGAGGTAAGAGAGCCAATAAGGGAATAGTGAAGGAGGAGCAAGGGGACAGGGGCAAATGGGAGAGCCGGGAAGGGAGAACTTTCTAGAGGGGAGACATGCAGGGTAAAAAGAGGCGGGGAGGCCAACAGGCCAACCGGGGAAACCGAACTGGTGTACATTAGCATAATGTGACAAAACATCCTGGGAGGGGCTTTTTTGGTCACCCTCATTGGGAGGGTACCTAGGGCTTATCCTTCCAGGGGATGGTTGTGGTTCCACTGTCCACGGGCTAACCTACTCCCGCAGTCTCTGTAATCTTCATATTTCTGTCATTTTTTATGAGGTGACCTAAGGGTCATTCTGTTTTCTAAATTTATATAATATCTTTAAGCATTATCTTTGAAACATTATTTTTCTTCCCAAAAGCATGACTAAAAGATACTATATCTATGTGGTTCTATTCAGACTCAACTTGATAAAAATTTAACTTGCCGTTGTACTTGTGCTTGCACCCAGCCAGAGTTCATGCTTCTTCAGCTGATATGAATATACTTATATTTCCATGAAATATTATTAAGTTTTCTGTGCTTCACCACTTAGTAATACTAAAAACAAAATCAAACCAACCAACAAACAAATCATTTGAGAAGTTTTATTTCCTCACAGGGATCTTAGGAGAGCTTGAAGAGTGTAATGTAACTCTGCCAGCCAGAAAGTGGTCAGGCATTTGGAGTGAACTGTTGTAGGTTCCTTCCAACTGGACTATTCTATTCTATTCTATTCTATTCTATTCTAGTCTATTCTATTCTACTCTACCCTACTCTATTCTATCAGACATAAATATGCAATAAACTGGTATATTCTAATTCTGTATTTTTCAAGATGATAAATGAGCATAATAGTTTAATATGAGATGTCTTTCCTCTTAAATTGCTTTATTCAGTTTTGAATTCTACATATGGCTTCTTTTGAGGTTACTAGAGAAAAAATATTACACAGAATGAAGTGAAGGACTTTTTTCTCACTGCGTTACTGTCTATTTTCTATCACCATGTTTAGTGCTTATTCTGTCACCATCTTAGTGTTTATTAGTGAAAACACAACAAAAGAAAGAATATGTCATGTTGCTACTGATTCAGTTCCATGAGAGGTATGTTGTAAAGTTTTGGGTTCGTATGACTTATGTCAAGAAATTTAACACAAACTGTAGTGAGACAATGGCCTTTTTGGGTTTTATAGGGAAGGGACTGGTATGATTATCAATTATTTAATGGAATAACTGATAGCTATCTTCTGAATTTTATTTAATAATGTAAAAAAAAAAAAGAGGAAATACTGTCTGATTGTGTGAACTGTATTTTGCATTGAATTTCCTAGTTCTTCTTACTTTAAATTTATTGTGATTTGATGGAAATAACCTTTGCGTTACATTTTTAACAGATGCCTCAATTTTCCTTTACTGTATTTTTTAAATACTATTTTTTAAAAACTGTACAGATTTTTTTCATTTCACTCCTTCCCCCACTTTCAGAATGACTTTTTATGAAAATTAAAGACCAACTTTCTATTCTGGTTGAAATGTTTTGTGTTTATTTATTTATTTGTCTGTTTGTTTATTTTTAGCCTATTTTTTTTTAACCTGTTATTTTTCTCAAACTAGTGTTACTTAATGTTTATTTGTAGAAGTTACTGTTGTATTACACTAAAAATGTTGGATAATGGTAGCCCTCATGAATTTCAGTAACTGCTCAGACAGTATCCAGGTATTTTTTAAAAAGCTAAATTAAATACAAATTAGAAGAATTGCCTATTCAGGAGAATTACCTATATGCAAAACAGTAGCTGCATCTTCCACTGGCTTCAAAATCAAGTGCAATTAACCCAGCTTTTAACAGTTTTCACTTTCAACTCCCTGTGTTCATAGCGATTTTTTCCAAGACTTTGTAAATTAAATTCCACACTAAGATTTCTCTAAGATTTGTAGTACTACATTTTCACATTTGTTTTTAGGTTTAGATTATTATTCAGAATTGCCGAATTCTTAATTCAACAAGCAGCACCTGTTCTTATGTGACACATGCAATGGCATACTATGAAGGAAGAATTGTAAAAGGTTTTTAGATCTTTAGTGTTCATCTTTGCCACATATGTGTAAGTAGTATGTCTCAGTATGGGGACAAAGACTGAAAAGTCAAATCACAAACTGATATAGGCATAAGAATAAATAGACAAAACATTTGGGCTTTTCTACCACTTTGTCTGTGAGACCGCCATGCTGTCAGGCAACCTGAAGCACTGTGAAAGTGTTCAGATACCACAGAGATCCTTATACTCCAATTTCAGAAGATACAAAATAGAGAGGAAGGACAATCCTTTTGAATTGCTTGCATCACTCATCTCAGGTGCTATAACTTTGAGTTAATAGAAGACACACAAATCTGCAGAGGTACTGGCTTATAAGTTTGGTCCTGAGCTTCTTGTTTCACTATTGACAGCAACAGAATTGCTCACACAGTCATCCACTTCAACGGATTCTTACTGAAATCAGGTATTGCTTGAAAATTAGATTGCTTGAAAATCATTTACTCTCCACAGGATCTCCTGACTTGCAAAATTGCAGTTTCTTTTTGCTTGGTTTACATCAGAAAGGTCGCCAGCATTCTTTCAGGAATTCGCGTAACAAAATGAATAAATTCTAAGTACGGGAAAAATACAGATACTTTAAAGCTACCTTTATATACATTGGAAATGAAAGCCTTTTCCAGTGTTTAAAGCAGTAAGTATTCTAACTAAACAGGAAAAAGGGAAAAAAGATAAGTAAACGCTTTATTGATTTGAATAAATAGTTTAAATTAGGGCTCCTGCAAAACATATCTTTTTCATACTAAACAAGAAAGACTTCAGGGAAGGGATTAGCTCAAATGGTGGAATACTTCCTTTGCATGTGAGAAGTAGCAGGATCAATTTCCACACTCTCCAGGTCATTCCTGTCTTCAGTTGCCAGATTGCAGCCTTCTGCCTTTATACCAGCACATTACTGGTTTTGTTCAATACTGGATCTGATGGTCACCAGCATGAGTTGATTTGGGACATCAAGATTGGCGGTGGCTTGGGCTGCAGTGATCATGCACTGTGGAGTTTGCAGTTCTGAGGAATGTGGGTCAGGTAAGGAGTAAAGTTAGGTCTCTGAACTTTAGGAAAGCACACTTCCAGCTCTTAAGGGAGGTAGTCAGTAGGATTCCCTGGAAGACTTGCCTCAGAGACAAGGGAGCAAAACAGAGCTGGAAGGTCTTTAAGAAGTCTTCCATAGAGTAGAAGAGGTAGCAATGCCCAGGAACAAGAAATTGGGCAAGGAAGGCAAGAGATGAAGTTTGGATATGTAGGGATGGAGTGAGGAAGTCCTAGGTGAAGCTGAAACTGAACCTGGCAAGGCACAAAAAGAATAACAGGAAGGGCTTCTACAGGTCCCTTAACAGAAAAGAGAGGCAGAAGAAGGTGTACTCCCCTTGATAAACAACAACAGTAAAGAGATAATAGCGAATGAGGGGAAGGACAAAGTACTCAACAACTTTTTGACTTTGTGTTCAAGGGAAACTTCTGTTCCCACATCTCTCAAGTTGATGGACAGGAGGATTGGTACTGTGGGAGAAAGCTCCCTCCCACACAAAGATCAGGTTTGTAACCACCTGAGGAATGTGAATGTGCATAAGGGCCTAGTGAGATATGTACCAGAGTTATGAGGGCATTGGCTGAGTAGTTGCCAAGCCACTCTCCACAGTATTTGAAAAGCCGTGACAGTCAGCTGAAGTCCCAAGTGAGTGGAAAAACAGGAAACATTGTACCCATCTTTAAAAAGGGTAGAAAGGAGGACCCTGAAAATTAACAAGTTGTCAGCCTCACCTCTGTGCTTGGGAAGATCGTGGAACAGATCTTCCCAGAAGCTATGTTAAGGCACAAGAAGTACAGTGAAGTGATTCAAGACAGTCAGCACAGCTTCATCAAGAGCAGGTCCTCCCTGACCAACCCAGTGGCCTTCTATAATGGAGTGACTCCTTCAGTGGACAAGGGAAAGGCTACCAGATGTCATTTATCTGTCATTTATCTCTCATTAACCTGTCATTCACAGGAATTCTGTAAAGCCTTTGACACCATCCCCCACAACATTAAATTAGAGAGAAGGACGGATTCAATGGGTGCACTGTTAGATGGAGAAGGATGTGGTTGGATGGTTGCATTCAGAGGGTAGTGGTCTGTGGAGGCCAGTGGGCCTATGGAACTAGGGACCAGAAGAGTCCATTGGTGGGACAGTCCCAAGGGCTGAAGATCTTCCCCAGGTTAGGGAGACAGAGAAGGCCTCTCCCAGGATTCCTTAGTTACATTACGTTGATGTACCCCAGTTCTGCTTCCCCAGTTGGCCCATTGGCCTCCCCGCCCATTGTTACCCTACGTGTCCTTGATCTAGAAGGTTCTCACTTCCCCATTCTCCCACTGGCCCTTGCTCCCTCGCCACTCCCTCAGAGTTTCCCCATTGGCTCCCATACCCTAGCTCCGCCTGTGTACCACCACCGTGCCCTCAGATCATTTGTCCTTGATGATCAGTGTATAAACATGGGCCCTCCCATGTTTGTTGTCTTTGTCCCTGGACCCCTTCACGTGTGTGGCTGGAATAAACCTCTCCCGTGGAACCCCATATGAAGATCCTTCTTGCCTCTGTACCATAGACCAGTGTTATAGGTGTGCGCATGTGTGTGGATGTAGTGACCCTGCCAAACGTCTTCCAACCGGAGATGCTTTCGGAAGGTAGCGGCACCCACCATCCGCAAGCAGCTGCTGCTACAGTGATCAACAACCAAGTGCAAGGTACTGCAGAAGGGTTGGGGCAACCCCTGGTATCAACCTAGTCTTGGGGATGAAAAAAACAAGAGCTGCCTTGCCAAAAAGGACTTGAAGGTGCTGGTGGTTGAGATGCTGAACATGAGCTGGCAATGTGCACTAGCCAGTCAGACCTGGGGCTTCTCTGACTCTTGCTGAACTTAAATTCACTGCATTTCTCTAATGGATTGAAGGACATGATTCCAACAAGTCTATTTCTTTCTCACACTCCCTGGTAATCCTCAGCCTCTCCCCTTCCTCTTTAAGCTTTGCTACCAGGCTGAGCAGATCATCCACTTTGTCACACTGCATACAGGTGTCATCTCTGCTGTCCAACCATATTAATGCCAGGCTCAAGCAAGTCCCTGCAACTGAAGACTTGGACAACTGCATGCTTCTTAGGGAGCTCCATCTGGGTCACCACGCTGCTGCTAGCAATGGCTTTTGGCCATGTGGAAATCATTACTCAGTCTGTTCTGAGTGGGCAAGCAAAAACCACCAGGCATATTTGTCTCAGGAGCCAGGAGAGGGGTTGCACCGTCTTACATGAACTGTCCTGTGAAGTGCTGCTCCATGTCCTTCTGACACATGCTCTGGGCCATGTATGCTCCCTGGAGATGTTCAAATGTCCCACAAGGGCTTCCAGTTCTGAACAGAGGTCTGGACTGCTGCTTGGGTGTCCCTGAGCAAACTAATGCTCACTTCCAGACTTAACCTCTTTGCCTTTGCCTTTGGCTTTGCCTTTGCCTTTGCCTTTGCCACTGCTGCTGCTGCTGCTGCTGCTGCTGCTGCTGCCACTGCCACCTCACTGGCTAGGTAGGCTGTTCTCGAAGTGATGTCATCATTACAGAGAAGCTGAGAAGGTTTTAATGTTGAAACAAATCAGTATGGGAAGAAGACAAATCAGATTAACTGAGTATTTTGCATTAGGTCTTCAAGAATTATAGTTGAAAAAACAAGCGGAGATGTGTCTCAGTTTCTTTCACCTTTATGTTGCTTTAACAAAATAATGGGGAAAAAAATGGGATAGATAGGATGTGTCAGGATGTACAGCCCTCCTATGGCATATTAAAGTGTCCAGACCTGGAAGAATGATACCCAAGTATCCCCAGTCTCCTGTCAGACCTAGAAAGCCATTATAGCTGTAGCCAAAATAAAATACTCACCTTAAAATACAAATTTTGTTGCTGCCTAGAAATGTTTCACACATAACTGGGGACATTTTCATTTCAAAGTCACTCAGAAATTTGCCCAATTCTCCTGTTCAAACAAACACACATCACAGATTGTTTTTTCCTTTATGTGCCATGTAAGCCAAAAGCCATGGCTTCACCTATTTTTAAAACCTATTTTTTAAACTTATCAGTTACAAGGTAGTTTTAAAGTGTAGGTGAAGCATTTGCCATGACTTTAAACCCTATTTTATTCTCAGTGGAAATATGTTTCTTCTAAATCCTCTTTTAAAGTGTAATGTTTATTGACAATATTATGTAGTATCAATTAACAGTTTTAGAGCAATTATAATAAGAATTTTTTCTTGTTTAATGACTACATTTCACTAAATTTAAATTTATTATAAGCTAACTAAACTGATAGTTGAAACTTCAACTACTAATGAATATTTTATGTATTAGAAATAATTAATATGAATATAATTTAGAAAGCCAATCTTCATCTTCATTAATGTCTTACAGAGAATTTTTCCAGAAACTTTTTACAATATAGAATTTAATTATAAGCCTAAAAATGCATTTTGAAAGGCAGAAATTTTCTAGAAAATTCAACCAAAAATGATTAAACATTACATCACTTGTTCTTAATAGCTAGCTGTGGGATTTGAAGCCTGTCCAGGACTTATATTTCTCCTTGAAAGTTCACTTCGTTCTCAGAAAAGTGAGAATACAGTAATCTTACACTTTTACTACGATACTTTATGCACTTGCAAAATGCAAAGCAAGAAATTTAGATAATGACACAGACTGTGAGTCTTTAATAACCTCTCATGTTTAGGTGACCTTTTTTCTTTTAAAACAGCCCAGTCTCTTCTACATTCTCTGCTCAGCCAAAAAAAAGTTTTCTTGAAAGATCAGTCAGTATTTCCAGGATGGATTCATTTCTCATCATTACTGTTGCACTGGGTTTGCATGGCCAAGTTTTGGTAGTGGAGGCTACTGGAGTGGCTTCTGTAAGAAGCTGCTGGAAGCTTCCTGCATGTCTGGCAGAGCCAGTCCCTGGCAGCTCCAAAGATGGATGTGCCACTGACCAAGGCTGGGCTAATCAGAAATGATGGTAGCGCCTCTGTGATAACAGATTTAAGAAAGAAAAACAAGTTGCTGCACAGTTGTAATTGAAGGCAGAGAAGAGCAGCGTGAGAACATGTCAGAGGAACAACTCTGCAGACACCAAAGTCAGTGGAGAAGGAGGGGGAGGAGGTGCTCAGGCACCAGAGCTGAGATTCCCCTGCAGCCCCTGCTGCAGACCGTAGTGAAGGAGCTGTGCCCCTGCAGCCCATGGAGGTCCATGGGGATACAGAGATCCACCTGCAGCCCATGGATGAGCCCTGCGCCAGAGTGGGTGGATGCCTGAGAGGAGGCTGTGAACTCATTGAAGGTCCATGGAGAGAGGAGGCCATGCTTGACCAGTCTGTCCTTGAAGGACAGCACCCCGTGGAAGAGTGACCCACAGTGCAGGAGTTTGAGAAGAACTGTTACTGTGGGATGGAGTCACATTGCAGCAGTTCGCAGCAAGCTGTTGATCATGAGATAAATTCATGTCAGAGAAGTTAGCAGAGAACTGTCTCCTATGTGAGGGACCCCACACTGGAACAGGGGAAGGACTCCTCTCTCCGAGCAGTGGTAGAAACAAATGAGGATAGCCCCTATTCTCTGTCTCCCTGCTCAACTGGGGGAGGAGGTAGAGCTGGGAAGGAGAGGGGGTGGGGTGTAAGGTTTTTTAAAGGTGTTATTTTACTTCTCATTATCCTGCTCTGATTTTGTTAGTAATAAATTCAATTCATATCTCTAATTTGAACCTGTTTTGCCCATGATGGTGTTTGCTGAGTGATCTTTCCCAGTTGTTTTCTCAACCAGCGAACCCTTTCGTTATATTTTCTCCCCCCTGTCCAGCTGCGGAGGAGAGGGATAGAGAGGCTTTGGTGGGTGGCTGGCATCCAGCCAGCATCAACACACAACATATTTTTGAAAGATAATTAAACCTATTGTTATAGCACCTCTGAAAGACATGATCTACATTAAAACTGGGTAGAGAAGGCCAAAATGGTCTATTCACAGCAGTAGAGTTCTACAGTACAGCAGAAGAACAAATATAAGGACTTTCAGCTGAGCCATGTGTTGCTCAGGCAAAAGAGCAGCAGTTACATGAATATTTTAATGTAATCACACTTTTCAAAAGCAAGTTGTTGTATGGACATAAATTTTCAGTATATGGATAATTCTAAAACTGTGAATAAATGTAAGAAATGAAAACTGGAAAAATACTGAAAGGACACATCATCACTATGTATCTTCATCATGGTCAAAAGCATTTTTTTGTGAAAAGTTGGGTTTCTAAAACTACTCAGAATGACAGAGAAGTGATTGAGGCAAATAACAAGAATCTTCATGGAAGTCAGGCACAAAATTATTGAGATGATTTTTGGATGCATTCTGTATAAAAAAGAAAAGAATGCAGTCACAGCATTTCCTTTGAAATAAAATTGATATTGATGATTCTCCTAATTTCATTGAAAATCGTTTAACCAAAATGTGAAACATACACAACCTAGTTTTTTTGTCACCTGACATGCAGCATATTTAGGATTTGTGTCTTTTTTTTTTTACAGGCATCTGTGGGACAGTCTTCATGACATAGAATTTAGGTAGTAGTATCATCAGAAAATGTGAGTGAAATGGTAAATTGTTGGACACTTAATACTCATGCACAAGTAGTATTGAGCAAAACACTAAGAGAAACCTCCTTCTAATTCTAAAATTCTAGACTTGCTCAACACCATCAAAGCAAAGAATAATTCACAAGGTATGATGATATGATAATAAAGTGATAAATTATAGTAAAATTATTAAGCTTTGCTATGGTAGTGAAAACAGAAACTGTTAAAAACACATATTTAATATACACCAGGAATACACTAAATTTCAAGAAAAATTGGAGCTTATGCCTAAATACTAATAAACCAGTGTCCTGTGTGATTCCATACATTATAAAATAAGAAAGCAATTTAGGTAAATAATGAGATGTATCCAGTTTCTGCAGGATGTTTTAGGACCATCAAGAAGCATACTCACAGAAGAACAATAAGAAACATATAAGATACTTACGTACATACCTTATAAATTGGCAGTTAACAGAACATTACAGATGAAAAGAAAAGCAACTGTAAAACATATTTGATATGAAAGAAAAAGTTAAACATACTGGTTACCGGGCTCTCTTTCCCTCCCTCTCTCCACACTTGCAGCTCAGAGGATTACCTTGGAAGTACATTCTTCAGTGTTCACCTTCCAACACATGGGATGTTGAAAAGGACCAGGAATTGGATTCACATATGATTCAAAGAGGAAATACTGCACAGCTAGCACTTTGAAGAGACTTTCAGTTTGATATTCAACAGCATGCAGGCTTTGTTTATAATGCAAAAGATATTTTAGGAATGTTCTTCTCTATACTCAGCATGTTATCCCCCTATCTCCCAAGGTTGTTCTTTGGCAAGCAAGATCTTCTCATCTTCCAGAGGAAAATTTATCTAACTGCTGCCTCCCAATCTCCTGACATTTCCACCTTTCATTCATAGCTGTGGAAATGCATGCCCTTGTTCAGTAATCCTTATCACTTTCTCTTATCCCTTCTCTTTGATAGCCAACTCTGTTCACCTAGAAAAAGAGAAATATATAATTTGTTTTTCCATACCTATAAAGACAAAATGCAATAATTTATGTCAAGCCAGAAGGGAGACACTTGGGGAGTTTTGTAATGTTTATGCAAACCTTTCTCAGGTATTTTAATTTAGTTGATAAATCTTTTATGAAAAGTCTGATGTTTTGTAAACTGCTTTGTAAACTGTTGTCTACTCCTCCTGTACTGCAATCTGGAATCTTGCAAAAGCTGTAGGCTACATAGAACTCTGCAGGTAAAATTTGATGCTTTGACTATTTTGTGATTCCATGTATTCATCAAGCAAAATAACTTCTTTTCCTGTCTCCTTCTTTCTCAAAGATTTCACTGTTTTACCACTACCGGAGTACCTGATAGACAAATGACATAACAGCAATATTCAACATGTTCAAGAACAAAGATTCTTCACAGCTGCACCTCTTCAAAACACAAAGCAGCTGAGGAAATGGTTTCAGAAATTCCCCGCCATAGTATTTTTCAAAAATAATATTAAGCCATCAATTATTCCAAAATAGTATTAGAAATAGATTATCTGGGTTTGGCGTGATTTTATTTCAAAGGTAGTAATTTCTTGTAATATTTTTGATGTGAGAAGTTTGATTTAAAAAAATTGATTTTCTGACACTTTTTCAAATGAAAAAGTCAGGATAAAGCATTCTGCACTTTACATCTGATACTATGGCTCCTTCTGTTTTGGTACATTCATTTAAAAAAGAAGTTAAATGTACAATGAGATGCACTTTTATTGACACAATTTATGTAAGTTATTTAACACTTGGTATTATATCTGTTCTTTAAAAAATACCTCAAGACTTAGAGTCTTAGAATGGTTTGAGATGGCCAGGATCCTCAAGGATCACCAAAGTGCAACTCCCCTGTCATGGATATGCGCATTTTCCACTAGATATGTTTGTCCCAAGCTCCTTCCAACCCGACTTTGAACGCTTCCAATGATGGAATATGCATAATGTCTCTGGGCAACCTCCTGCAGTGCCTCACAACTCTAATAATAGAAAACATCTTCCTTATGCACAATCTAAACCTAAATCCCTTGTTCTGTCACTTCAAGTTCCAGTAAAGAGTCTTTCTTGACATTTTTTTCATGACCCTTTACCTGTTGGAAAGCTGCAAAAAAGTCTCCCTAGGCTACTTTTATTCAGGCTGAACAATCCCAACTCTCTCAGCTTGTCTTTCATAGGAGAGCTGTTGCAGCCATGTGATCATTTTTGTGGCCCTCCTCTGGACCGACTCAAACAGGTTCATGGCTTTCTTGTGCTGGGGAACCCAGATCTGAATGCCAGACTTCATGTGGGCTCTCACCAGAATGGAGTAGAGGGGCAAAATCACCTCCATCACTATGCTGGTCACACTTCTTTTGATGCAGCTCGGGAGTCTCATGTCCAATTTTAATCCATTAGTATCCCCAAGTTCTTGTCTGCCAGGCTGTTCTCAATAAAGTTGTCCCTCAGTTCACATTGATAAATCAATTATATAAGTTGTATAATTACCCAAATTTGCCTACCATAGTATAAGAGGTGTTTAATATTCACATTTCACTTTCTCTAGGCTCATGAGCGGTGCATTCCCAAGGTCAAGAAAGTGAAAAAAAAGGACAGAAGACCTACAGAGATGAACATGGAACTCCTGTCAAAGCACATTCTGTTAATTTCTGTGATGTAGATATTTTATTTGATGGAGGTGATTTTATTTTCTAAAACCTAGATCATTCAAATCTGACTTATAAACAACCAAAAGAGTTGTCCCCAAACATTTTTTCCACTCCCAGTAAGTAGGGTGTGCAGTAGTTCACTCAGCTGGACATTGCAGTCAGGAAAAATGCAAGCTATGCTGTATATCAATATCTATAAATTGAGCTGGCAATCCCAAACCAAACCAAACCAAACCAAACCAAACCAAACCAAACCAAACCAAACCAAACCAAACCAAACCAATCCCCCTCAACCTACAGAATCATGGAATTCTATTGTTGGAAAAGACCACCAAGATCATTGATTCTAGACTTTAACCTTATATTTTCACGTTACACTGGTTTTAACACCAGCTGGATATTAAACTTCAACTAAGCTACTGGCCTTTCCTCTGCCCCTACTGTAAGGGAGGGACAAAAGCAGAGATTACATGTTGAGGTAAGAATTTACTGAAAATACAAAGCAGTGGAATAAGACACAAAAAACCCAACATTAATATTAACTGCAAAAGTTTACAAAAACAAAGGAGTTTTACTCACAGAAAGGTGTTAACTGCTGGGAACAAAAGAAGGTTGGCAGGCACTCCCCAAGGCCACCCATGTGGCTTCCTGAGACAAAGGCATTATGGTGGCCGTTCCCACATGCTCCCCATACAGCCACCAGGAATGAAGGCATTATGGCCACTGTTCCCATGTGCCGATGACATGGTTGTCAGGAGCAAAACCAAGATGGCAGAAGGGCTACTGCAGCTAGTGTTTCCCAACCTCAGCCTGAAAACAATGAAGAAACAGTGGCAAACAACCCCCCCAAGAGGCAGGTTGTCTGAGTAGGGTGGCATCACCCCTTTGCTGAGCTCGGTTCCATGCAGGTTCCTATGTCATTGCTGCGACTGCTCTGCCATGCTGAAGGTTGGTTCCCATGGGTTGCTTCCACTTTTTGCATTGCTCCGCCATCCTCCCTTTTGGCTCAGCTGGGCTCCCTTTTGGCTCATCTTGGCACTGATACCTTTGATCACTCTGCTGTGCTGAGGCAGAAAGCAGTCCCATCGGGTGCCAACCCCATTTCACCCCAGCCTTGCTGGGCTTAGCTGCATTTTGCTGCTTTCTGTTCAGGACCACATCCCAGAGCCACACTGCTGCCTCTCCTCAGCACCTCATCCTGCAGAAGCATCCCAGAGGAATGTGGAGGGGAAGTGTATGGCGACACAGAGGACGGGGTCCACAGGTCTGATGCCAACACCTTCCTGCTGGAGAGAGAGAGGCAAAATGTCACTCTCCTGGAGGGGTGTTCAGCTTTTCCTCCCAAATCCACACCCACTGCAATGATGGCTGTGGTGTAGAATAACAGCTGGCCAAGTCCACATGGTGCTAAGATCCTTCCCCTCCCTTCAACCAGGACACATGTTCACCACTAAATCATGTCCCTAAGTGCCACATCTGCACATCTTTTAAATATCTCCAGGGATGGTGACTCAACTACTTTCTTGGGCACTCTCTTCCAATGCCTGGGCACCCTTTCAGTGAAGAATTTTTTTCTGAATATCAAATCTAAACCTCTCCTGGTGCAACTTGATGGCAATTCTTCTTGTCTGACACTTGTTACCTAGGAGAAGGGACGGACTCCAGTCTGTCTGCAACCTCCTTCCAGGTAGTTGTAGAGAGCA
>VXBT01005595.1:46704-77959 GCA_013400235.1 Oriolus oriolus | reverse complement strand
AAAAAAAAAGATAACTATAGGAATGAAATCTTTAACAATATTATGAAGACAACTCAAAAACAGCCTACAAATAACACAGGTCAGTGGAATCTACAACAGAAAAAAAAACTTTTCAATATGGCTAAACAGCAGGGTAAGGAAGATTAGAGAAGGGAGGCCATGCTTCAAAAAGTCCACATAACTACAACAGGAAGAATCAATCTGTGGCAGGCAAATATTAAAACATTTTCAGGTTGCCCAAGAGTTTGTGATGTAGTCAGCAAAAAGGGTCAAAACTAGTAAGAACTTTTCTTCCAAATTCTTCATGAGTGAGAAGCCTTTTGATAGAGCCAACTGATCAAACTGTAAAAGGAACAGAGAATAGAATGTTGCTGTGCAAACAGAAAAGTTGTTCTCTGTTAATTGCAGAAGAAATCTGGAATATTTGGAATATTCCAGTGATGACAACCTCCCCCATGAGAGCTCATACCCATAAGGTGAGCATCAAGGGAAGAGACTGTTTTTCCTCTTCTGATATACTGTTCTTAATGGTGTCTCCTGTCAATTTCCAATAAGAATTAGCAATAGACTCAGCATGTTCTCTTTTAGCTGACATCTGACAATCTCTGTCAATCATATTCTATTTTACCAGATCTCCTGCAGGATGGTTGGACTCAACCAGTTTTTCCAGCCTAAATGATTCTCTGAGTCTGCGTTAGAATGCCCTTTCTTCTTATAAAGTTACAATGGGCATCATGCTGCTGATCTTGCCCACTGAAAGGTGCTGGCTTAAATCAGAATCTCTAATTGCAAACTTTCAAAAACCATTAGAAAAATAGTGTTTTCTATTGGGGTACACTGTGTGCTGGAAGAGAGATAGGCCCTGAGGGCCGGAGAAAGAGCCTCATTCTCAGACCCGGAGGTGATCCTGGGATTACAGCCAGATCACTGGGGATGGGCTGAGAGAGGATTGTGGGTTTCTGGACAGTGTTAGCCCTATGAGATGTGATAATTGTAGTTTGTGACCTCATAGAGTATTGCTTACCTGTTACCATAATAGGCAATGTCTGGGGAATACTCCAGGTGATTGGGGACACTGAGGTGAACATCTTTCCTGTTTATATGGTGCGATATCCTGTAGGTACTGGCATTTAAGGGAATTTCTGATGCATAATAAAGTTTTGCACCTTTTTCACCATGTGTGCAGAGTCCATGCTCATGCGTGATTACTGCAGTTTTCCATGCTTCAGCTGAAGCACCAACAAGTCTGAGAGACTGAGAAGTTTGCAGCTAGCACTGTATTTGCACTGGTGCTTTACATCAACAAATGTGAATTGTACAGGATAATTTCTTCTGTATCTGGGCAATTGCAAGCACTTCAGCAAAACAGGATTTCAGGGGTTTTTGTCAGAAGAAAATCAGTCAAGTCTTCTCTTACTGTTTTCTGGGCTTTCCTCATTATCCTCTTCTAATCAGAAAAAAGATTTCTGTGCAAAACTCATCTCCTGAACTTGGTACTTGAAGGGCCAGGTAGAATGCGTGCACGAATTTCACCTAGCTACCACAAGCAAAATACACGTACTCTGTTGCATATCTGTTCCATGATTAGATATTTCTCCACCTGAGATGTGCTCATAAGGTTTCACCGGGAAGTGCTTGAAATAAAAGACCTACATTAAAAGATTGTCCTAATTCTATTGCCTCTCCAACCAAAGAGGCTGTGTAAGATCCACAAGGGACTCTACTTTCAGGAAAATATGAGATTACCTGATGAAGTTTTTCATGCAAAGGCAATGATAATACAAACCACAAGTTTTAAAAGGCTCAGTAATGGATAGGTGGCCCTTAGAATTTTGCAGCTATTCCCCATAATCCATGAAATATGGAATCATGTGAAACTAAACCAAAGCCCACAAACACCTGACTTAATAATTAACAGAAGACTTTTTCTGATTGGATGCTAGTGTATTACAAAATGATAAGCAACTTTTAACTAGAACTTCCCGGGTTTCCTTAATGTGCATTTGTGTCTGATACCAGACAGTAAGATGGTTGCCCATTTACTAAGATTTTGTTGGTGATTTGATGGACCTGCATTTTTTAAGAGAAAGAACACAAAGGGGAGGAGAAGAGAGATCTGTATAATTAATTTTTGAGAATTTTAACAAGTTCTAATCTTTTTTGGGATCACTCCAAAAACCATCTAAAACAATAGAAAGAAGTCTTGAATTCAGTCATAGCTGAATAAAGACTTTTAAATATAAATCTTGACACTACTTTAATTATGGATCTTCTCTAGCACCTCCATGCAAAATACCACTTCTGTAAAATGGCTTTGTCAAGAAAACACTATCTCCTTTTTGATATACAATGGCAAGCAACAATTAACATAATTACTCCCAGTTCTCATTACATAATTATGCAATCTATTGTACAAGTAATTAAAATATTGCAATTTAATAAACTGGAGATGCAAAACATGTCTAATTTATATGCGTAACTGCACTAGAGTTTTACTGCCCCTGTAGTTAGCTAAATTTTACTACAAATTGCAATAGGTTTACTTGTTCACGTAGACGTTACTCACAACACTGTCAAACTTCCCAAATATTATTTACACTGAGCAATCAGAGGACTGTTTTAGAGAACCTTATGTATAACAGCTATTTAAAATTCTGCCAAAAGTTAGTCTAAAAGTTATTTATAAATTAATACAGAATTCCAATAACCACTGTTACATTTAAGGAGTTTCTACACATAAATTATTTGTATTGCATCTCCATGTTTGGTGTAATTTATGGTTTTAAACTTATCTATTCTGCAGTGTTTCATCTTGTGTAAGATAATTTATATTTCAGTGCATCTAGTGTGGTCTTCAACTGCAATATCTTTCGTAGGATATTAACCTCAGAAGTGGTAGTATGAAAGTTTTAGTTTACCTGGTCTAATCTCTCTGATCAATATGACCAATCCTAATCAATTTTAAAATAGCATGATCTTCTGTATACTGATGCATAGTCCAATTACAAGATTAATTTAGCAGGCTCTTGTGTTTGACTCATTAGATTTTAGATTCAATGTGAATTTTTCTTTGCTTTATATTTATTGGAATTAGCTAATTATTCTTCTTGAATGAGGACATATTCAATCTTTATTTCCCTTATTGAGTTCACTTTCCCAAATGAAAGCAGACAGCAATTTAACTTATTTAATACATTTACAGGCCTTGTAAGCATTCTGGGCAACGCAATTTACAATTTAAACAACCGAATTACTTTCTGACAGTCAGAATTTGCACACTGGTTAGACCACTAGTCTATTTGTTTATTGACCTCTCATCTGCAATGTATACAATCAGATCTATAAAGAAAAAATTTTAAAATTCCCTACTGTGTTCAGTACTGTGTCTAGAAAAAAGATCATCTGTAAATCAGTCTTGTCTTTGTCATCACCCAACACTTCAAAGACTTTTGTGCTGTTCTCAGATTTATTTCATATTTACTTCAAACAACTTGATGAAAAAGAAACATGGAATCAATCTCAGCAAAAATACATAAAGTAAAAACTGATATGATTACTTTTTGAGATCTGTAGTAGAAATAGGAGAAAAAATATAAAGTCTAATTTCTAAGTAAGGAAAAGAAAAAAATGCCACCTTTGCTGTCTTTATACTGGTCAGTAAGAAATTTTGTTGTTTTTACAGTACAAATACAGATGTTAAATTGTAAGATTTTTTTTTCTCTCTCCCACATTATGAATTTTCAAATATATATAGCAACAAGATCTGTATAGAATAGCATATATAAATATACTACACAATACAATTTTAGATTAAGTTATATTTTTAGGTTAAATTGGAAAACAATATGGACAGCTATAAAGAGATAGGTATTGATCCATGGCTCTGTATGCTGTAAAAAAATGAACACCAGTACTTTAATTCGCCATATTTGTATCCCATGACAGTATTTTACAGTCAGGAATATTCATCTTAAATCTGAAAATATTCAATCTGAATGAAATCATTGCACATTTTTCCATTTCTTTTCCAGCTTTAATGTGATATTCTGCACCTTGAAGCCCTACAGATTTCTTTCTTATTGTTATCATGGCAATGATGTGTTTCAACACAGCATTTATAGAATTAAATGTATACACTGGTTTGTATGGTCATTGATTCCATGTCGTTAACACAAACTTGTGAAATAGAAATTAAATAGAAAAGTAATTAACAAATGTATCTTTTAAATGGTATAAACAGTGTTCATAGTTCTGAGATTTTAGTGGAAAAACTATGCTACTGTAAGCTATAAGGGTGTAATATTTTTTTCTTTAACTCAGTTTCACCTATGGATATGACATGATGACAATTTAGTACAAATTATTCTGTCATCACCTTATTATCCATATTCCTATGTATCTGAATTATTTTAATACATAAAATTTATAGTAATACGTTAGTCACCATTTAACTGTGATTATTCAGTATTGTATGATTTTATACTGTCAAAATTAATTAATGAGATTCAGCTTCTGTAAAGTCTAGCGACTAAACAATTTTCAGCATAATCAAGAGAAGGTCTGTAGCGTTGTATTTCTGAAGGCAGCTGAACAGGTATAGATTTATGCATGTGCAGGAAGGTAAAAAAAGCACCTTAGATTCTGCATCTCAAGAATGATCACAGCAGACCAAACCTTCAGACTTAGCAAAACTGGAAAGGTAAAGAGGACAAGCTAACAGAGAGACTATTTATGAGAGAGTGACCAGAACACAGTGCTGTGAATCAAAGATCAGAAAAGATAGACCCTCACAGAAATACTTCCAGAATAAATACATATCTGTGTCTGGTAAAAGAATAGGGTTTGTGAAACTGGGCATGCAAACAATTAAAGGCATAGGTAGCAAGCAATTATTATCTTAGCTACACAGACTAAACTGATGATCTCATATGTGGCAGCTGTAACATTACCTGTTGCTAATGCAGAGGAACTGTTTACAATGGCAGATCCTTATTTACTCTTCTGATCTGAGTGGCTGGAAAATGGAAAATGTTGAACAAACTCAAAAAATTCTTTAGGCACAGTGAGGACCATAATGATCACTTTCCACCTCGCCTTCACTGCTCAAAGAAAATGTTGACCTTCAAGAACAATAGAGGCTAGCGCAAAATCTTGCTTTCATGTCCTTTCTTGAAATGTCAGAGGTGAAGTAACTGTTTGAGAAACAGAAGTTAAATGCAAAATGATTTTTGAAAGCAATACAAACACAACGAGACTTTACAACTTAAATATCCAACCTGCATTGTATTGGAAATACTCAAATCCATGATGAATTGATGATGAATTCTTCAAACTGGTCATACAGTCCATGTATTGTCTATGTATTATATATTTTAAATACAATTAGCACTTAAGATTAATGGGTAACTCAGTTCCATATTTGTTGCTGATTTCTCAGAAATACTGCTTCATTACATTTTCTACTCCTATGTATTTAAACATAAAAATGGTAAAAGTGTAAAATGAAACTAATAGTGATATAGAAAGAGTTAGGAACCAAAAAAAGAAGACAAAATCTGGGAAAGCCTGTATAATTAAAACTGACCACCGTTAAATTATAATTTAAAATTGTAAACACACGTTAAAAAATCTAATTCTGGTTAAAAATTTCTAAACACTGCAATATTTGTGATTATAAAAGAATCATAATCCTAGTAAGTACTTAAAAAAGAATAATATAAGGCATGTAAATTAATTGTTTTCTTTGTACTGATGTTTAAATACCATCTTAATGTATTTGGTCTTAGTTCTTCTAATACTGAGAAAGGTGAAATTCTCTCCTCTTGGCTGTACTTTGTCAATTTTACCTGCTTCTCCTAGGGCAGTAGAATTTCGGCTGTTCAATTTGAGTTTCTCTGACTGAGTCTGATTTTTTTTATTCAAAGACCAAAGTGAAAAAGAGGAGAACTCTTTTTCCTCCTCATCATTCTCTGTGTGAAGCAGTACTAAAACTTTATTGTAGTTGAAGTCTGTTCATTTTTAAAACAGTGCATGAAAGTGCATTGAGCTGTGCTTAAATTTGGTGTTTTCCAGTCTTAGGCATAAAAGTTTAGCTTTGAGAACTTTTATATAATATTTCTTCTGATGTAGAGAAAGACCCTGAGCAGTGGACCTCAGCTGATGTGTCTCTAGCATTTCTCTCCTCCCTCGACATAATTCTCCCAGATCCAACAGTGTTTTCCCCCTGCTGGTTCTAACTTATGTTGCAAAGAAGCACATTTGAAACGTAAGCTAAAGAGGAAGATGAAGTAGCAATTGCTTGCCTATTCAAAATTTAAAAATCACGCATGACTAATGCTGAACTGAGAATTGAATAGGAGAAAACTCATATGCTGTTCAAACCTAGCTGTTTTTCATAATAAGTCAAAAATATATGTTGTCTTCCATGTGACTTGAGAGGAGACAAACTTGCTTTACATTGAGTGGAGAAATGTAGAATGTACATCTTTCATAATTCAACACTCGCTTTGATACTTTGCCATAAAAAACGAAGAAGATGATAAGAAAAAACAGAGAAGTTGTATTGGGATTAACTGCAAAGGTGTTGGCAGTGGGGTGGGAGGGCTGCAGGGATGGGGTCTGTGAGGAGTGACTGGTGCTGCTCAGTGCTGGAGACACATTCCACCTGGCTCCAGAAAAGCCACTGCAAGTCTCAGCTGGGACCCTCAGCCAAGCTGGTGTGTCTGTATGAAAGTATAGGCAAATCCCTGCCCATCAGTGTGAGGAATGAAGAAAAAAAGACGTGTGAGAAAGAACCCTGAAGGCACCAAAGTCAGATGAAGTAGGATAGGAAAAGCTTCAGACATTGGAGCAGGTACCCACACTGCAGCCTCTGGAGTACCTCATGTCGGACCAGGTGGATATTTCCTAAGGTGTTGCTGTCTGTGGAAAGCCCCTGCTGAAGCAGGGGAAAAGCATGAGGAGGAAGAATAAGCAGAGAGGGTATAAACTGGCCACAATCTCCATCTCCCATCCCCCTGTGCTGCTTGGAGGAGGGAAGACTGAGAAGCTGGGAATGAAGAAGACTGAAGCTGAAGAAGAAGTCTTTGAAGAAGTAGGGCATGAGAGGGAGTTATTATAGTTTTGGGGTTTGATCCTTGTCACCTGACTCAATTTAGGTTTATAATAAATTAAATCAATTCTCCCAAGTTCAGTTTGTTATCCCTGTCACAGTAACTGGTAAAAGATCTCCCTGTCATTACTCTGACCTGTGAAAGATTTGTATCATATTTCCTACCCCTTCCCTGATGAGGAGAGGGAGTGAGATACCAGCTGGGTGGGGGTTTGGAAGCCAGCCAGCATAAAAGGCATCTAAGAGAAAAACTCCTGTTATCTGTGTGTTTTGTGCACATGAAAATTTTACTAAAACAGATCATAAAACATATAGAAATCCCTAGATATATTTGGCATAGGTTTAGTACAACTACATAATATTGGTTTGCACAGAATATTTCATCCCACCTGCTCTATACTATCATTTTTAACAGCAAAAATATAATCCAAATTATTGTCAACATTTACATACTTGGTGTCATTCACCAGCAAACAGCACGTGCATTTCAATATTATTAATATTAATATGTAGAGGCAGTTTTCAACAATATGCTTTCTTGCATCAATTATATAAAAAAGGAAGAAATGTCCACTCTTTCACAACCTATTGTAATGGGCTTGAATATTTGTTGATTTGGTAGTTTATTTTGTGAGGTGTTACTGAAGATAAACAGTACTAGATGTTTTCAGAGGGAATGAGGAGGAATTTCCTTTTTAATGCTGCTACCCAGAATAACTTTGAATGAAATCTTCTGCAATACCACTTTTCTACATTTTGGAAGGGAAATGATGCCAGAAAACATAACCTCCAGACCACATAACAGAGTCTTACAATTTCCCCCAAGATTCATATTTTGAGGTATATAAATTAATATTTACTTCACTCCTGGAGCATTACTTCCTCAAAGGTAATGTGTTCACAGCTATCTGCTATTAATGAGTAAAAGGTATAGTGACCTTTAAAAAGTAGGGAGATAAATTTCCCAACTTTGGGAATTAAGCTCAGATAAGTGAACTTTAACTGCAGCTATCACCTGTATTTTTTATTCAGAATAAACTTTTATCTAGTGTTTGCTTTCATCTTTCGTTTTGCATGTTTCCTGACAGAGTGACTAGGAAGTGTTAAATTTGATTCCAGACAAAAATTTCAGTAAACGCAGCTGCATTTGCTGGCTAGGAGTGCACTCATCAGCACACATGCTTAAGTTCTCCACAAAAATAAATGGGCAGGGACATTTCATCATGTATTTTCAGCTACACCTCAGTACTCAGCTCTACCAATTGAGATGAATTGATTGCACACATAAAAACATACAAAGACTTTTACTTAGAATTTCTAGCTCCCTTTTAAAATTGTAACTAATTCTGCGCTATCTTTTCTTTACAGATCAGTCTAATTTCTGGCAGCATGGCAGGGCATTTTTAAAGAGCATAATGAAAACTTATGCCCTTCCTCCTCCTAAGTTATTCTACATACGGCTGACCCTCAGAAGATTTCTATCAATTTGCAATAAAATTGAAGATTTTGCAATTTACTTATTTTGCAGTTCTTCTTCCCATATTCAGTTTTTGCTACTGTGTAAGGAAACCCACCCCAAGGGACTCACATATTTCGTACTGTGGTGGGTTGGCCCTGGGTGATCCATTATCATTGCCCTCCTCAGCTGGACAGGGATGAGAAAATATAATGAAAGGCTCACATGTCAAACTAAGGACAAGAAGAGATTGGTCACCAGTAACTATCATGGGCAAAACAGTCAACCTAGAGAAATTAAATTCTTACTAATCAAATCAGAATAGGGTAATAGAGAAATAAAAGGAAGCTTTATAAAAACATACCCATCAGCCCTCCCTTCCTCCTGGGTTCCACTTCTCTTATCTCCTCCTTACTGTGACCCAGGGGAACAGGGAATAGGGTCAATTCATCGTGCATTGTCTCTGCTGCTCCTTCCTCCTGAGAGGGAGGGCTCCTTACAATTTTCCTCTACTTCAGCATAGGGTCCCTCCCACAGGACATAGTCCTCTGCAAACTCCTGTAACGTCAGTCCATCCCATGAACTGCAGTTTTACATGAAGTGTTTCAGCCTGAGTCCCGTCCATGGGGTACAGGCTTTCAGGAGCCTCTGCAATGTGACCTACTCTCTCTGTAGTTCAAAGGTCCTGCCAGAAGCCTGCTCGAGCATGGGCTTCCGATAGGGTCACATTCTCCATTGTACCTGCTTCAGCGTGGGGTCCTTCACGATATGCAAGTGGATATCTGCTCCACCACTGGCCCCCAATGCACCGTAGGGAGACAGCCTGCCTCACTATGGTCTGCACTAGAGGCTGCAGAGGAACATCTGCTCTGCTGCCTGGAGCAGCTCCTGCCCCTTCCTTGTGGATGCAAAAAAGCTCTTAGCAGAGAAATTTTCTCAGCTCTCCCAGCATTTTGTAAAAATCCTGGTTTTCCTTTCTCCTGTTTTTCCAGCACTTCATGAGAAACTTTCATATTCCCAGACAGACTGTTTAAAAACAAAGCCAACGGTTTTTTGTAAACTAGATTTCCTATCTCACATGTGCAAACTGTTGTAGAATTGTTTTGATGTGGCCTGGAGAAATATTTAGAAAGACGTGTCTTCTGGATTAGCCAATAGCCCTGAGGGGTGGTTGTTCAGAGACCCAATAATTTTTTCTTTTAAAAGTAAACTTCTAGCGAAGTAACGCTTATAAACCTCTCTGTAAATTAATAAATAATTCAATTTTCTTCATGAACACTGAAAATCTATGTCGCGTTTTCTCTTCGTCTCTGCTACCACTGCGACACTGCCTCACTGATGTTGGTTTCTGAAGTGCTATTGCTGTCACACGTTCTCACTCCTCTCTTCTCTGGGTACTGCTCCCCAGAACGTTCTTTTCTTTTTCCTTCTTAAATATGTTTACACAGAGCAGCTACCATTGTTGCTGATGGGCTCAGCATTGGCCAGCACTGGATCTGTCTTGGAGCTGACTGGCACTGACTATAGGACACAGGGAAAGCTCCCGGCAGCTTCTCAGAGAAGCCACCCATGTAGCCTTCTGTGACTGCTAAAAAGCTTTCAGCAGAGAAATTTTCTAGCTTTCTCAGCATTTTGTAAAAATCCTGCTTTTCCTAGCATCTCATGAGAATTCTTCTGTTCCCAGGCACACTATTTAAAAACAAAGCTAACGGTTTTTTGTAAACTGAATTTCTTATCTCACACCTGCAAGCTGTTGTAAAATTGTGGTGATATGGCCTGAGGAAATATTTAGAAAATGGGTGTCTTCTGGACTGACCAATACCCAGAGGGGTGGTTGATCAGAGATCCAGTAACCTTTTCTATTCAAGTAATCTTCAAACAAACTAACAGGATATAAACCTGTCTGTATATTAATAAATAATTGCATTTTCTTCCTGAACACTGAAAATCTATGTCTCATTTTCTCTCCATCCCCGCAACCACTGCAACAGCCTTCCACTTCCATAACCTTGCCACAAAACCCCAATACAGGTACCTGTTTTTAAACAGACATTTTATACTGTCTGTGGCTTCTCTGCACCATATTCTGCAATCTCTTTTTCATATTTCATGACACAAATTATTCTGAGTATTTCATTATGGGAATGGAAGAGCTGAAAATACCATAGGAGACTACAGCTTGAACAGATGAGCATGAAGCAACCTAATTCTCTTGTCAGCTGGAAAGAGAAAATATTCCTGACCATACTTGTTTCAGATGCTGTGTATTTGAAAAGCTTCCCCCCCAAAATAACAGGATTAACCTCATCCTTCTTGCCTTGAACTTGTTAGGCATAATCCACCTATAGATTTGTCTATTCAGACACTATAGAAGCCCTGATTATCTATTTAGAAAGACAGTGTTAAGCACCACCAATGTGTCATTCACTTTTCATACGGTACATTCTCATATCTCCCTTACAGACATGTTTAACAAGAAGTATTGAGTGAGGAAGGCTTCAACCAGTCTTTTGTCAACAGGATGCATGGGTGTATTGCTAGGCACAAGGTAGGTAAGAAACTTGTCTTATCCATGTCAATAGTCAAATCAGTTCTTTGATTGGCATTATGTAGCTTAGCAGTGCTAATGAAGCACTCCAAACACCTGATAAGCCCATGGGAAAGAACTCTGTGGTGGAGTTAAACCTGTAAATGCTGAGAGTCATATTTCTTAATATTTAGTCATTAAAGTAATAAAACTTTGGTCATTGACATTATATACAACTTAGAGAACAATGCCTATATATTTAATATGTTACTTGCTTTTGCTGGACTACTACAATGTTCTTATTGTTAAGCCACAAAATGTAGTGATACACAGTTAGATTGGGAGTACACAAAATAAGATGTTGAAATGGGAAATATACCCTTGAGCATTCTTTACCAAAATGGAATAAAAATTAGCTAAGCTTTGTTCCAGAAAGGCTTAAAAAGCGTAAGTTTTGTTTGTTTTTTTTTTTTTTTAAATTATAGTGGCTATAGTAATAACAATAAAAATTTATTAAACACATTGTTCTTAATTAGAAGAGCTCCTATCAGTATTGTTGGTTCAGAAACTATTTTTGGAAAAGACACTGTTGTGCCCTTTTCTACAGATGTCCAAATGGCATTTATAGGTATAAAAACCTGCCCACAGTTCCTTTTAGACTAGTTGAAATATAAAAATATTCTCTGTGTATATTTAGAAGGGACTTGTATTAATGTCAGGAAGTCAGTCTTTAGTAAAACTAGTATAGAATTTCTGCCATATAAATTTAAGAAAAATTTATATCAGCAAAGATGTGACATATTTGTAAAGATCTACATTTTCATTTCTTTTGATTTATAAAAATGTTTTATTGATCTTTTGCTTGGTTGGTTTGGTTTAATTTCTGGCTTAATGTTCAGGTTCAATGTTGCTTTCACTGCAGGCTTAATATTTTTCAGCGAAGAAGAATTAAAAAAAATAGATAAGATTTATTATTCACTTTTTGAAAAATGTCACAATACGGGAGGCTTTTGTCACTTATAATGGCTCATCTTTCTCAGTGAGGGCAAATGTTTCTGTCTTTCTTTGAACTATAAACCATAGAAAAGAAGGTGGAGCAGTGACAGGTAACCTTAGAGAAATATAAAGACACTTAACTGGATGTGCAGATGAATGCATGGCTTGGAAACCAAAATCTACCTCAGCTGAGTCTGACATAGGATGCTGAAGACAGCTAGAAAGACTTCTCTAAATCCAGAAGTGGTAAAGAGAAGACTGGATAAAATCTTGTTGATGAATGAGGCATGAAGCCCAGTGACCCAAAACACAGGAAAAGGCTGAAGTACTGGACACTGTTGTTGTCTTGGTCTTTATAAACAAGACTGGACATGGGAAATCCCAGACCAGGAGGGAGGTCTGTAGCACAGAAAATGTACCTTGGGTGAAAGAGGCTTGGCATTACCCCAGGCCTGTTCTCCTGCTCACTACACCCTCTGCCCCCATGCCCTGGGGGTCTGCTGTCCTACCAACCTGCACTGCCCAGTCCAGACTTGCTACATCAGTGCCCAATTCCCTCCTCCGGCCTGCAGTCATGACTTGGTCCTGCTCTATGCATCACCACAGGGCTGTGCCCTGGCAGGAGCCCAAAGTTCAACAAGTCTGAAGTAAAAAGATTTCATTATCTAAAATGCTGCAACAATGTGTCTTTCTTGTTCTCCTGCTTCTGAGTTCTCTTGCCATCTAAGCCCTTTGACCAGCTGCCAGGCTGCAGGTCCAGAAGACTTGTGCATCATTCATCTGCCATAGACACAGGTCATGCTGACAGTCCAAGCCCTGCTGGGTTCTCCCGCTGGTGCGTCTTTCCATGGATAGCTTCTCTATGATATGAATCAGATCTGCAAGGAATCTCAGTGACTGGTCTATAGGTAGAATTTCAATAGGTGCCATACTTCACATTGCAGAAAAGTCAAGGGTTGCTCAATTCAGGTTTTCCCATAAAGAGAAGTAAGATTATATTTCCAAAATCCATTGCTATTGGACATTAGTTAATGGCTAGAACTTACATATAACGTTGCCTGGAAACCTTGAACAAGTCCAGCTAGCAGACTTAAATCTAAAATGTCAGAAATACTGTATCAAAAATACTGTGGCAACAGGACCAGGGTTGCTTTGCGCTCAACACAAATGAGGCCACACCTGAGTGCTGTGTCCAGTTCTGAGCCTTATATTTCAAGAAAGACATTGAGGTGCCAAAGTGTGTCCAGAGAAGGGCAATAGAGCTGGTGAAGGATCTAGAGAGTAAGTTGTATGAGGAGCGACTGAGGGAGCTGGAGTTGAGTCTAGAGACAAGGAGACTCAGGAGAGACATGATTGCTCTCTACAACTGCCAGAAAGGAGGGAGTAGCAGGGTGGGGGTCAGTCTCTTCTCCCAGACATCCAGGAACAGGACAAGAGGAAATGGTCTCAAGCTGCACCAGGGGAGGTTTAGGTTGGACATCAGGAAGGATTTCTTCACTGAAAATGTTTTCAGATACTGGAACAGGCTGCTTAGGGAGATGGTGAAGTCACCATCCCTGGAGCTGTTCAAGAAACGACTGGCTATGGCACCTAATGCCATGCTCTAGTGGACAGGGTGCTGCTCAGTCAAAGGTTCAGCTTGATGATCATGTATGTCTTTTCCAACTAAATGATTCTGTTATTGTGTGATTCTGTGATAAAAGCCACCTCAGGTGAAGTTATATTTTATTATCTGCAGACTGAAAAATTGAATTATTTACCTGTCTTAGTCAGTAGTGGAATAAAGCCTTGCTACTAATTCTGTATAATATTCAGTAAATTACACATTTTACCTTGAAATTGCCCAATGACATGCTTTATTTCACTAAATAAAGTCCTATTGTACCCAATGCCACCTGGGTTTTTTTGTCCATTGCACTGATTTTTCTTATGTAAATTTTTTTACATTAATACAACATGTGCCAAAAGTAGAGCTGATTTATTAAAGAAATTTAGTCGAGAAATTGGTGTTTAAACTAAGATGGCTTTTCTGTGCATTATACTGTAAGATGCCTAGTGATGTCAGCTGTATGGCTGACTAATCTGTAATTCTGAGCAACTGCTCTATAAGAGAATCATAGAATCATTTAGATTTAAAAAGACCTTTATGGTCATCGAGTCCAACTGTTAGCCTAGTACTGCCAAGTCCACCACTAGAAATAATGATGAACAGTAGAAACATGATTTATATATATTTGGGTATGATTTCATGCAAAAACATTGTTTTATAGTGCAGTGACCTGCACTAAAAGCCTCATACATTTTCTAGCACTTTTACCAAAAGCAAATAGCAATAGAAACTTTGTGAAATGTGAACATAATACATATATGTGCATTTAAACACACTGAATTTAGTTTCATGAGATCTGATAACTTGCTTTCAGTGTGTCATTCTACCATTGGGAAAGACAGCAAACTGGTTCATTCTAATGAACATGACCTTGCAGAGTCAAAACTATATTGCTTGTTTGGAGTGCTACTGTTAATATCACAGAATAGCAGATTTCTCCACTTAACTACTAAATGTAGAAAACAGTTCCCAGTAAAGCAAGATTCATATTAACCTGATTTGCAAATCCCTGTAGAGCTCAGTATATCTTTCAATATTGCCCATTACAGTTAGTGCAGTACTACATTAATATTTAAAAATAATCAAATATAATTCAGACCACCTACAGAACTGAATATAAAGTAGTTCTCAAGGGCTGATATAGCTGATATATATTAGTAAAAATGTTTATTTATACTCCAAGAGGCTGTCCATAAAAATATTCTCACAAAGAACATTGAACATGGTGGAAAATATGTACACACTGACTGATACACTTGAGTATAATGAGGACATGAATTCACTGGTTTACTGCATAGTCAACAAGACCAAACCTGCAGCATTAACATTTGACTAAATAATTGTGTTTTTTTCTAATGGAGACATTACATTATCACTGATAAGTAATACATATTTTATATCATGGTGATAAAGCAATTAATTCATGTCACTAGCACACTCATATTACTTGCTGTTAATACTCTGGGATAACAAGCGTCTTTCTATTAACTACTGAATATTCAGAAGGACATCTTGAGCAGCTTTAATTAAAATGTTTTAACTGTGTGTGAAAATCCCTAATGAAAATTACTATTGTGACAAGAACAGCCAAGCCTTTCATTCTGTGATCATACAGTTTTTCTTCATGAACCCCTTTCTTCAGGAAGTATGGAATTGATCTGATTGCTAGCAGTGGAAAGGGTTAATAGGATCTGAAGAGTAAATGTGTATTGGGAACAAAACTACATTACTATTTACTGATTCCTTCACACTAGATTGCTGGCAAGCAAAATTCAATTAGAATGGAAGCATATGGTTGCTAATATGCAAGTTATGGAATTTTTTCTTGATAAAGATTTTTGACAATGAAACCATCATGCATGGGTGGGTGGAATTGTGAAATTCTCTAACCTTAGAACTAACAACTTAGATTGTGACACATTTTCTATCAAAAATCAAGATATTTAAGAAATAAAAACATAGGTAAGATTCCCAGTTGGGATATATCCCCCACGGAGGATTAGGGCGTTTGCAGTCACTGAACTCATATGACTGTAAGTTTTCAGAATGCTGTTTCTTCTCATAAGATTTCCATGAGAAACATCTTGTGAGGCATAGCAATTCTTTGAAGGCTTTGATTTTCGTCTGCAGATCAAAACTCTAAGTTTTAAGCTCATCACTTAAGTAATTGAAAGTCTAGCTCAACTTCAGTAAGTACCAACACTGCTATTCCTTATGCATTTATTAGTATTAGTACTGTGTAAGCAGTGCAGGTTTGTTCTAAACCTGGTGTCTATACTTTACTAGAAGTTGATCTCTGTTTTAGCAATTTCTTGTTCAAGGTTAGAAAGAGATTCATCTTTAATAAAAGGAGATCTGAGATTTCCTGGATTCTATGCACAGAAAGAGTGAAGGTTATATCACGCTAGTTTTATTTTGGCTTTGCATACTGGTATATAAGCAACCTAAAATTCAGTAAGTAATAAAAGAGAAAGACAACTGCTTCCCTTTCTTATTTGTGTTATTACCTCTCTGTCCTTGCCATCCATTAATAAAATGAAGTTTAAGAACAGAACCAAGAATGGAAAAAAGTGTAGATCAAATGAAGTCTGAGTTACCTTGGTTTCAATTAATATTTTGAAAAACAATGTTTAAAAATGTAAACAGCATCCAAATATGTCACCTAAAGAATATAACTGGGAAAATTACTTTCTCTGTATTGTAAACAACCATTTCCTTTCAATTTAAGGCCGGTTTGTGATAGGTTACTCTTGTCCCTTACATCAGCCTAAGTACTCTGGCATATTTCTGAAGAATTGAGATTGAATCACAGCTACACAGTTCAGACTTTTTCCATATTGGCAGACTGAATCTTCAAATTGCTCTTTCCAGATAGTTGCTTATGGAAGCATTTAAACAGGCTATGAACTTTCATGAGTGCAGAATGGAAGATGAGTTAGCTCATTAAAGAAGAGAGATGCTGTTTCACAGGCAGAGACTGAGTAGTGGCTCTCACAGCAATTTTGAAAGCTCTGCTAACCCTGCTCTGTTCTGTGCCATCATGCTGTAGGTTTACAGTGCCCTAATTCATTACCCGTTTTTTTACCCAACAACAATTTTTGACATGTGTCTCCCACTGGCTGGCACTCTTGATAATATCAAAGGTCTGCAGCAACACTAGCTAATATCGTCTTCAAAATTATGTCTCAGTCTTGCCAAACTTCACAGAGGGAAGGAGGTCAAAACCATTCATGGTTTCCCTTTAAATCAAACATGATGCACTACTTCAGCAAGATATTCTGTGTTTATTATAGTACTATCCACAGTTCTTTCGCAAACTGTGATTTTTTTTTTTAATTATGCTACTGATGTCCACAGCAGCAGAAATTATCATAAAGCCCTAAGAACTTATGAGCTTATCAAAATTAGAAATTCCCTGGATCTTTGAAGGGCTTGTAGCACTGTATTTCTGAAAATTTTTACCACTAATCCTCTAAAGCTGGTACTTGTGAGTATGCTGCTGGGACTCTCTTCGTCTGATCTGGGAGCTGAGGTGTTTACCTGATACTGTATACCAGAAGCCTTGAAGATCACACACAGTCACTCAGAGGTTACTTAATTCTTCAGGCTTTTGTGATGGTATATTCTCTGGCTTGTTTTGTAATGGAAATGCACTCTATTTCTCCGGGTCATGCTTTTTAAATTTGTCAAATCCTTGAATTACAAGAACCCTTCTGTAATGAAATTACAGAAATTACAATTCAAATTGCACATAATCCCAAATTAAGACAAATGTCTTTATATATATATATATACACACCATTAATCTGTATTACCTAAACTGTACAGCATAGTTCAAAACACTTATAAAATTCATTAACAAAGAAAAAAAACAAATTCCACAACTTAACTGAAGTTACAACAGAAATAACTCCTCCCTTCCTGAAAAGTGTCAGTCATGATTTCTACTTGGATGTAAGCACCTTCACGTCATGGAAATTGGATCTAATCTCTACAGATCCCACAGAGGGTTTGAAGTGATAATCATTAATGACAAAACCACTTTTTTTCTCCATTTTTTCCTCCCTTAGTTAGAGGAGATGCTTTTTCTCTTTTTAATTAAATTGTTTATCTGCATAATTAATTATACGTTTATCATATTAAGAGTACTTGCTTCCATTTCATCTCTCAAAAATGCCCCTTTTTTTTCTAGGAGGTGTAAAATTCCCTTGCCTCCCTTTCACTACTAATTAGCATTCTTCATGTAATTTTTTTTCACAAGATCTTATACTCAGTATCCACTTGTAGATTAGACAAATATATGATCCAAGGATAAATATTTCCTGCTGATTATCTAATGCAATAAACAGGAAAAAAAGAAAAGAAATCCGAAACTGACTCTGTGCTTCTCTTCCGCTCATAATCAAGAGAAAATAATAAAATTATTCATGAGTAAGGGAAAAGGTTGTGGGATTTTCTGTCTTTCAAGTGGAACATTTTCCTACAGTTAGTCTTACAAATATGAGGAACTGAAATAGTTATTTATGGCTAAACTCAAAATTCAAAGATCAATTCAAATGATTTTGAGGTTTTTTCCTCCAAAGAACTAAATTAAACCCAACCAAACAAAAAAAACCCCAATACATACAACCTGAAGTTACCCTATAGACACTGTTCTAAAGAGGAAACATAGGGTGTCAGTATAAAATAACGTTTAAAAAGCAGCCTGAAAAACAAATAAAAATATTAAGTACCTATCACCCTTACTTGAAAACTATTCACTTAAGCTGAATTTTCAAGCCTTGCCTGAAATGTACACAAACTTTCTTACTGTTTAAAACCAATTCTTGTTCATGCCTAAAATTTCCATCCATGTCCTGTGCTGCTCCAGTGCTTACAGTCACATGCTCCTGCTTCTGTGAATGGTGGAAGTGAAACACTCTTGTAAAGTCAGCTCTTGTGAAATGCCTCTGACGACTTGTCAATATCTGCAGTTTCAGCCAGCCCTAAAAGCACCCCCACACAGAAAGGTCTGAGAATTAATCCAGATCAGGGAAAATCCAACACAGGCAGGAAGTATAATTCCATACCTATTTTCCATGCCCCCAGAGTTCAATTCTCCAGGCTGAATGCCATGTCTAAAAATGTCATAGTTAAGGGGTCTGTTAGAGTCAAAGAGGACGTAGCCAAGGATTGAGTCCTTGTGGAATCTTGTATAGATATGGGCAAAAGTAAAAGACATTTGGCGTATGAAGTCTTTAAGTATTAACCTTAAGTTGCAAAATGCGTGGACTGAGTCATGGTGGCTATTAACTCTCCACAACAGCATTGGGATTAGATATATGGAGGTACACCACCTGACCCACTGCTCTAGTACTGCTCAGCAGTGAAGTCCACATTACTCAGATTATATTGAGAAGGGAATTCTCAATTCTAGGCTGCCTGTTCTGATTCATCATATTCCATGAGAGGCACTGCTTGTTCAGAAGGTCCTAAATGAGGGAAAATCAAGCTTGGTAGTGAGATCAGGCCTGAAGTCAGACTCCAGTGAGTGAAACTGCTTGGTTCCTGCAAATCAGAGAGAATGAAGGAGGTGATACATACATGCCTTAGGGTGAGAATCTTGCTGAACTGCACAGAATCAGGAAGGAAGTTTGGCATGAAACTGTCACTGCAACAGGAAGACATTCTTTCACAACATATGCAGCAGGTAGATCAGCATCTGTCAAAAACTACATGTGCACAGCAACAGAGCAAGGTGTCTTGTACTGTGTCTAAGCTCTGATACGGTGAATTATGGGTATGCATGGCATAGAAGAGTCTTCTGGGCTCCTAGCTCATCCTACTAGTGTGACATTGCAATCACTTCATCCCTATGTAGTACAGGTTCAGAGTGTGGAAGAGGTAACAATGAATGAAGGGAAGCTTCTTCTACTAACTTCCAGCAGGGTGATTTTGGTTCTCTTGAGTGAGTGTGGAAGACAAAAGGCCCATCTGGATCATGAAGCAGGGAGGATGTAAGAAATAACCATGTGTTAAGTTACAGCTACAGTAGGCAACCAAAACTTGTCATGTATGAGCAGTAGGCAACCAAAACTTGTCATGTATGAGCAGCTACACACCCGAGGCAGAGCTGTGTGGGACGTGTTGTGAGCAATGATGGGTGCCTGTTAGTTAGATCAATCTTGTTATATCAGTATTGATATCCAAGGCCAGCACACACTCCCAGGTCATTTCATTTACAGACACAGTAAGTGCATGGTTTTTTTTTCTTCTGGATGAACACAGGAATTATATTCTTCCTGTTCACAGGGCAAGATTTCTCCCATAGAGACAAACTATATATACACAAATAATGGCAACTGAGTTAACATGACTAATAACTGTAGGCATAAGTACTGGCCTCATGCTGTAAGAGCTTCTTCCATAACACAAAGACAACTAAAAAAATCAGAAAAATAGAACTTCATTAAAGCAACTGCCACTGATTTTGGAAGTCATACAAAATGTCAGTCACTAGATTCTCCCCAGCATGTGAATTCCTTACTTCCTCAGTGGAAATATTCAATGAATTGTGACAAAGAATATTGCAGACAAATTCTAACCTAACACACATTATAAAAAAAGGAAAATATTAACAGTGCAGGTGACAAAACTGCATACCATATTTTATTCATGTAAGAATTTGGATATTTATACTTTCCTTCATATACATATGCATATGCTTGTAGCAAAAACACAAGTCAATCAGGCCAACTAATACTTAATGGAGAAAAAATCATCAAGCAACCCTCTGGCTCCAAAAACAAACAAAAAGCCTCAAAATATACCAAAACAAAACTGTAAAAGCTTGCTGCTATATCCTAAGCTAAGACAGTGGGATTTTGAAGACATCTGACTCAGATAAGAAAAGCAAAGAAAAACCATGGAAGGAAGAGAGTAGAATAAACTTGAAATACTTCAGTTATGTTAATTTCTCTTGCTTGTGGCTTCAAGCATCTGTAACAGCTAATTTTTCTTGCCTGTACCTTCAAGCATCTGTAACAATCCAGCAGTTAATACCTCTAAAAACTATAAAAATTTGCAGGGAGATGCAAAATTATCCATATATCCTGGAAAAAGAAAGTTTCAACAATCAGATGCTTTTATTTCCTTATTTTCCACATTTCCTTTCTATAGCCCGCTTTCAGTCAATAGGGTAAGGTGACTGAGGGCAAATACAACAGATTTTTCAAATACTACTTTTTAGCATTTTCTTCACCCGATTTGCACATATAAACTTTTTGTTAACAACCTGAGCACATTCATACTTGTGTGTCATAAAATAAACTAACTACAAACAGCAGTCCCTGTCCCTGAAACTACATCCCACTTTACTTTCTGCCTGGAGAATTGCTATGGCACACAGAAGAGCATACACCTGGTTTACTACACTGACAGGTGGTTGCTGTCTCATTTCTTTCTTTCCCAGTAGCTAACAGGACACTTCAGCTACCTGTTGGTAGCTAAAGGCCCCATGGAGTTACACTAATGTTCAGTAAATTGCCATGAATAAATAGACTAAATAATATCTATCATAACAATTCTTCTTAAGATGCATGTGCCACATTACACAACCAACAAAAGCAATTGCTGCTGGGAAAGCAGAATTCAGAGCAATTCATATAATAAACCTAAGCGCAGAACTGTTAAAATCTTCAGTAACTGGTACTTTCAAGAAAAGCTGCAATGCAGGTGGAGTCTTTTGTATAAACTGCACATTTATAAAAATGAGCAGTGAACTGAAACTTGGGCTGACTGAGAGTGCACAGAAAATCTGATTTAAGTAGTGATTACTTGTTCCACATATTTTCTGTAGAAATGTATGGACTTTTCTCCACTAATTCCCTGTCATAGACTTGGTCACTGCTTCCCCTAAGTGTTAATCTAAGGTCAGCATTTTTGTGGTGGAGAGATATCATCTACTCAGGAGACTACTCAAATTATATCTCTCATCAAAATGAATTAAAAAACCAGCAAAAAACAACAAACCAAACCAACCAACCAAGCTACATACCTATGGAAAAGCAAAAACCCAAACAAACAGAAAAAAATAAGATAACTTAGGAGTGTACTCACAATAACCTTTTCAGCAAGGAAAAATATGTGTGTTTATCTGACTTAGCCTTTATATTCTTCGTGCATACCCTGAGTTTGTTTCACTTGATGTTTTCCTTAATTTCTTTTCATGCTATGAGAGTACTACGGCCAGTTGTTACAGATACTAATGTACACACAGATTTGTAACAAACTCTCAGTTGTTCCTGATGGATTTTGTCTACAGAGATCACTGTCACAATCTGGCAAATTTGTATAATTGACTCAAAGAATTCATCTTTTCATTAATGTTGAAACTGAGCTGTTCTATTGAAGATTCACAATGTATTTTCCAGTGTCCAGTTTCCTGGTATATTTTTCATTCTGGAAAGCCAGCATTTCTATTTTCACAAGTGGATTTCAAATTTATCTCTCACTAGAAAATATAAGCATCTCTGATTTTTTAGGCTAAAGTTTGTAAATCAGGAGAACCACCTAAGTCAGGTAAGTTACCAAAAGCTGTGAAAAAAGTATGGTGAATCTACTGAAGATAAACTTTCCTTTACAACCGAGAAAAGGGAAATAAACTTTCTTCATTCTTACGCCCTTTAAAATGCATTAGGAAAACTACAGTCCCCGCTCTGAGCAACACAAATCCAGATCTTAGAAATAAGTTGATCTTTGAATTTTACTTCGTTTTGAAGTTCAGTCACGTACTGCATATATATTGAAAACTAAGTTTTCCACAGTCCTTCACATGAAGGAAACAGGATTGCTATTTACAGTCCTTATCACTGTCTGTATTTCAATATATAAAAAGCTATGGAATGAGGAGTAAAGGTTTCAGTATGTAGAAAGACATCAAATACAGTAATAAATATAATTAACAAAAGAAAGCAGAAAGATGATTTTATCAGGTATATGTAATAGTTGCGACTATTAAAAAAAGGCTAATGCAAAATGTAGAGTATAAACCTACAAGATAGTATGCTAAATGAAATGCTAGCAAAACATCTTTAAAACTAAAATTTCTGACAAAAAGTATGTCTTGAAAAAATTTAAATATATATTGCTTTCCATGTAGTTTTTAAAGCAAAGTAGAATCATTCAAAAAAATGGAAATTGCATTTTGATGATTCATTTTTTTCATCATTTCATAATTTTTTAAAGATCAGCATTACATAATTTTCTGATATCTTATCAACAAATTGTACATTTCCTTTTTCATCTTCAGAGGAAATACAGCAATACCTGTATGAGCAAAAATTGTGTGATTATAGCATTGCCTCATCAAGAAAATTGTTCCAAGATACAAAAGAACAGTTTGCATATTTGACAGCTGGTATTTCTGCATACCTGCCAGCGGATATTTACAATAAGCCCTAGACGCTCTTTTGTTCTTATAAAATAGTATATATCAATATTCAGAGAAGAATAAACTAGCATAGAGCCCAGTATAATAATACCCAGTTCAGGCTCCTCTTCTGGTAAAACAGATTAAGGAAAAGTATAAATCTTAACAGCTAATGGAATTCTCTGTGCAGTAAAAAAATATAAATTTATCTGTTTAGAGGGATTGCTATAAAAAGGCCTAGCAAATATTAAACCATGAACAATCACAGCAAATTTCCATAGATTTAGAGATGGGCCCATACTACTAGTCAAGGATTAAAAAGCACACAGATAATACTTTTAGTAAAGAAATTCTACAAGTTACAAATCACTGAAAATTACTTCATTAAGAAAACTACCATGTACTATGTACATTATATTGTATTGTGTCAAATTCCTCTCTGGATATCTTTTCAAACTCTCACCTGTAGCAGTAGTCTCAGTCTTTCATTCAACCTTCATCCAACAAACTACGATTTATCAGCACGTCTAAATAAAGCCTAGCATCCTGCTACTTAAGCTTTTTCCATCTTACTCCTTGTTTGGCTCAGCTCCTGAGCTGTCACTAAACTGAATTTATTCCTTTAATGTGATTTCCGTGTTAACTGGAGTAACTACCACTGCAGGCTTAGCAGTTATCAATAATGTTAAATATTTTTCTGACTGTTAGGCTTCTATGAATAGATATACCTTACATAATGATACCTGTACACAGACAGAAACATGGAATGCACTAGGTATGTATTCCTTTGATGAACTTCTGCTCCAGTTTTGTTTGAGAGCAGCGAACAGATAAAACACTTTTATTCTGAGAATGAGGGCAGCCTCTCATAATACAACTTGTGTCTTGCACTACTAAAAAGAAGAGAATCATATCTACATACTAGTTACATTTATAGCACAGGAACTGGCAAAGGCTTCTTGGCAAAAAAATCACAGAACGGGTAAGGTTGGAAGGGACCTCAGTGGGTCATCTTGTCCAACATCCCTGCTCAAGAAAAGTCATCCTAGGGTATATTTCAAGTCTTTTTTCAAGGAAAGGGTCTTTGAAACTCTCACTATCCTGAGTAATAGGATCATTTTTATGGGAAGTTTTGCAGATAGTCAGTGACCCTTTCCTTCAGTAAAGGTTCTGTATTTGCATGAGATCTTTTATACTTCATTATATATCTGTCTGTAAGGCCATACTGTATTACGCTTTTACTTTCTTTATGTCTGACTGACCCTGTAAAATAATTATGTTCTATATTCGACTATTGTGTTCTACTTTTGTATCAAAGTCAATGAGATTCCTTGTAGGATATTGTGATAACCATGGTATGGTAATCAGGTCAAAATAAAGTACCTTGTAATTTTTATTGCTGAGGGTATCTTTTTACCTATTATAACACAATTTTTCAGCTGTAAAGTTTTCTTTAAGTCCTTCCAAGAACACAAAATTTAACACTTCAGAGAATGAAAATATCTAGTAGCTTTGTGGGATGAAAAGATAAAACAGCAACCAGTAGCAAATAACTCCTCCCTCACATCCTCAATCAATGATTTTGTCAGTGTTGTCTGGCAGGCTAATGTATAAATCAAATATGGCATGACCTTCCTTGAACTCACAGATTTATTTATATTGTATGGAGTTGGCTTTTTACCTACTCATGGTTTGGCTGCATTCTGCCACTGATAAATTATGTGTCTAATATTTCTTGGAAGGTCATGGTAGAAGAGAATGTATCCTGATCCTGCTCAGCATACTAGACATGCAGAAAATAGTTATTTAATATAGTATGCAGGGAGAAAAAGATCAGACAGAATATGTTTTTCCACAATTTTCTCTGAATTTGTTTAGTATCTTGACACGGTGTTAAAGGATTTGTAAAAATTAACACCTGCAAAATCCTTTATGTATTTTTTTGTTATAAAACCTAGCATTTGCTAGTTAGCAAGCTAACTTCTAAATCAGGATCCCTAATTTTTGAAATTTTAGTTGTCACACAAGTGAAGACCAAGAAACAATATTCAGCTATGATTGCTGGAAATAATCCAGACTGCTGTCATGTACTTGTTAAAGTCTTCCACTTCCTTTATTTATTTGTCATGCCTATATTCCAAAAGATTATGTCCAAAGCTTTACAGTGTATTGTCAACCCCTACTTCAATATCTATTCTATCCCCCAAGATCTCAGCTCTTCTACCAATCTTGTTTAAAATCACTGATGATCTGGCAATCATGCCTCTTTTTTCTCTTTTCTATATGACTAGAGAACAATCAGAGGTGACCTGAGATTTGAGAAGTTATTTTAGAAATTGTTTTTTAGAAAAAATCAAGAAGTGTACAAATTGGATTAGCCTTCACAGTTATCTCACAGATGCAGAGTAAACTCATATGCAAGTTTCACATCTCTACTTACACGTAATGACTGAATTGGCAGAATTACATCTAAATCCTTCATCTCTTTCCCTTCCATCTGTTCTGCTAGCCTCCTGCCCCTTGGTGACAGTGAGATTTTCTCCCTTGAAGCCAAGATTTTACTAGGCTTGAGTAGAAGAATTTAAAATAAAACATATGCTCAGAATGTGAAAAATTGAAGAAAAGTTATGAAAACCAAGAGAAAAATGCATTCAAGTGTGCACTATGCCTGACTTGTTCTCACTTTAGTGAGTTTCTTTGGTGTTTTCCCTAACTCATTCACATGTGAGATAGTCTAGAGCCTCTTGCAATTTACTTTGATCCGTATCCACAAACTCTTTGCTACATCAGCTGTGATAAGCTTCATCTCACTACCCATATGAAAACTTCAATATGCTTTTATTTTCACACTTCTAAATAAAGAATGGTTAGTCAAATATGCAGCCAAATTCCTTTCCACGTAAAACTGTGTGATAAAGGTAAAATCAGATTCATAACACAGGCATTTAGTGAAAAATCAGGATGAATAATTTCCATGATTTTTTTCATTTTGCAGCTAAATTATGAATGGTCAGAGGACCTGTGACTGTATGCATAATTCAACTTAGGTCACTTTTATCTTTAATGTATTTTATCCTGAGACTAATTTGTTCATATTTATGCATAAAATTCTGTAAATCTCTGTCCTTGTTCTGGTTGGGGTTTTTTTTGTATTTACTTATAATTTTTTGGTAACCAAGGCTGACAAGATTTTGTGAGAGTATTTTTTTCCTACATAAAGATTTCCCATTACACAATACGTCTTACAAACCAGTGTCTTACCTGCTATTATTCCCACATGAAGTAAGACTGATATGAAATAATTAATCACGGAGCTTTAAATGCTATACCTTAATATGTCTTCATTAAATTTCAAAAGTTACAGTTAGGTCACACACAAAGGTTGCCCCATAGCCAGGGACAGCCAATGTCACCGAAAAGTCTAGACCCTCTAGCATGGAAGGGCTGAAGGCGACAGAATTGTTCAGAAGCAGGACAGAGAGAAGAGGGCCTGAAAACCAGACCAGTCAATACTGAAGTTTCCTGGCAGGTAATCAAATATGAGCATGGCCTCTTCTTAAATTTCATCAGGTTTTTACTAAATTTAGGCAAAACGTGTTTTTTTAATGAAATCTCTATGTTTTGGCAAGAAACACTTTAGAAAGACAACTAACTTCAAGAGAAAATTCTGAATCAAATTTAGGTATGAGCAGTGCATCCAAGTCTGTATTGCTGTCGGGGCATACAGCATAAGGGTCCAAACTCATCCAGTGGAATGTGTTCATACCAAAAATGTTTTTTAAATGACCATCCAGTTTAAAGAGATCATGACACTGCAGCAGTAGAGAAAGAGATTAAATAAAGGTGTATATTGACTAACATTTCCAAAGTTGAAATCATCTATCACTTGGAATATTGCTTAAGGTTCCCTCTTAGGAGATTTGTACCAATATTGAGAATCTCAGAACCATGTGTCTGTGTAACAAGGTTAATAAGAACATCTTAAAAGGTAATAATAAATAGGGGCATTACAAAAATTTCAGATATTTAATAAATGTTAATAAAAATTGTTCTACAAACAAACTGTATCATTAATATATTTGTTATCTTACAAGAAGAGAGCTTTTAAAAGATAACAAATTCAAGTTTTTGGGATATTCAGGTGACATCCGTATTATTCTCCCACCTGGTAATAAAGGTCAAAGCTGATAAAAAATTTAAAGAAAGTTCCTATACACCTTCTTATGAGAAATCTTTTCTAATATGACTATTTTAATGTATAAAAGCAGAATCTACTTCTTGTAAGACATCAGAACTAGAAGTTGATGCTAAGTCAAAGATGATAAACATTTTTATTTCAAAGTAGTGTTGAAACAAGTTAGGGATTTATATTCTGCACCTTAATGCCTTTTCTTTTCCCCTACAGTGTCATTGTCTGCACTGTCACGGACTGTTTGGAGCTCTCAAATTTGCAGGGCAATGCACTCTGTCAATTGAACTTTACTTTATGAACTCATCAGGGAAGAAAACAAACACAAGGCAGAAGGGCTCAATCCCCTTCATAAAGGTTAGTCTAACATCCATTCACTTAATTAATGAGGTTTCTAGCTCACAGTTTCTTTGTTTCTTAACTTCAACTCACAGTTTGTAATTTTCCACTTGTTAACTGATGTGCAAGCCTATGAGCAAAACTGCAGCCTAGCTGAGGGTGAGAGTGCCTGTCCTTCCTCCTCATCAGGGTGCAGGAATCCCCTGTATGATACAGGGAGCCAGGAAAGCCTCATCACTCTTGCTGGATCCAGCTAGAACACTTTTTTTTGTAAGCTGACACATCCATGTCTTCCAGTTTGGAAGGTATGTCTACACCATTTCCTGAAGTTAGGGGACACTGAGGAAGCTGCACAACAATCAGTACACAGGAATAATGCTGCTGGAGGAGACAGAAAATTGCAGGTGACAGTGGCTGCATCATGACCTTCAGTCCTTCCTGGCCATCATGTCCATGTCCATG
Organism: Oriolus oriolus; assembly: GCA_013400235.1. NCBI lineage: Eukaryota > Metazoa > Chordata > Aves > Passeriformes > Corvidae > Oriolus > Oriolus oriolus. The sequence continues at coordinate 49,861 of VXBT01005595.1, read as the reverse complement.
TTGCTGTCACGTGGATCTGATGGTGCTGCTCCCAGCACACATCGAGCCTTAGCATGGGCTGTGTTCAGCTAAAACGTGAGCAGGAGCTGAATGAAGTCACATGCACCAGTTCCTTATCATTGACCAAGCAACTGCAGAAGTTTGACAGCATAAAGAACAGATTGTCAATATGGTAAATCAAAACCAAACCTGTTCCACATAAATCCAAACTCTTAACCATAGAGTGTACCATTCAGTACACTCCAACAGCAAACATTTCCTGCTTTAATATTAATCATAGTGCCACAATATTTATTTCTAAAATGCTTTGTAATACACAAATTAATTTTATTACAGTATTTTATAAATTTAGGCCATTTAAGGTGAAATAGGATCTTTTGTTACAACTTTTCATTTTTTGCTACAACTGGCTTAGACACAATTTGCATTTTCTAAAAGCAACAATATGTCTTAGATGTCTACAAATGCGCCTTGCTTAATACATTCATTCTTACAAATGATAAATAGTTTGTAAACATGTCAAACATGTAGGGGTCAGAGAAACACCCTAATTACCCTGCCTTCATATTGGTGACATCTACAACTTGCTTGGAAAATACTCTAGCACTGGAGGCTTCTTTCAAAGGAAATCATTGCAAGTAGCAAAATGGAGAGATATAAATACATAAACGTGGCCATTCTTTGAGGTCAGAAAATGCTAGAGCACCCAACAAAACATTTTACTCAAATTCTGAGGGCTTAGGTGAAATAGTGTCGTGGGATGCAACCTACCTGAAGGCATTGTTCAGATAAAATATGACCTGGACTTTTTTTGCCCCCATCTGATCAGTTAGCTAATTCTGGTATTCACTGGAAAAGGAAAGAAGCACAGGTAAGTGTTATGGGGAAGACTACCTGAAAGCACTACATCTAGTCTGCTATAATTGTTGAATTTTGTGGGGGAAAAATAAAAAAATAAATCCCACAGATGAACCATGAACATACACATCCTTGCAACATACTCAGGATGGGAAACCAGAGGGTGGTAACAACCAACATAGCTTTAGCTATGGGCAAAGTCAAAGAGATTAGCATGGGGCTTTACACCCAGCAAGGTCACTGGTGACTTATGGCAACAGCCTCAGTTAGAAAGCAATAAATGGTGGTGAGCAGTCACCCCTCAGTGCAACAACATCCACATCCATCCAACTGCCATGCAAAGGCTGGGCAAAAGGTTGAGTCTGGAGCTCCTACACAGAGAAATCATGCACTAGCAAGGACTCGAATGTGTTCACCAATTGAACACCCTGTTTCCCGAACTCTGTGGTGCTGGTTTTAGAAGAACTTGGAGGAGCTGGTTTCTGTCAATTTCTTTAAAACTATTGCCTCTATGTGTGTGACAGAACTATTATCTCTATCTACCTTCTGCACCACCCATGCTTGGAAAATAGCCTTTACATTTTATGTCAGAGGGCAGCATGATTCTGTCCTTGCTACTTCCCTGCTCTAAAGTCCCCAGTGAAAAAGTGGACAAAGCATGTTGCCTGAACAGAACATTGGAAAGACTCAGAGCGGTACACGCCTGCACGTCTCCATTTCATCTACAACCAATACATCCATGAAGTGATCCTGGGTTTCAAAAGCTGGTAAAAGAGCTGCTAAACCTGTGTTAAAAGAAGTGCAGTGCGGCTGAATTCCTGATCCTGAATTTCCTATTAGGCACCTATCTGTTCAGGTGTCAAAACATACTGCTTTAGTTGTGAGGACTTTCCCCACATTCACGCACCTGTTTTCACAATAACTTATGGTTTTTGAGAACTGACAAGGATGTCAATTCCATCTAGACAAATCAGCTCTTCCTAATAGAGTATCTTAAACACAGGGCTAAATTGGACAATTTTAGCCGCTGGGTAGCTGCAACTACAAGATTCACAGGTCCAGATGGAAAATAAAAAAATGACATAACCCACTGTTGTAAGGAGCTTACCTTGTATGAAGAATTCCTGATAGTGTGTGATCTTTGTTTCAGTAATGATAATGGAACATGCAGAAAGGGTGTCATATGTATCACTACACAAACATGGCTGAGAACTAGTATATTTTTCCCCCCACTTTCTCTACCCAATATTTAATCACAGAGTACAGAATGGAATTACTGATTCATTTTTGGAGTCCAAAGAAGTCACGTGGCAATTGTGACTACTTTCTTACATATTTTTCTCAAAGTCTAGGAATTCAGTACTTCTGAACATATTCTATTCTCAGGGAGTGAATTTTTGTTGTAACTAAACTGTGAGCTATTTCCTTTGCAATATTTCTTGGATCACATCAATTATTAATCTCTAAAGAATGTTTTTCTTTGCAGAATATTTATGGAATCATATGGCCTTAGCTGATGCGTTTTTCACTTCCGCAACATTATGCAAGAATGGTGTAAAATATCAAAAACCAATCTGTTCAAGGTTATATCGTGATATGTTACTGTATCTGGTAAACTCATTCACCAGGTTAACATGAGTGGTATGACCATCAAACCTGGAGCTGTTTTCCTAGGCATATTCATAAGTATAATTTTTTTCCTGGGATCTGATGTCAGGAGGTCAGCAGTGAGAAAGTTATCACAGGGCTGACTCTATTTTGTAGATCTGAATGACTAGGTACAGAAAGATACTCTCAGCTGTATGCTAATACCCCTACGGGTGACATTTGATCAACTATCTAAAAACATACTTTAATCACAGTTCTGTTAAGTACAAATTATTTATAAATAACATCTGCATGAACTGTTTTTGAAAAACAATAGTGAGTGTCTGTACTAATTTCCTGTTGGAATTAAATTGTTTTGTTCTAAAAAAGGACACCTAGATTTAACTTCATTATCATCAATATAACTGTAATATAATCCTGACAGTATATTAACATATATAAACAAAGTATTCTTTGCTGATAAAGACCATGTTACGTAAAATGCAGACAGAATGATAGTTTAAAATAAAGGTATTAACCTAACATGTCATGTACTAAGGCTCTAACCAAGCAGTTGCTATGTTAGTTACTGCAGAATAAGAATAATAATGCCTTCAAACTATTTTCTCTTGTGAATTTTTTTCTCTTTCCATCTACATAAGTATTGCTGACATAGCCTTCAAAAAATTTACTTCAGTTGGAATAAGTTAAC
>VXBT01005595.1:20124-37558 GCA_013400235.1 Oriolus oriolus | reverse complement strand
TTTTTTTTTTTAGTATTTCTTCCTGAAGCAAACATCAGGCTTTCTATGGTAATAGAATGAGGAAGAAGGGAGAAGAATTTTAAAATATGTGAACAGAACTGACCATTGGGTGTCAAACAATTTTTAATAAGTTGCTTTGTATTTCCATACAGCAAAATATGATGCTATTTGTTGGGTTTTTTTCTAAAATAGAAGAGGATGAGATTTTTTTTTGGTTTGTTTGTTCTATAATGGCCATTGATTGATCAACAACATACGCACCCATGAATTTTTATATTTAGCACACTGGTATAGACTACACGTTTCTGCTTCATGTTTGATCAAATCAGAAAGGAAGAACAGCAGATCAGCAAGCCAAAGTCATTAAAAAACTCAGAGGTAGTAAAAATGAGGAACTGGGCAGTAATTAGCCATACACAATTTAAAACAGAGAAGTACTGGATCATGACATCATTTCACACATTTTTGACCTTTTGTCCAATTACGCTATCGTGACTGCTTAAACCATGATGTCTGGTGTAGCATAATAAGCTTGAAAGCTGCTGACCTTTCCCTTAGAGTATACCCTTCTCCTTCTGCTTGCTTACTCACCACATTCCTCATGCTTAAAATTGAAATTCTTCTTTACTGTGAACACCAAGTCCAATAGTCCAATTATGAAACCACTGCAGGCAGCTAACAAACAAATACTTGCTAGGTTGGACCCTCCAGAAAATCTATCTGTAGCTATTTAAACTGCATGAAAAAACAACAGATGCATGTGGTCTTAAATTCACCAATTAGAATCCTTCCTATCATGTAATAAAAAAATCTCACTTTTCTATAGAAAGGTCACTCCAAGCAGCAAGAGATGTTTGCCAGAAAGCACGTTGACCACAGTCCTCAGGATCCATTCTAGGAATGGCAAAATAAGGCTAGCAAGCTTAAGACATAACATATTTCAGACACTGCAGGTACTAGTCTTTGTCATTTTATGATGTGTTTTGTGCCCCTGCTGCCAAAACTATTTCATGTGAAACAAGTATAAATTCTCTTGTACTGGATAAATCATTGTGAGAAGAGTATGGATCTTTTCCATAGCTTGTAAAGGAAAATAACAATATTAAGATAAACACGCTGTAGGTCGGTAGGTGTACTGACGTCTTGTCAGGCTCAATTCAGATCCTGTGTTGACTAGTAAGTACCTGCCTACGGTTATTAAGTCTGAACACAAGAATTCTGGTTGCTGCTAGTGCTGCTCTTCCTCTGAAATACTTCAAACAGGAAAATATTTGTTGTCTGCATGGCAAATAATCCAATTATTTATGAGTCCTAGAAAAGGTCACAGAAATAATTTTTCCTCTATCTTATTTTCCCACTTTTACTTTCTCTCTTTCCTCTCTAGCAAATAAATGGGGAGACTATTGCCAACATTTCTGAAACAGGATAGAAGGCTTACTTTTATGTGCACCTACAGGGACTTTATTGGAGGCAGCTGAAGTGGAAACCAGGAAGAAAAATAGTCACTTTGAACAATATTTCTTATTTGACACAACAGTGCTTATTTGGCAAAGGTGTTCCCTAATTAATAAGACAGAAAAAGGTGGAATATATGCTTCTATTTTTTTGTATTCTAGACCCATGTGTTTTTCCCTTAGAACACGTTGTACTACTCATGTTGATATCAAAAGCATACTACAGCTCATTTAGTCAAAATACAGCTGGAATGATTATATAATCATAAAAAGCATGACAGTGCCTGAAAAAAGAAACAGCCAAATTAAATTGTGTAAGGTGGAACTGGAATTCTGGTACCTTAATGAACATGATGTCTACTTGAGCTAGTAAAAGCCTCTGCTTTCAACTGCAGTGCATGAAACACACTCCTGGAGCAATGTATTTTCCTTCTTGAGATCATGAACTTTGAAAATTACTTAAGATGTAGAGTGTCTTAACTGGGAACACTGGTGAGATATGCTTGAAAATGCACTCCTGATCCCAACTGAGATATTGATGAAGGCAAAATTTTAAATAATCTGCAATTCTAACATCTCCCACCAATTTTAGATAGCTATATTTTGAATGTGAGAAAGAACTCAACCATTTACTGTGTAGGAAGCAAAAGAATTCTTCCTTTCCAAATAATTAAATGGAATTAATTTTGTAGGAATTTGCTTTTTATGTTAAGAACCTCCACATCTAATCATTTGCATATATTTTAGTGCCATCAAAATAAAGAAAAAAACAAACCATACGTTGGACACATCGGGCTGGAATTTGACACATGTCTGTTATGAGCTTGAGAGCAGAGTTCAAACTAGGCTATCCACTTAGGGAAAAACAAAATGAAATTGACATGATCTCAATAAGAAAAAATAAGAGGACAGAAATGACAGAAATTACTTAAAACTTTCACCTCTGTTACACTCATCTTCACTTCCACTACAGAAACTTCTCAGAAAGCAAGTTACAGAGGAGCTGAAATGGATATCTGTCACTAAGCTGCACCTTAAAAAAGGGATGAAATTGACCTCAGTGTTCTGAGATAGTGCTTACAGTCCCACAGGGGAATTGTAGTAGCCCATACATATTTTCCTCCACCCATTACACTTGACTCTGTGCACACTGTAACATCACGTTTTAACTCTGAATACCATTACTTTGCATCTGCCTCAGCTCACAGACTGAAGAAATCTCAGCAAATTCAACACTAGCAAAATCAAGAATATGAAATATCAAAAATTACTGTCTCCATAATACAAAGTCTTTTCATTTCTGACTGGAGCTCACAGAGGAATATAACTCATGAATCTTTTAATTTTTTATAACTGTCCTTGCTGACATTTTCCCACATGCAATTATGACATCAAAATGAAATCTTTTAAATGACCCCAAAATAATGTCAATGTGATATAATTTTAAAGCTTCTTACAATTTTTTTTTTCCTGCTAAATGAATTGCCATTTCTACTAATATTTTGATAGAAGTAGCACAACTGACAATAACAAGTTGGATCAGAACCTTATGCACAATTTATATTAAACATTTGCGGATTAGGTCAGCTTAATATATATATAAATCAGTTCAAATGTAATATAGATGGCACAGATAAGAGTTCCCAAATCTTGTTCACAATTGGTCAATAATAGCTTTTTCTTCTGTCTTCAAATAGCAAGTTTTCATTCTCTAAATGATTGTCCAACTTCCTACGAAGGCGGAAAGGAAGACCATTATTCAATGAATAATAATTTAACGAAAGCGACATATCAAGGGCAGGAGTAAAAATACCACTAACCAGATTGAAACTTGATATAATTGAGTACTGTACTAAATTATTTTGCCTTACTAACAGTTATTGCAAACAAAGCATAGTGTTGAATGGATTTTCTTACATAGCATTCCCCAAAATATTCAAGGGGTTTAAAGCTAAGATCAAGCCTTAAAATTATCTGCAAAGTTGCAAACAAACTAGCTGATGTATGACATTCATAACTAGGTAGATCCCAAGAAGTGATAGAAAAATAATTATTAAACTGGATAAAAACTGAGTAACATAACAAAAAAATTGCACCTCACACATATGCACATTGCCAACATTTTACATTTTTTGTTCCTTGTAAATGGGGAGAGATGGTAAGAAAAATGTGTGTTCATAGTATGGGCACTGTCCTTTGGAATTTATTTAAAGCAGATATGGTTAAGTAGGGCATAGGTTATTCAAAAGCTAAGTCATCCTCAGAGTTTGGCACTGGAATAGCTCCTTCATTTGAGTTTAATTATATTACATTAAAGGAGAGTGGTAGAAGAGTCCAGCTGATTGAATTTAGGAGAGGTCACATAGTTAAACTACCACTCACTACTTTTTAAGTGTATTATCATGTTAAAAAACACAAAAGGGAGATATTATTTCATAGAAATTAAGGCAGGCTTTGGCTTTACTTGATGTAAGTTAGGTGTGATACAAACATCCTAGTTTTGGCTGGTGTAGAGTTAATTTTCTTGTGAATAGCTGGTACAGTGCTGTGGTTTGGATTCAGTATGAGAATAAGGTTGTTTGTTGATGTTTTGATTACTGATGTTTTGGTTGTTGCTGGCTAGTGCTAACACTAAGCCAAGGATTTTTCTCTTTCTGTGCTCAGCCAGCCATCACATGCACAAGAAGCTAGAAGAGAGCTCATCCTTGACAGCTGACCCAAACTGGTCGATGGGATATTCTGTACCACAGGACATCATGCCCAGTACATGAACTGGGGGAAGTTGACTGGGAGCTGCTGTTCACTGCTGGGAGATGGGCTGGGCATTGGTCAGTAGGAGGTAAGTAGCTGAGCCATATACCAATTCTCTTTCTTGGGTTTTATTTCTCTCTTTCTGCTTTTCATTACAAGTAGGAGTATTGGTAGTAGTAGTACTTTTATTATGACTAGTTTATTTAATTTTGTTTAAAATAGTAAACTGTTCATGTCTCAGCCCATGAAGTTTACCTTTCATTTCCAGCTCTGCTGCACTGGACGACAGTGGGAGTGAGTACTTAGCTGCCAGCTAGGGTTAAACCATTTCGTAAATGTATACACACACATATTTGAGAGAACTAATGCAATGTACTGTCACAAGAAATACTATTTCAAATAAAAACAGATTCTTCTTGAAGAATTTTTAATAACAAATCTATATCCTAAAGTTTCGTTGGCTTGCTGTTCGGTTTTTGAGGGTTTTCTCATGTTAATGAGCAGGTGAAACTATTACCTAGACCAAGCTTCAGTATCATTCAAAGTACAGGTGTTCCAGCATCACTATCACTGTATATAAAGTAACAATTCTTGCTCCAAAGAATGAAGCAAAGAACACCTGCACCAGTCAGAAGATGAAACAACATGTATCTTCCTATTTTTTAAGCATAGTCCAAATCACTATCAAAACTGGACTAGCTATTGCAGGTTTAGGCTCACTTATCCATGAACAAAACCAGAGTAGATCAGACTCAGGCTTGCTTTGTGCACATTGCAAATATTAAAGCATTCATTGTCTATGTTATAACTGATAAATCAATACTCAAGCTAACAGCTCATTAAATACCCACATGTTGATTTATTCAGTGCTGAACAACATATGAACATACCGTATTTTTCTAGAAGCATCACTATATGAGAGTAATTCAGTGTTATGACTCAAATCCAAGCAATATCTATTATTTAATGTCAGACAAAAATATATGGTTCTACAGCGACTAGACATGAATCAGTTTGAATTATCTCAAATCCACTTTGGTATAAAATAATGAATGATAAAAATAGCCTGATAATCATTATTTGGGCAATGACATTTCAAAGACATGTCAGACAAAACGTTCAAAGTCATCAGATGCGTGAAGAAATTCCAGTATTTCTCATGTACGGTGTCTTAAGTTAGGAATACTTAAAGAGGAAACAATATACAAAAATTATTGTATATTTAACTATGACTATACTTCATCATGTAAATAAATAGTGAGGTTTTGGGTATTGACTGGGTAGATAGAAGTACTGAATACTTGATTTTCTTTTTGGAATGCTGCTGTGCAGATTTGACAATACCTTAAGTCCTCTGGCCTACCCTGCATGCAAAGCAAGGGCCACTCCAGTCAACAGTAGGTGTAAAAAAGTGTAAAAAAGCCCTTACTTTTCCTCATACAAAAACTGATTTTCAAAATTTGGCTTGGCAAAAGCTGCAAATCCATCCATGGAATTTCCGTGCACACAGTAAGTCAATACTTAAACGACATGAACATCAGCCTCTCCTACTCACTGACATTTTGCCTACTCAAATGTCTCCTTATTTCCCAAGCTGTGGGAGATGGATCTCATCCATCTACTGTTATGGAAAGTTCCTTATAAGTTAAACAGTAAACAAGTCCAACTATCTCTCTGCACATTTTCTCTTTCAATTCAACTTTGATTCCTAAACGCATTTATTTACTATTCTCGTTTTATTGCACTAGTATGTTTAATTAAACTACAAATAAATAAGTGATATACTTTGTAAAAAGGGGGTTTTTATATTCCATAAATTTATTAATTTTAATCTATATTACTTCAAGAAAAGTTAGCAGTGATTTATAACATAAAAAATAAACAAAAATAAAATATAAGAATTAACAATGGACTGAGAAGTAGATTTTAAACAATTATCTGCACCAGGGCAGTGGAGATGCATATCCTCGTCATAAGTCCTACAAAACTTGTGTTACACATTTTTTTCTTATTTATTTTTGATATAAATTTTGTATTTCCTCCATTGTAAAAGCATGAGGAAAACATTTTACTAGAACTTTTTTGTAGTTCACTGCATTATGTTTATTGTTAGCTTTCTTTTCCTTTTATTTTTCATGAAGTTACTGCAGAAATTACCACAATTTCATGTTTTATGTTGCTTTTCAAGCATATTATTCAGAAAGTGTGCTCACTTTTTTTTCTGTATATGCAGTGACGAGATAGAGTACATAGATGATGCCAAGGATAATACATGTTCAATAGTCAGATTCTAAAATGTCTTATTGATTAAATGACCTTAACTATCTTAAGTAGCTTACAGAACTATTCCAGTAAGGAAAGGCATGACCTTAAATATGGAGTAATTAGACTGTTATAATAACATATTGTAGTCCTTAGATTATTTTCTTACAGTAAACTTAATGATTATGCAGTGAGATTTGATTAGATTGATATATAGACAAATGTAAAACTTTTCTAAATTTATACTTAGTAATATGTCTACTAACATAGGCAAATTGCTCAGTGGAGTATCAGCTGAGTTAAAAGGAGTTCTGATTTGAAATACAGACTTAAACATTTATTATTATGCTACTCAATTACTGTGCCTTACTGAAGAGAAATGCATCAACATATTTACCTAATAAATGGAATGAGCCTTCCACTTAACCTGATAGCAATTATTTTTGAAATTTATATTCTTCTGTCACAAGATACCAATTCCAGGAAATTAATAGACCATCTACTTTTAGCTGGCTTAGATATATAACTGTTAGGAACTGGCACTGCTTCAGCAAACAGGCAGCACTGCATTGATTGACTTTGACAGGTGTTGCTTGTGAATGAAATGGGAAAATTAACTAAAGAACTCAATGAGGAACTTGTTATATTATGCAATGTGCCTGTTCTTATTTGTCTTTTGTATTTTCCTTTTAGATTATTTCAAAATTATAGAAATGCATCATATCTACTGGCAAACTGCCAGCTCCTTTTTTTCATTAAGCAAGAAGTGTCTTGAGTTACTTCTCTGAGTTTTGTCACAAATTTGTTTTCTGCTATGTGCTTGTGTTACAAACACATCATAACTATGGCTTTTTATAACTATTTTCAACTTCTTGTTGAATCTTTTCATGATGACAAAGATATAAAGCTGGAATTATGTTTGCATTTCTTCTATGTAGTACTTTCTATAGAAGAAAATGAATGGAATGTTTTATTTTTGGAAAATGCCAGCGTGGAATAGCAGACAGGTAGCCTTCAGATTGGATATATGCTTTCCAGTAAGAGAAACAGATAAATAGATGTAGGTTTTTCGTGGTAACCCATCACATTAGCCCATAAAGTCACCTGCTAGAAGCTTTGCATCCTTTTGAATAAAGTATTGAAGAAAAGTTAAACAATTTTGACTGATCCTGTAATTTTGTGGCATTGTTTGTCATTTAATACCATCAAAGAACTTGAATATCCTTGACTAATCTGATTATTAAGAGCCCATGTGACAGCATATATATCATGTTGGCATTAAAATTACATTTTATAAATAAATCAAATTGTGGAGAATGTGCTTTCTATTTACTTCCTAGTCACATGATATGGTGCTATTTTATATAAGGACTTTTTAATTTCTGTATCACTGAGGTCGTTTAGACAAGGAAGTTAGGCATTATTGGTTTCATATTATTTTCACATTCACATTTAAGCCTTACATTTGTAGTGGAATGAGAAAATATTTTGTATTAACTTGTCTGTATCTGCCTCAGATATGGTAATTCATTTCAGAATCTTGGAGCACTTACTGAAGTCAATACTTCACAAAAACTTTTGTGTGTAGGAAAAACATGTTTTTCTACTTTTTTTTATAAGTTAAAGAAAAAAAATGTTAATATTCATTTACCTCAGAGAGACAAGGAATTCAGGACAAGCTATGTACTTGGAAATAGTATATTTTACTAGAATAATTTGGTATAGTTGGAAAATATTTTTCTGCCATTCCTTCTTCAGATCTGAAGTAGAATCTGCAAACTTTAAAGTTCAATAGAAGTAAAGGTCAAGAGTGTAGGAGTTAAGTTAAAGAGGGAGCAAATAAATGTCTGCTGGTAGTTTGTGCAAGCAAATGTGCAAAAAAGGGAGCAACAAGAAACTTGATTATCTTACAGGCAACAGACAAAAACATGTAGTTCAGAACACTTGGAATAAAATGGAGTGTGTGGGGGGAAAAGGTGGGGAACATTAATATGCAATAAAAGCAAATATGAAAAGAATTTACTGTCTTATAAAAGATCATTAATGTGCCATAAAAATAATAATGTCTGCTGCACACATAGATCAAACCCTTGCAAAATAAGCAACAAAGACCTTACCATTTCAACACTGTCTTACTGTGCTGTTTCTAGCAGCTGAAAACTGCTACACTTTCAGGTGTGATGAAATTTTGTTAAGTCCAAGAGCAGTAAAATGAGACCTCAACACATGGGGTGATCACAAAACTACAAAAGCACAAGCCTTCCTATTCACTGCAAAATGTACTTCACACATTGTGTAGGTAAGGATGTAGTTTCCACAATACCTCTCTTCTAAACCTGAGGTTATTTAGTGCTGCAATTCAGCAAGCGCTTTCTTCTTTTTCATTGTGTTTAGTTTTGGGCCCTTCACTACAAGACAGACTGGAGTGCTGGAGTGAGTCCAGAGAAGGGCAGCGGAGCAGGTGAAGGACCTGGGTCTGCAGTGCAGGTCCTGTGAGGGGCAGCTGAGGAAGCTGTTTTAGTGTAGCCTGGAGAAAAGGAGTCTCAGGGGAGTGTCTACAGCTACCAAATGAAGTTGTAGCAAAGTGGGGGACAATCTCATCTCCTAGGTGAGATGTGACTCTTCTCCCAATGACATGATGAGAGAAAATGTCCTTAAGTTATATCAGAGGAGGTTCACACTGGATATTAGGAAAAAAATTCATCACTGATAGGGCTGTCAGGCATTGTAACAAGCTGTCCAGCAAAGTAGCTGAATCATCATCCCCAGAGGTATTTAAAAGATGTGCGAATGTGGTACTGAGGGACAAAGTGTATAGTAAACTTGACAGTGTTGGGTTTATAGTTAGACTTGATTAAAAGTCTTTTCCAACCTAAATGATTCTATGGTTCTGCTTTGGCATTGAAGTAGTCTTGCAAAGAGCGGGGCTATCAGATTTGTTTCACACCTATTTTACATTCAGATAAGTACTCCAAGAAGAAAAATGTATCTTAATACTATCTATGTTCATTGTCATGTATTATAAGCTTTAAACGTATTTCATGTTTTAATGTGGTCCACAGAAACACACAGTTAGGAAATAAAATGATAAAAAAATAAGACAGTTGACAGAACTACTTCCAAATGTAAGTAGGTCTAATGGAAGAGATAGATGACTAAGGTCTTGAAATGTAAATGTGAAGAGGTATCAAATTTTGTAGTTAGATCTCTATCTGACTGACACAGGTGCTGGAATAAGACTGTTAATCAAAAAAGAAGTTAAATTTCAATAGCGAGATAAAGACATTAGGTCTGCAAAAGATAAAGACACTAAGTCAGTAATTACAGCTACTACAACTAAACTGGTTGAACCATCCAAACCACAGCAGAAACTCTTTGATAGATTGTTGGATATCCTGGAAGGTAACGTGTGTCACTAGGAAACTTTGCTACAGATCTTTACATTAAAAAATCAGGAATCATCTAATGCATTATCTGACAATATTAGTCTCTCATAGACATCTATCATCAGGGAATTAATGAGCTAGAAGAATAATACTAGAAACTAAAGATACTAGAGCCTCAGAGAAATCCTTGTTTTCTGAATATTAGCAAGTAGACTGGTGGGAAAAAAGCAACCCGACAGATTGAAGTAGTTTGTAATGAGATCTCTACAACTAGAGATAATGTTCACTCCATGATGTTCAGCAGCTTTACTTTGGACTACTTTATTTTAAATTCCGACATGTTCCCACTGTGCCTGTGTTCCAGAGGTATTCAGGCATCACTCAGTGGTTCAGACTATTACTGCTGCATTTTAAGGTGGAAATTATTTAGTACATATCTAAGTTTCCTCAAAAAGTAATATATTTCACAAGCACCAAAATAACTTTGTGAGCAGTGTACTGTGAGGGCTACAACAGTGGAAACCAAGGTACTACTGTAGGCCGAAACAGGAGAACCAGCTTATACAGTGCAAGAAGTTCATTTTTATTTGACAGTTAGGAGGAAAATCTAGGTGAGGGAATAGATTAGAATAAATCCAGTGCATATATTCTGTTATTTAAAAGTCTTGATTTCAGATGCTGGTCAAAGATGCAGATGAAGCGAAGTCAGCTTTCTAGAGACAGAATTATGTAGTGTAATTGGAGGTGATGGTCTCTAACTCCCACCCTAAGACTCAACTCTCTATGCTGTGGTTCCTTTGCTGCGAAAAGAAAGAGACCTGCCATGCAAGGGGATGCATCAGGGAGCAAGAACAGGCAAATTAACCTAAAAGCCATGTTGATGGCAATAGTATGTTTTTTGGTAGTTCTGAATAGAAGCTTGTGGACTCTCCATTTAGGTTTCACATGGCACACTACTGTAAGACAATTGATAGCTTCAAAGAAAAATAAAAACAGTAAGTCATTTGAGACAACACACTTGTATTATACAATACAAGAGAGCACTTCATGGGAAGCTTTGATAAATGATAATTAACCTGCAGGCATGGAGTCAGCTGTGTATTACAAGGATAAGTGAATAGAGCGTGTGAAAGAAGGAAAAGCAGTCATCCCTCTTCTTACAAACCAGTGTAATCATACACCCTCAAAATGCTCTCTATCGGAGACCCACATGAGTATAAATCCCCACTGACTACCTTTTATTGCTCATATATGCTTTTGTTCCCAGTTTTCCTGTATCTTTTTTGCCATGCCTTCATCACACATGCTTTAATTCCCTATCCAAACCTAATGCTACCTCCTCTTTTTCTGCACTTCCCAGGACACAACTTTTTCTATTGTCACGTGAAAATGGGAGATTTCCTTGGCCCTCAGTATTTGATTTGTCTGTCAGTGCCTCAGGAAAGCCAAGATCCTTGTGCCCAACCAGTCTGTCAGTTAGGGGGACCCTTCCCTGAGCAGTTTATCTGAATTGGAGGACAGTTAGACTGACTTGTTCAGGGACACACTTACAGCATCACAGAGATCCCTCAGTGGATCTTCCTGCTTTATCACCCATCAGTGGGTCTCCCCACTTTATTCTAGAATCTTACCTGCTCACAGCAGCTACCAGTGCCTGTGAAGGGCTCACACCAACAATTTACAGCCTTTATTAATGGAGAATTGTGACAGGTTAAGATCTGAGGATTTCCAGAGACGGTATCTAACTGCAAAATCTAATTCAAAGCAATATACAGACAAGCTCTGATCCCCAGTGAAAGCATTCAGCACGCAGATCATGGTTCTTACCCAATAGGCATCCTAATGGGAAAGAAGACAGGTTGTTGACTGATCTCAGTAGTTACAACGAAGTCTTCCCTAACTTCTCCCCCATTCTCAACCTAATTTTTACTATTTCTTTATGTTTGGGTGGAGCTTGAGTTACTCTAGTCATACACACCTTTGTTACTGGTTGGTCAATAAAGTGTAGAGCACATGCTCAGTGAGGGGTGGTCATACCCTGGAGGTGGGTAACTTTGGGATGGAGGTGTGCGTTAATGATACAATTAGGCTATAAGGAACGTCTATTAGGATATGAATACAACCTCTCTTTTTCCTCTAAGTTTAGCCCCAGCCATCTTTGCTCATCTAAGCAATGAAGCTGGTTATAACAGCTTTTTTGAGCATCACACTGACTAATGCTAAGGAAAAGCTGGCATCCATTTTTGTTAGCAAAACTGATGAAGTCGTAACTGGAAATCTACCTGAATTATGAAACCCAACCACATTTAGGATATGTGATGAAAGTGCAGGAGAAGGGGGCCGCAGTGACTTTCTCTAGAACTTTCAGAAAAAAACGATATATCAAATTCAAGTTGGGAAAAAATGCTTTTCTGATCTTTAAGGAAAACAAAAATACTATGTATAACAACTTCCATTTTAAAAGATTTCTCAAAAATCTTTTCACTGCAATGGATAGTAAGTGACTAGAATAATAAAATTCAATAGCACTTGGGTTTTCCCTTGTCTACAGCACTTTAAAAGATATTTTGTATCTTTTTTCAGCGTCTTTTTTCTGTCTGTTTTGAAATATTTTACTACATTTTTATGCTAAGAAAGAATATTTCATTCAGTTTTCAATTAAACCTAGTCTACTAAGACCAGATGCTCCTAAAAATAAATACATATGAGAATGGTAAGGAGAAGACATTACAAAACACAGTTCTAAATCAGGTGTGTCGGTAGAAAACTGATATTCTGCATTATCTGTATACTCTCAGAATTATAATTGCGATTGTTAAAGAGTAACCTTTACTTAAAAGATATCATATTTTGAGGAATTTATCAGTATTAGGTGATATTATTTGGTCTATGTATTATTTTTGAACATACTGCTGGTTTCAGGCTGTACTTCTAAGAGCTACATTAATGGTATGCTATCACCACTTGCATCAGAAATCTCTTTAAGTACAGCGATACTCCTATTAAATTATCAGTTTACCAAATTTTTCCAGCTTGGAACATCTCCATTTGTAATCAGCTAACTTCTTTATTAACTCAGCATTATATGCATATCAGCACTTCTGGGCTTTGTCTTGTTTTCAACTCCTGTGTGAAAGGCAGCTGACAGAATTAGTGCACCCTGGCTTTCAGTTTTTAATCTAGAAGGAATTTTTGTTTTATAGACAGAAGCTTCCCTTTTATATTCACATTTAATAATATTTTTCTA
Organism: Oriolus oriolus; assembly: GCA_013400235.1. Taxonomy (NCBI): domain Eukaryota; kingdom Metazoa; phylum Chordata; class Aves; order Passeriformes; family Corvidae; genus Oriolus; species Oriolus oriolus. The sequence goes on along the minus strand of VXBT01005595.1, from coordinate 24,458 downwards.
TAACCTTTTTGATTTCCTGTTGATTTTCATTAAATATGCCATTATGATGTGTTTAGCTTTGCTAAAGTGTTTTAAAGTGAGTTTATGAAGGACTGATTAGAAACTTGCATATCTCTTCAAAAGCAAAATTTTCGCAATAAATAAAGCTCTCCCAGGTTCAAGAGGCCATTTCTTAGTTCTGATTAAAGTAAACTGGAATTGCACTATTCCTTGCAAAGAAGTTACAATATCTCATGAATGTAAACTATGACTTTCTTGACCATGTGAAATTCTGTTCAATATTAGTCCAGGAATTTTGTTTGCATAAATAAATAAATAAATAAATAAATAAATAAATAAATAAATAAATAAATAAATAGAGAATAAATAAATAAATAAAAGATAAATAATTAAATAAATAAAAATAGATAGAAAGATAAATAAATAAATAAATTCATGTGGCAGTTGCCTACTAGTCAAACTAATAATCATACTGAAAAGTCGAAACATATTCAGCTTCCACTTATTTAAACATATAAAGGCATTCAAAGCTGGTTTCCACCCCACACACCAACTGTTGGCAGGGGCAGGGGTGACTGAAAAAGGTAGAAAAGAATACCTGAGAAAAATTAGATTTTTTTAAAAGTTATCCATTTGAATGTGGAATAAACATGTATCTTGGTTCACTAGGATCTCACCATTAGCAATAAATATTCTATCTTCCCTTATGGAGACCTCTGGACAGATCTTTGCCGAAAACCCTAGTGTGACACTCAACATTGCATCCTCTGAGAAACTGGTACAGGAGCAGATGATAAAACAATATAGTTCTGAGCCAGCTGCAACTGTTTTTTTACATACAAAAGATTCCTCTGAATATTTTTCCATGGAATTAAAGCTACTGTTGCAAATGTTCCCTTCTCCAAAGAGAGGAAGTAAGAAGACCATACAGTTAGTCTGTAACTCTGTCAACCTTCAGAATTTGTCCTCAATTCTGTAAACCACAGAGCTGGTTTTCCTGCTAAAATGTATTGAAAATAACCACATTATTAATGTGTAAAAGAAATATAATCTCAATATGGAGGAGTTACCTTTTCAAAAGGCATTCTTGATGTCAATTTAGCCATATGCTTGTCTTACTTTCTATTTATAATCATAATTATTTTCATTCATATTGCCATATATAAAAAGCAGCTACAGGGTTTTTTCAGAAGCTTGGATGACTGAAGTAAAATGTACTACTTCTTTCTTTTGAGTTTAAAAGGGATTTTCTTTGCAAAAACAAAAAAAGATGTCCCTAACCCTTTGCCACAAAGAGTACACAGATAAAATTTAATGAAGCCACAATTAAAATTATTTCACCTCTGTCTGTTCACTAACACTCCTTACTATTATTTATTTCTCTTAGGGTGAATGTGTAAAACTCAGGCTTCTCCACACAAACAAAAAGAGGCCTGTCCCAGCCATTTAACACTGTTTTAATAAAGGCTAATTTTGATGGTTGACTGCTTGTTAGATGTTCTGCAATTTAGGGTGTTAGGAAATTAATTGTCGGAAGCATAAATGGAGAAAGAATTCATATAAGCCACATGGCTTGGACAAAGTTCTTCCCATAAATATTTATTTTCTTGTGCAATCTACCATTTCTTAAGAACAGGACTGTCTTGATAGACAGGAAAGAGGACATTTGTCTTCTGAAAAGAAAAATTAGTAGCTGTCCAGTTGGCTGCTGAGGTGCTTGCTTTGATTTTTACTCATCAGCTCTTCGGTTTTGGTTTTTTCTTTGTACACAATGATCAATGCCAGATTCCAAAAGCTCTTTCTATAAATCATCCAAAATGAACTGAACTTCAATTCTGTTTAACGTTTCTATACTATGATACAAGCCAATAAAGGATAAGAAATTATATCATGTAATATGTCTAGAGAAGCTGTGAGATTTGTACATCTCAGCTGTTAAGAATTTCAGGTTAACATCCATTGTGCTTAGGTTAGGCAGTCATAGTTCAAATTGTGTAAAAGCTATACCCTGTAGTGCTAAAAAAAAGGTGGAATGCCAGAATGTCTTTCATGATATAATGATCATAAAATTATTATCTGGAAATACATTGCAATTAAGAATTAAGATAAAAGTCCAGGATTGCTTGTGGGTAAACTCCGTGGTGTATTAGTTAATTCAAAGGCAAAGCATTACAGAAAAATCTGGCTTCATATTTCACCAAAGCTACTGAACAGTGAAATTTTTGTTAATACAGCTTAATTCTTCTGAAATCTAAAATTAAGTAAGGACCCAAGAATTTTCAAGTGGCTACTGTAGGAAGCATTTAGCCCATATTGGTTAAGACTGATGTAGTTTTCAAGCAAGAAAGAACATAAAAGCATGTATGTTAATATATAAAAGAAACAGATTCAGACTTAACAGAACAGTGTTATTAGAAAAAGTTAGAAAAATTTTAAAAATTTTGTTAGAGGTTCTGGTGATAAGTAAAAATACTACTGGATATTAATTAATGTATAATTATTTACAAAGTAAAACCTAGATATGTATAAACATGTTTGACTCCTTGACAGTGAATCATATATTAGTAGTGATTAAAGTGATTGAGTACACATTAAAACTGTCATTTCAAAGGACAAAAATATTAACTTTTGCAAATCCCGAGCAATGCACACTTGGTAAAGTATGGAAGTGGAAAGTACCTTGAATAATTTGGAAGAAAATGTGAAAGTAGTGCACAAACAAATGCAGGAAGTGCTGCCTTTCAAGATGGATTTTGGAGATATACCATATTCCAGTGGATCACAATTTTTAGCAGATGGTTGTCAGAGACCTAAGATCTCTCTTAAAATTCCAGTTAATAAGATACTTATTAACTGGAAGAAAAGGATAAATTATGAGCAAAAACTAATGTAGAAGTATTTAAAAGGAAATATATGAATATTTAACTGCTGACCATTTTACAAATAATAGTTGACCAAATCTGCAAAAAGGTCCTTGAAGATGGAGAGGACTTGAAAAAGGAAGTAATCTCTTTTCATGACAGGAAGTTTCTCTTTAATAGATTTTAATAAATTATGCAGAAATATGTCATGATTTAGGAATGGGACTCCCCATTTTAGTGTTCCCACTGAGGCTCTCCAAACCACACTGCTGCTGTCTCACTCTCTCCCACCTTCCCTCTGCTCTCTGTGATGATAGGCTGGAGAGGAGAATTGGAGGCATGGAATGTACTGACCACAGATTGAGATAAGAGAAATTTACTGGAAAAAGCAATGAGACAAGAAAACTAGCAGTAACAGCAGCAGTACTGGTGACAGAGGGTCCAAGGAAAGAAACTGTATTGTTCACTGTGGAAACCGCACCAACAGACACTACTGGATGGCTCCTCCTGCCACACTTCCCCCGCAGCTCCCTCTGGCTCCCAAACAGTATTACACAAATACTCTCAGCTCCAAACCAGCTTTACTCCACTGCTCCATCCACCATGCGTGCTAGACCAGAAGGAAGCCCTTCTCTCTGGAAGAGACTCCCTTCCCCTGACCCTCCTGGGCACCACAAAAATTAACTCTGTCCTGATCAGAATCAGGACAAATACCATTAATAACTTCCATAAAATCTCCTATGTGAAAGAAGTAAGACATTTAGCCTAAGGCAAGATTCTTTGCCTAAAATTTGCTCAGCAAGAGTAAAAAATTTTATTTTAGGAGAAATCACACAGAAATTTTACAGGCATTACACAGAACACTGTAGTTCAGTATATATCATCAGAGATAATATACTGGAAAGAGTCTAGTGAAAGGAAGGCTATTTAACCTGTGGAAGAAAAGGTTACAGAGGAATCTTATCCATGCATTTAGATACCTGATACAAAAGATGGACCCAGACACTTCTCACTGGTACCTTGTGGCAGGAGAAGAGGCAATGGGCAAAGCAGGTTCCAATTAAGCATATAAAAGACCACTCTACTGTGAGGTAAAACCCAAGCATGGCTTTCCCAAAGAATTTGTGGAGTCACTGACCTTGAAGATACTCAAAACCCAACTGAACACAGTACTTAGCGACATACTGTGGCTGTAACATTAAGGAAGGAGCTAGACTAGATGATCTTACTGATTGATAGCAGGCTGAACACCAGCCAGCATGTGCCCAGGGGGCCAAGAAGGCCTGTGGCATCCTGGCCTGTATCAGCCAGCAGGACCAGGGAACTGATTCTTCCCCTGTACTCAGCACTGGTGAGGCCACCCCTCGAGTTCTGTGTCCAGGTCTGGGCTCCTCAGTTTAGGAAGGATGTTGAGATGCTGGAGTGTGTCCAGAGAAGGGCAACAAGGCTGGTGAAGGGTCTGGAGAACAAGTC
>VXBT01005595.1:2535-19836 GCA_013400235.1 Oriolus oriolus | reverse complement strand
TTAAGAAAAGACTGGACGTGGCACTCAGTGCCATGTGTTGACAAGGTAGTGTTAGGCTGTAGGTTCGACTTGATGATCTCAAAGGTCTTTTACAATCTAGTTGATTCTGTGATTATGTGATATCTAGAGGTTCCTGACAACATCATCTATTCCCTGTTTCTGTATTATTTTCAATATAATATGTGTGTTTTAGGCAGCAAGAATGTATAGAACTAACATTCACTTTGAACATGTTAACAAAGGCGAGATAAATGTCCATTATTTTTGTTCATAAAAGTACATCACAAGCCTCTTCAAATACATTGAAAAGTATCTTTTCATCGAACTACCTGTGAATACTACATTGCAGTACCTCACTGTATATAAAATATTAAACTATATTGAATTAAAACATAACAAGACTGGCTAGTGTGTTCCACTGCTTAGCAAGTGTGAGAAATGCAAATAAGAATGTTTTGTCTGTATGCAGTTGTTTTTAGAATTGCTGGTGTACTGAGGAATAATTATTTTCAAGAAAGGGCAGGAATCATCATATTGGTCATGTATCTCCTATATGACCTCTTCTGTCTCACACAGCATGATTTCATATGAAAAATATTAAATTCAATGACCTGGAGCGCTTGCTTACTGTCTACCAGTGCCAGTAATTTTTCCTTACAACAGGTTTTCACTGTCCTAATAATAACAATTACAAGGATGTGTGGTTGTATGTACAGTATATTAACACAGTTTGACGTCATCTTCCATTCATTGCCAGTGATTTGGAAGGCTCTATCAGATCATGTGCACAACCCCCAAGGATACCACATCCTTCATCCTTAAGAGTAAGCATGTGCTCAACTGCATAACTGCTTTGAGTGTTAAGTCTTCACAATGACTCCAGTGCAGCTCTGTGCAGAGACCACCAAGGATGTATTAACTGGAATATGTATATTGCATACTACTTGTCTCATGATAACCCTATTTATGAGAAACTGAAATAATTAACTCTGTATCTGTACACAGCTGTGCAGATTCTAGCTCTAAGCCCTGTTGACAGCTGTAGCTTGGCTGTCCCTAGCCAGCCTGCAGACAACAAAAATTCTGTGATTCCCTAGCCCTACCTGAAACACAAGAGGTGAAGAGAGTTTGTTCAGAAGGTCTGCCAGTCAGCAGAAATAGCTTTGTTTTCTGGGCAGCATCCAGAGTTTTCACTGAGGTATAAAACCATGTTTAAGAGTAAAAGGGGGAGAAGATCCGTATTCAGCTTAATAACAAAATTGTAATTCCTTCTTGGGAGTAACCCAGCTAGTTCTTTCCTAGGCTGTAGGTTTTGAGGGGAAAAAGCAGCCTAAGAATCATTACCAGAAACAGATTGGGCAAGACTGTGCCAAACTTGATTCTCTTCCCTTTGAGTTCTACACAGTCATTCAACACAATCCCAGCTTGTACATAAAAAAAATTTACTGGGCTATTTAAAGTGTATTTATTTTTATGTAAATTTAAAATATTATAAATATATTATTATTTAAAATACATAAAAAAAAATATGTTCTACTTTTAAAATATTATACTCTAAACTAATACGTATATAACTGGTTAAAAACTAGTGGTTTATCTAGAATTATATTTGCACTACTATATTGAAGTTACCTATGTAAGGATATCTGAAAGGATAATTGGTGAAATGGAGAAACATAGGGTGGGGACATTTACCAAATAGGATGAAAGAAGCGTCATCCCCATACTGCTGAAAGGAAAAACTAACTACAAATTAGAGCTGAATTTCTGACAGGTACAGTGCTTGTCAGATCTTTGAGATACAGATGTGGAAAAGGAGAAGGGGTAGAAACATGGTGGACTGTATTTTATTCCCAGTTGTAATGGAGCAGCATAGAGACAAACTGTAGAGAATTGTCTAGAAATTTAGTTCTTTTCCCACATCTACTTTTTTCTAGTTTGTCGTATGAAAGAATGATCTAGCCTCTAAAATGATAGACTCACAGCATCACAGAGTATTTTGTGATCATCACTAGATCATCTAGCTCCGACCTCTCTGCCATGGGCAGGAATGTCATTCACTAGACCGAGTTGCTCACAGCCCCATCCAGCCCGGCCTTGAACACCTCCAGGAATGGGACACCCACTACGCCTCTGGACAACCTGTTCCAATGCCTCACCACCCTCAGAGTAAAGAATATCTAGCTAATCTTTAATCTACATCTACCCATCTTAGTTTAAAGCCATTTCCCCTCGTGCTGTCCCTCCCCAGCCTCCTTGCAAGCCATTTACAGGATTGTCATAACTCCCCATCCTGATTCCTCTGCATTGATTGAGAATTTCACTCTATTGCAAAACATGTAGATACATATTAACTTACTGTAACAAAAGACAGTTTTATTATTTTGCAGAAAGTATTATCTAAATATTTTTTTTCCTGTAAAGAATTTCTCTATTGAACGGTCAAAATCAGTGGAAGATTCATTCACTATATTTTGCCATTTTCAGACTTGCCTTTATTGGTTTTGCCTTCCTCCTCCGAAATATATTTCTTCAACACTTTCCTCCTGCAAATAAGTTGAAATCTATCAAAAAGTAACAATTCATAGGCTTAATAAAAAGACAAGTAAGCAAAATCTAGAGAGAAATAGCCTCCACTTTGGAACAGAAATGTAAGTAATTTGCTTTATTGGTGTTTTTTTCTTTGTCATATTTAGCTTGAAGAAGACGTTCTCTCAAGATGGGAGGCCAGTAAAAGAAAATAAAAGAATCTTTAATGAAAAAAGTCTTCAATACTCCAGAGGCAGATATGAGAAGGTAATTAAGAACAATAGTTCCTAATTTTCTATTTAGTCATTGAATCATTTTCTGTTGCTGAAACTGCAATTGAAACTGCCTTTTATTAAGCTGATTGTAAATAAAAATTATCACCTTTTTTCCAAAGAGCTGTTTGTATTAGCAAAATGAGACTCTGTTTTGTATACAGAGCTGTAAAACATTATATATTGAATGATTTAAAATGAAGTAGGCTTTTTGATGCATATTTTGTGGGTTACTCTTTTATTTATATGCATACACATTTAATTCATCTTGACAAAAAACCATTCAATTCTTGTTTAACCAGGACATAGGAAAGTAACCCAGGGATAAATAAAGAAGCATGGATAAGGCCATGCCCATAAATTAAACCAGCCTAAAAAAACTGAAGATAAAACTGGGGTGAAGATCAATGAAATTTTCTGGTCTCCGAAACCTCATATAGAGATCAAATGGTAAGCTCTGTGGACCAGAGTACATGTCTGCCCAGGGCACCTGCCTGGGTTCAAAACTTTTAGTTACTGTCATCTGCATTCAAACCAGATTTATCTGCATCCAAACCAGATTTATCTGCAGATAATCAGATGCTGACTGCATATAATTCTCATTTCTTCAGTCATCAGTTATTAGCAGAATATACACCTAACTCTTTTGATAACAGAAACAAGAAAATTGATAAATAATATTAGGATCATTTTGGGGTATTCTACTTTAAAGGCATAATTTTCTGTCTAATTCAGTATGGATATTTACAGTTATATATATATTAAGGACTCCAGAAATTTTAGGTCCTGCCAGAATAACTGAATGCCAAATATCTGCCAACAATCAAATCTGCTAGAAAACCTTTTAAATAGCCCAAGAGTAGAAGAAGACAAGATAATACTGTAATAGCAAGTCTAATCTCAGAGACAGGAAAGGGAATAGAAAGGCAACAATCAATTTTGGTTTGATTAAAATTTTTCAGTTTACATATAATATAAAGGTAATAATTCTGTTTTCATTTATACTTGGTGGCATGTTTAATAAAATACTCTAAACCAGAATAGCCATCATTCATTAATTACTGAGTGCCAAGGGAAATAATACTGTCATAGAATGGCCTTACTAAACAAAGATATATATATTATGTGAATCTTATACAGCTCTTGATAACCTTTTTACATTACTTTTCTTTGCATGTGATTAAAGAGTGGCAAAAAATACCAATTGGTGTTTTGTACATGGCTTTTTTTGAGAGCTCTTTATGTTGCAAACAGCACTTCTATTCAAAGTATTTAAAGTAACACTTTAGAAAAAATAGTTAAAATACATTTCTGGAAAAAACCTCAAAATTTATTCAAAGAGTCTAGTAGTTTGACTTAGAGTTTTCTTTTCAATTTCATTATAAGGAGTGCAATAATCCATATCTGTGGACACCATGTTACATTGAATCTTTATGGCTTTACTTGTGCCTGGTGTCTCAGAGAAGAGAGAACTGGAAAAGTTCTGTCAGCGAGGGACAAATTACAGACAGAGCCATCTAGGAAATACAGTGCTAGGAAAAAACAGTTCAACCTGCTGTCATAGCCATCAGAATGTATTTTCCTTTATTTACAGACACTAATTCTTTGTGAAAAAACATGTTCAGCATTGTCAGAAGTCTCTGCTGGTGTTCCCAGCTAGCTGGAGAAGTAATCTGTGGAAGTGCATGGTGAGTCTAGCGTGTTTGCAAAACACATCGGCACCAGAAACAGCCACAGCTCAGTGGTGGCATCACAAATAACTGTACTCAAGAATGCACAGTAACAGTCTTCTTCGAGTGACTTCTGCTCCAAAGGACTTAGTCAGCAACACAGAATACTTTCAGAAGCAATGGTTATAATTAAAATTCTGTCCTGTTAAGAAAGCGGAATCTATTTGAGGGACAGACACAATCTAAATTTCACTTTTGGTAATATAAGAGTGTGAAAGTTAGAATTAAAAAAAAAAAGAAAGAAAAAAAGAAAAATTCTGATTCTTGGCTTAAATATAAAATAAAACAATTTACATGGTAGCTCTAAAAGCACAGAAAATCAAAATTCTTTCTTTTTCCTGCTAACTTGAAAATTGGAGACTTCACATATTTGGTAGTACTGGAGGGAATGAAAAGCTATGTTATCTTAGTCCAGAGTTTCAAGTTCATCATGTGAATGTGTACTTTTCTGAAGCTTTATGAAATTTTATTTAAACCATAGAGGTATCAGTGAAAAACACTTTGTTTATTTTATGGATATGTGGGCCATATATTTAATTCACTGAACTATCTTGCACAAAATGTTATTTACAATTACAACACGTATGCATTTCAGAAATCTTAAAAAGAGGAAGTCAACATCATGGCTCTGTGCTGTAAAAGAACATCTGGAAAGCTAGAGTGTTGATGCCCTCATCAATGAAATTCACTGCAGCAGTAAAAAAAATCATGCAACGGTGTCAAAACTGGAACCTGATGACTTCTTTTTTTCTCCCAGTCTTTGTCTCTTATTTCAAGCAACTCTGAAATTCATTGCAACCACTCCCACCAACAGCAATCATTTAATAAAACTGAAACCGAGTCAGATCTGAAAACTAGTTTGGCTGTTAACCACCCTCTAAAACATGCAGTAATTTCACAGAATACAGCCACACAGTGGAGATGAAAAAGCAGAATATGGGCCATAATATGTATGGCTCATTTAATTAGATTATCTGTGTTTGAGAACAGTAAGACAAATATCATATAAAGGAAACTTCAATTTGTGGTCTGTTTTCTAGCACCACTATAAAAATGTATTTTAAGATGCAGAACCCATATTGTATATTGAGTTATATCACTTCCACTTTGTATGCATTAAGACTGGATAACCTTCTTTTTCTTGTACTCTTCATTGGTCAGCATGAGAGCTTATTTTAATTGGTTTGGGATTAAAATCCACTTTTTACGGGTATGAGCACTGAAAATTACTGCATACAAATTCCTCTAGTGTTGTCTCAGACTGTCTATTCCATCATTCATAATATCCTTCTTTCTCAGGACTGGAACAGATAGGCCAGAATAAACATTTTTGTAGGTGATGTTAGCATTTAAATAGCCAAAAAATCTTTCTTTGAAATGGAAACTTCCTTCTGCTTTCTGCTGAATTTAATTAATGAAATTTCATACTGAGGCAAAGGTCAGTGTCAAGCCTTTCGAACAATGAAACTAAGGGATAAAAGGACCTGTAAAAATATTGTCAAAAACTGCCCTAGTCAGCAGCAAATCCAGGTCTAATAGCTTGAAAGATGTCAAGAACTGGCCCTAGAGGTGTTTAACCAGTTTTGTCCAATTGATGATTCTTAGTCTCTAAAGAGAGAATTGAAATTGTAGGCCCATGGTCTGGAATAGCAGTAATCATGGGCTTAATTCTGCATTTCTCAAGATGCAAAAGTCTAAATATTCTGCACCTGGTCATTTCCTGCATTATTTTTGTGCTGGACTACTGAAAATTCACTCCTGAACCACCACTTTTAATTGTATTGTCAGGATCTTTGTGCGCAGAGCAAATTGGCACGATGCATTCCATTGCTTATCAAATAAGTTAACATCAAGCACAGAGCTGACTTCTTGATACTTCTTGATACTTCACTGTCTTTTGATCTATCTTCTTCCAGCCACTGCATGACAAAGCAGGCAGTTAAAATAGTTTTTGGCTAAATGCCCCAGGCATGTTCATAGAATTCTATTCTGATTGATTTATTTTACTTGAGAAGTGAAATTTAAAGAGAAGTAATCCTACGGTCCATACCATACCACTGACCCTATGTCTGTAACACAGTTACTCTTTAGAAGAGTTAACTGAAATTTAGGTATTGTATATGAGGGGAGAAAACAGGCTATATTTTGGCAATCCTGTCACAGTTTCAACTTTCCCCTTGTTCAAACTTTGATTCTTGAGCTCTTCCCTTTTTTCCTCTGGCTTTCTTTTCAACTTGTTTCTCTACAACTTCTCTTACATTGCTGTTTTCTACTTTTACTGTAGCCTTATCCATGTGGTATTTATGTCTTTCCTAGTCATTTATCCTCCTGAAGACCTCTGCGTTTTTTGCTATTCTTTCACCTGCTTGGTTTCCAGGTGTTAAACATATATCATGTAGAAAATTCTAATTTCCCTCTTGTTCACAAGCAAATACACAATGTAAATCTGACAGGCCATCTTGTTTAAGAAAACATTGCATAGAAAGGTCATTAAAAAACCATGTCTTGATGACATAACTGGAACAAGGATTACTTCTACTGTACCACATGCAGTTCCTTAAGGTCATAAAATATTGAGGGATACAGAATACTGCTATTTGTGCAGTGTGTTATTGATTGTGAGGTGGCAGGGACCAGCATTTTTCAGACACCCTAGGATATGAAGGGTCACATATCTAGAAATATGCAGAATATATATTTAGATTTGTTAAATACAAACAGCATACTAAGATGGCCTGTGGATCCAAATGCTTCATCTCCTTTAATGTAACTTCCTCTCTGCTCTTCACTGATGTCAAATACTGCCTTTTGAGAGGCTGTGATTCTAGAGCATAGAAAGCAGGACACCTGGACCTTACAATGCATTGCTTAGAAAACCAGGGAGTGAGAAATTGTAACAATGATTTTGAAGTGAGAGAAAATAATTACTTGATGTATGATATTAATATAAAAAACTCTTTCAAATCAACTTCTGAATTTACTTCCTAAGTTTGCAACACACTAAATGGGACATACTGTGTTGTAACTAGTAAAAGTAACTCAGCAGGGATTCTCCTGTGCTAATGCTCCAGCCTGCAGCATCAAGGCACAGAAACTTACTTAGACTATAGCAAAGCAATCTATTGAGAAATCACTTTGGTTTTGCTGTGTTCCTTTGTAAGTCGAACATGCCACCCCTTTTCTTAGTTCTGTTGAGCAGAAAGACAGACAATTCAAGATACATTTGTCTTTGGAGAAAGGAATCCACAGTTAGGTATTTGTAGCTGATTTAGCCTGCACAAACCAAATTATAAATTTATCTTCCAAGTTCTGAAATAGTTTTGTGGAGTATATTCTTTGACTTAGAAACTGAAGTAGTTGATTTTGATGTTAAAAATGTGCCTCCTTCCTTCATGATTACCATGTGATGGTTGTTTGAATAACACGGTGATAATAACAACAGTATTCCTTCCTATCTGCAGGACAGGTTGAGAGTATGCAAGATAAAACAAATATTTAATTTATAAATATAAATTAGCCCTTCCAGTATAATAAAATTCACAGTTAACACTTTTAAAGATTCTAGCATACACATTCTGCTTTTTTATATTTCTGTTTCCTTTCCTTCCCCCTAGCAAAAGAGAAAAGTAAAATGTAAATTGCAAGTAAGACAGCAAAGGTGCTTGCACTTAGTTGAGACATAAATATTCAAAACATCACACAGAAAGGAAATCTGAGCAGTTATTAAATGAGCCTAACTCAACATTTTGTAAGACAAATTCTTTGTAATTACATCTAAAGATATTCAAAAGGTTTTGACTGTTTCTGGGGTTTAGTAGATCTCGCATTATTTCATTTTTTAATAACAATGCAGCAAATAAACTTTATCACCCTTTTCTCTCACTTAAGCATTGCTGTATGCAGTATATGGAGAGTCATTTTCAAATAATTTTTAAGTTTGAGACATATTGTCCTTTTAAACTTAGGCTGAAAATAGCATCCTTCAATCCTACCCTAGGGCAAAACAAACAAACAAACAAGAAAGAAAACACACTTGTGAACTATGTAGCATGCTTCCCTCACTTTTACACAGTCCCTAAACCCATTTTTACCTGTTCTTAAAATCAATCAAACCTGTGTTATTTTCAGTGAAATTGAATGCTTCTAACAAAAAATAACAACTCCAAGCCCCCAAAAAAACAAAACCAAACCAAGCTAAGCAAAAACAAAGAAAAAAACCAAAGGGAAAAAAACCACCAAAAAAACCAACCAAAAAACCAAAATGAAGCAAGCAAAAAACCCCAAGAAAAACAGTTGAAGAATAATTGGTTTCTACCACTTCTATTCTTCAAAAATTACTAAAAAAAGATATCTGCTAAATATTTTTAAAATGTTTAAATTAGTGTTGAGATACATATAAGTATATAATAAAATATTATTTTAAAAAATATTAAAGTCCTGTGACACTTTTTGCAAGCTGAAATGCACTGTTACATGAATAACGAGAACCTAGGATTTGAAGTTCAGTACAAAAAATGGTAGATGAAGGAATGAGTGTTTTGAAAAGATGGCCAGGAGTAGAGAAAGAGGGAAGGGAGGTGGAAATTCTCTGTGAGCCTGCTGATCACCCTGAAACAAGTTTTATGCAACATTTATACAGTTTCATTTGAATTACAAAGTGCAGAGCAATAAACCCAAGTTTTAGATCTTCTTGGATCTAAGCTACACAGGTTTGGAGTGATGTTTATAACAAACTGCAGTTATAAAATGTTCACTGTAATTAGGCTTAAGTGTTTTAGTTTTCTGGCTTCTTTAAAAGTAATCATTAAAGTTATTCTCTTGGATAACTCTTTGTTAGGAAAAATGCATGTATTATTTATACACAAATTTTAAATCCTGCACAAGACATGGTACCCATGCTTGGTACTGCCTCCTGGTACCCATATTTTTACTGTCACTTCCAGCATTATGTTATTGAAACCAGTTCACTGGAGCAGAGGGTACTGAGTCTTGCCTAAACAAAGAAAATGCAAGAACATTGTGGTACTTTATACAGCCATAGACCATGATAACAGGCATCACAGACAAGCTATATTTAACATACACCTAAGGCTGTATTTAATAATAGGAATCAAAGAAAACAGTGGGTAGTGAGCAGTTTTCTGCTTCCACATAATATAGGAGAAAAAGATATTCTTCAGATACATAAGGAAAAGATTATTTTCAGGAAGCATTTCAGCAGAATGCTAAAGGATATGCTTTAACATACTTGTCAAGAATGGCTTCTTTTTCACAAATTTTTTAATCTGTTAAGAGAAGAGTAGTAGAGGAACCATGATGTTGAGAATGAAATCCCAATGCCAATCCAAAACCTATTTGCAGATGTTGATTAATCTGTTAAAGACAAAATTAAATTGAATTATAAAGATTGGTATAACTCTCACTATCTCTAGATGGTGGTTACGTTCACCATCAGTTCACCTGTCATAATGGTTTAGTGTGCTTATCCACAATTTTTCCAAAAAATTACTCTTTAGACTTTTATTATGTTGTGAGACATCCCAGGAACAAATTGATTTTAAGGGCCCTTCCAATCCAGGCCATTCTATGATTCTATGATGAACAGCAGAAATTCTGTTTGCTTAGGAGGCTGATGGATAACTAAGATTTGAAAAGATATGACAGTACAAAAGAAAGTATCTCTTGCATCTGTTTTTCTCTTCAAGGTGTTTAGGAAATAAAGGTTTTCTTTAAAAAGTACATATGATTAGTTTCAGAATGGAGCTGAAGTAACCGATAGATACTTGAAACTGTTTGCCAAATATTTTGTAATGATCAAACAAGTGAAATACTTAAATGATTTTTTTCAGAAAGCTTTGAAAAGTAAGATAGAAACCAACACTATATCTTTGTGTTAATTAATAGGATGACTTTTGAATGTGGGTGTAGTCCTGTTAGCACTTCCTTGTCCTGCCCTGCAAAAGAAAACAGAGCTGGTAAAGGGAGATCAGCCACTCGAAAACTCATTGAGATTTAGATGAATAGTTCTTGACTTGTCATGTAGACAAGATATTGTTATTCTGAGGTGATATTTGACAAAATCATGTCCAAATTTTGGAAAGGAGGAAAGGGTCACAGGCACTTCATTGCAAAACATGGAAAACCTTAGTGATTTCTAAAAGTTAATTTAAAAAATAAACAAATACATATAAATTAGGTTTTACAACAGAATGCGGGATGTGGAACTTACAAAACTTTTCAACACAAATCAGATGCAGCTATATTTATGTTCAGCTTAAAGCAAGAAAGGTCATCCTCAGAGATATTGAATTAATCACATAAAATCATCTGTGTCACAAAAATCTGTAAACTCCTAAAAAATAAGAGAAGTGCACTGATAGCTTAATACTCTTTGCTAACTTTTCCTAGTAAGGAGTTAATTTTTCATTTATTCATTTATTTAGAAAAACAGTTATTGTTTGCTAATTAAGATAAATATAAATAACTATTTTTAAAATGTTGACAACCTCCATAAATATATCATATACTACACACAATATATAAAATATGTATTATTTGTAGCAAACAAAAATATGTATAGTTTTAAAGAGGTATCTAAAAATATTTCTTAGGAAATGGTCTTTTAGTGCATGTATTACAAATACATAAGTTGTGCAAACATTGAAAAATAAACCAGCTTATTTTTTACTGCTGATTTTTGTGTGCCAAATAGAAAAGTAGGTTTTTTTCCTCCTTTGAATAATCTTATAACTACTTGTGCTGTCAGATGTTCATCATATTTTAATTTGATGATGTGTTTCACAGTATCTTGGCTATAATCTTCAGGTCATGTCAAAAGAGGCAGCAACCTAATTCTGGACAGGACCTAAATTTGGACAGGATAACGACAAAAAAGTAACCAGTCAAATGCTTTGCCTGGATGACAATGCTGAAATCTTAGTAAGTTTTTTTGCATCATTCAAAGGCTAAAAATGCTGACAGCACAAAATGAAAAATTTGTCTGAATTTAAATAGTCCCTGAACCTGCAGGATCCTATCAGACTCTTTCAGCTAATGTAATGCCTGGGAAACCACTGGGCAGAAGATGAGGTCATTTCTACAACACTTCCTTCTCCCTCTGCAATAAAAAGTCTTTACTTCCCAGCAGATTTTTCACACTTTCTAATTTGGCTACTAAATGGCAAAAGTCACTTCCAAAATGCTGCAAACTAAAGACAACAGATTGAGCTTGTCCTGTGAAAACTAATGTGTATATATGTTTTCACTTTTTCTCCTTAGGATCTACTCCTATTAACCTTTGCACATTTACGAAGACAGTTTTTAAAAAATGCATATGCTAAGTACCTGTTCAGAAAAAATGTATTTCATGTTACTTAAATACACACCTACTGTAGTACTTATGACTCAAAAGATTATTTCAAAATGTAAAAGCTAGTGACATAGCTAAGTATTTAGACAAGATAGATTTAAAAACAAAAAAATACACCTCAGGTAAGTGCATGGGTGCTTTAGCATTAAAGCTGTTCATGATTTTGCTAAATGCAAAAGAATATTCACAAAAGAGTTAAAACTATCAATATATAATACCAAAGTACCAAAGTATGTTTATCCGACAGGAATGTAATGACAATAAATATTAGAGGTTTTTATTTCTGCAAGTCACAGTGTAACTGCTTCATCACTTTGAGTCAGTGATTCAGTGACTAATAAATCCCTTGAAATTCTTCTGTATGCTTCATATATTTTAGATCCATACCTTCTATATATAGAAAAACTATTTAACATGCACTGAAATAAATATTACTGGAAAATAAATATAAAAATAAATGCAGAACTAGGAAGCACATGCTCTGTCTGTCAGAATAGCACTCCAATTAGCAAATTAACATCCCATGGGTACTTAGCATAGAAATAAGATATTTAGCAAAGGCAAATTGAAAGACATTTTGTGTACAAGGATTCAGAACTTAGAGTTTAAGTTTGGTGAAAGTTTAAGAAAGTGAGTAATTCTCTGGATTTGGGCGTATCATTCATTTTCTCCCATGAAATATTTAGCACTGTGACAGCCATGTCAGAAGGTAAAGGTAGAATGAGTATAAAATGAAGTCCAAGACTTTAACAGGTTAAGTTATGATTCCATTTTTTTGTCAGTCAAAGAAGATAATTACTCTTGCCTGTTTTTAACATAACAATTTCTCCAATTTAGGTTTTTCAAAACTTTTGAGAAGGCAAATCGACATGGAAAATCACAAAAAGTGTGAGTCTGATCATTCTATTTTTTCCTTTCATGTTATTTTTTTTTCCAATAATTTTTTACATTTAATCCAAATGGGTGTACTTATTTTCTGTGTATGTTTTAGACTTCTCTCATTCAGTTGCCCCTGTTTTGAACAAGTAACAGTTAACTACAAAAACAGATACATCTTAAAAATAGTAAATTATTGCATGCATTCTGGTTTTATTGCCATAAGGTGATAGTTCAGTATACATCCATTTGGTATATAAAATGCATAATTTTTGAGATCTTTCTGTACCATTGCACTTTATTTGAAAACCTGACTGGAGATACATGTTGATCTGAAAGGCCAAAGTAGAAGGCTTGCAAAAAACAAGAGGGCATTCTACATAAGCTTTTAGTGAATAAATTATACAGCGGAAAATGAACATCAAATTTTCCTGGGTTTTAAGCAACAAAAAACCTGTGTTTTATTAATTGCTTGTGAGAAATAGCCCTTTTCCTCTATTCCTCACAGTTTCCCACAGAGAGATGTCTTTAAACTGCACTGTGCAGCATGCGCTTTCTAAAGAAAACAGACAGAAATGTAGAGAAGGGGATTGGCAGCAAATGGATCCCAGGCTGTCAACATCCTCACACTAAAAAAGCAGATGAAATTTATTTTTTTAGAAGAGTTTTAGGGTTTTTTTAGAAACGAAAAGCTTAAAGGCTGCATTTTGTGGTACTGATAATGTTAAGCGGTTGTTTTTGTCAGCTCAATGGCAATTTCATGAATGAGGACAGCAACCAATTTGCAGAAGCCAGCGACACTGACTGGCCATAAAATATCAGTGTGGGCATGTTCATAATATGCTTCCGTGCTCAGAGACTAACACCATTTAGACAAGAGTTTCTGGGCCATTCTTGGTGTAGCTGCAGAAGGTGACATCCTGTTAAATAGCATTATATCTAACTATAGCTGGATATGGACATAGACGAAAGTTAGGATATTTATAACATATATATCCAGAACATTTTCCATGGATTATAGAGATAACATGATGGGATGGAGGAAAGGAGGGATTGAGGGAAAGAAGCAAAACAGGACACACTTTTTCTTCAGTCATTCTATGTCATTTTCCTTTTTTATTAAGTTGTCCGGTCTTCCTTCGATCCTATACAAACTCCCAGTCCTTGCAGAATAGGTTTTTCTCTTGTTTGGTTCTCATTTATTTTATTCAGCTTCTGGTCTTTATTATGCTCCTCATTACTTTTTATGAAGAGCTACTATCTACACTATAGCTACTTTCCCTGTAGTCACACACTGTAACATAACACCTGCTTATGAAAGTGTATTTCTTTCCTTCTGACCAGTTCTCCAATTTGCCAAAGCCACTTTCAATGATAATGTTGTCTTGCAATGGTCCTGCACCCTCTTCATATTGGTAACTTTTGTGAATCTGTTAAACATGGCTCTATTTCACGTTCTATTTCATTTGTTAAAAACCATGAGTGTGTATGGGCATTTGAATCATAAAGTTTGCACTCACCTTAGCAGTTCTTTCATCGAGACCCAGTTTCTACAGCTTCCTTACAAGAATGCCATCTCAAAAGAATATTAAACATCTGCTGTTTTTCTTCTTTCTTCATGGCTTCTTTGCATACTTATCTCTGAGGATGCTGCCTTGGAAAGAAATTAAACTGATTTGATTGATTTTGTTCATAACATATGCATGATAGCTAGTTACTTGTCATCTCTTTGATATCTTCTAAGAGCTTATAAACAGTTTGACTATTAGTTCAGCAACATATTTGCCCTTTCCTAGCTTCAGTGATGAAAGAGATAAATTGTGATATGTGGGGCATTTTGAAATGAAAAATACTCTGATTTGAGATCATGCTGTTGTAAAACATTATTTTCAAATGTCTTTTCTAAGGCTTGGACTTGCCTCTGCCAACAATACCCTGGGCAACATCTGTGCTTTAATTCCTTAGGTCTCTTGTTCTAAGACCTTGACCAATTTAATAGATTCAGTCTGAAATCATAAAAAGTCAGAGACAGACAGAAAACTTGAGCAAATACAAAACTGTCTCCAGCCCAGAAAGTGCTAATTTTCCTCCCTTTATAATCATAGAATCATAGAATGGGTTGGGCTGGAAAGGACGTTAAAGATCATCCAGTTCCAACTCCCCTGCCATGAACAGAGACCCCTTCCAACAGACCAGCCTGTTCCAACACGGCCTTAAACATTTCCAGGGATGAGGCATCCACAACTTCTCTACGAAACCTGTTCTAGTGCCTCACCACCCGCACAGCAAGGAATTTTTTCCTAATGTCTAATCTAAACCTACTCTTTTACAGTTTGAGTCCAATCCCATTTGTCCTGTCAGTAAATGCTCTTGTACATAGTCTCTCTCCATCCTTCTTGTAGACTCCCTTCAGATATTGGAAGGTCACAGTTCTCATGAGACATTAAATGTTGCCACAGTTTTCAGGAGACTGCTAATTGAAAATAAAAAAGAAAAGACATCTTATTGCATGAGCAGCATAGTGCTTGAAATATTCAGGAATCTCAAGAAATTGCAAATAGAAAAACATCATAGCACAGTGACTAAAAACTTACTGTTCTCCAGGAGCACTTTTAACTGACATAAAACTGTTTAAAATTAATGAAAGGTAGATACTGCTGGCTGTAATTGCATTGCCACTGAATTAGAACACAAAGTTCAAATCTTTTGAAAATCAAAATAAGTTTTTAAAAAACTTTAGTACAAAATACATTTAACAATACAAAAAAAATGGAAAATAATTTTAAAATTAATGGTGACAGACTAGCAGAGAAAACAGTCAAAGCATCAATATATTAAAGTTCAATAAAGAGAGATATAAATCTCATAGACATAGGAAGTATAGCTAAAATAAGGATATGGTTAGGTAGAACCTCAGGGTCGCCCATTCTGCCTCCATGTCGGTTTTACAACACATGAAGTATTGCATTAAAGTTTTATTCATCATGAGGGCAAAAAAATACAAGCTCACAGGAGAATAGCTCAGGTTTAATTCCAAGGCACTGCTCTTAACAGGCAATAGGATTGGTACAGAAGACATGCTACATCTCATTAAAATTTGTCTTGCAATTTTTATTGACTGTGGAAAAAAATTTACCCCTACACTTAGTAAAAGCTCTGACAGCTCAAGCATGCTTTTCAGAATAGTTTAAGGCTAAGAAAGTATGCAGTACACATTCCCCTATTCTATTCACCAGCTCAGGCTTTACCTCCTGATCATTGATCTAGCTTTACTTGGGATTACCATTATTGTATTGCTAAAGCAGTAAAACTTAAACCTAAACTAAAAAATATCAAACTGTAAAACTAAGCTGGTTTATATGTGAACATTTTATGGCAGAGTGATGCATCAAAACTTTTGTTTTCAATATATATTCTAGTCAGATTTTTGCAAAACATCCCTTTTCCCTTACAGGAGTTTCTTATGAAATTGCCAAAGATTGAGTTCAGGTTTTGGTTTTTTTTCAAGTACTGGCTTATTATTACAAAAAATAATTAATTGCAAACTGTGAAAAAAGCAAATAAATCTTTTTTTTTAAGATTATAATAGGCTGGAAGAAAGAAAGATTTGGAGAGCAATTTATTTTCTCCTTGCTCTAAAATTTTCTGTGGCAAAGCAGATAGAAATCAATTTTCTGCAAATGTTACAGCAGCTAATGAAGAATAATGTAAAATATTGTACTTGTACTTTTTTTTCATCTGAGAATTGGTATGAACCATTTGGCAGGTGTTGGTAGCTACAACAGACTGTTAAGCTAATCAAAGCATTAGAGGAATCTCCCAGTAGAATCAAGAAAGGCAAAAATGTCAATATTAAAATATTTGGTCACTGAAAAATATTTATAGGTAGTCTTTTTTTTCCTGAATTGTAAATATAACAAAAAAAAAATCACAGCCCAAATACATTTCTAATTCCTTTTGCACTGAAAATGTCAAAGCAAAATTGACATTTTGACCTTTTTTTTCAAAAAAACCAGACAGTTTTGATGGAGCATTTTTTCAGACAAGGAGCATGATGAATTCTGTGTACATTCATGAGTAGCTCTAACTGACAAACTCTCATTTTATTTTCCTATGGAAAAAAAGAAAAAGAAAAATAAAACACTCCATCTCGACTTGTGTTTGAGATTTCTGTTAGTGCCTATTTAAAGACTTTTGCTTTTTCCATCTGTATATGAATTATCTAGTCATGCATATTAATATTATATATATTAAAGGGTCTAATATATCACAATGTGAGTATATACTGCAGTTCACTGTGTCTGATTGCTAATGTCCTCCCATTTCTGAGAAGCTAAAGAATGTGATTAACAAGTAATAAGCAAGCACATCAACAAAACACTTCAAGAATATAAAGGATCAATGACAAAATGACAGGAAAGCCATAATTCAGAGCATTATCTCCATCCCAATATTTGAAAAACAATAAAGGACCAAGAATTATAATTTCCAATCAGAATCGTGGGGGGGGGGGGGGGGGGGGGAA
>VXBT01005593.1:15534-81460 GCA_013400235.1 Oriolus oriolus | reverse complement strand
AGAGAGGGTGGGCACGGCGAGGCCGCGGGCACGGCTCAGGGGTCTCTCAGGGNCCCTCACGGCCCGGCAGCTCAGACGGTTGTCGCTGTCCCCCCGCCGTGAAGGGAGCGCGGTGCCCCGGGAGCTGCCCGGTGAGCGCTGTGAGGGGCCCATGAGCGGAGCTCCCCCTGCCTCCTTCGCCGGGGAGGGGCAGGGCACTGCCAGGCTCCCTGGCGGCGTTAAGTCTTGCAGGACCTTTAAACCCTAAACTTTCAGTTTGGAGTGTGTGCCCCGGCCCAGGGGAGGGGCAGCCGGAGCCGGCCCAGGGCTGAGGAGAGGGGGCCGGGGCAGCAGTGGAAAAGGTGGCACCGGAGGGAGCTGGGGACAGACTCATGGCCCTTGTGAGGGGTGAGTGGGAAGATGGAGCCAGGCAGTTCCCGGTGACAGGAGAACTGAGAGATAATGGGCATAAAGTGGAGAGAAGAGAGGTTGGGGCTGGGTTGAAGGAAAAGCGCTGCCCCGTGCTGTGGCGCAGGCTGTCCAGAGAGGCGTGTTCTGCATCCCTGGGGGTGTACGAGACCAGCCAGGATAAAGTCCCAAGTAACGAGGACTGAGCTTGGAGCAGACGCAGCTTTGAGCAGGAGGTCAGACCAGAGATCTCTGATGCCTCTGCCCATCTGGGTTTTGCTGTGTGTTAGGTGAGAGCCATGATTCCCACTGGAAAGGTAAGTTCCCAACATTGGTGGTTGCAGATGGCAGCTTGGAAGCACCAAACTTACCCTGGGTAGGTATAGAAATGTTAGATAAATAGTAAAGAAAAATAAAAGGTACAACCAGACCACCTTTTCTGAACTCTTTCTTCACCCTGTTCTGTGATAGGTGAACAATTGGCATTAGCGTAGGGGGGTCTTGGCTTTCTGTCTGCAAAAGGAAGCAGGACTGACTTCACTGCAGGTGGGGAATGAAGACCCTCAGCCCTGAGCCGAAACATCTCGGTAGCGACCAGCCATCCCACACTAGTGTGTGCACACAGTGTGCGGCTCACAGGGGCAGCTGGGCTCTGCAGCTGAGCCCTTCTCTTTGCCTTGACAGAGTCCAGCTCTGTGCAGGGCATGGAAGCTCCTTCCCAGGCTCCTGTCACCTCCTCTGGTGTCTCTCTTTCAGTCATTGCTCGGCTGCCCATTGGTGTTTTACTCACCCTGAGGCTTTCCAGGCTCATTTCCTGGCTCCCTTGCTCTGAATTTTGCTGGCAGGCACTGCTATGTTCTGGGCTAGGCTGTGTGCATCCTGGGCTTGCTGTTTGGGTATTGGGTACTTTTGCCAGAGCTTGGGAACCACCTTGTGCAAAGAGGGTTTCTTTTTCTGTAAGTCAGCTTCTCCCCTTCCCACCTGTTGTAGGAACTTCTTTGGCTGGAAAAGATAGGGCAGAGTGAGGTGTGAAGAGAGAAAAAGACATGAGGGCTCACACCTTTGCTGTGTGGGCAGACTCGATGTTGTTGGAGCTATAGAAGGGTTTCTGTGGATGTAAATGCCTCTTCTGTGGTGTCTGGGTCGTGGAGAGAGGGGGAGAACGGAACATCATGGGCAGAAGTCTGGGAGAGAACAGCGAGAAGCAGCTGCTCCCTATACCAAGCTTCTGAGGAGCTGCTGTGGTGGCACTGGAGATGGAGCAGGGAGCAGTAGGAGGGGCAGGAACTGCTTCCACCTTCATGCGGGTCCAGCCCCATCCCCAGTGCAGGACCCCCTTTGTACCTGCCACACTCATATCCCAAAATAGTCTCATCTAGCTGGAAGAGATGGAGGCAAAAGCAAGCCACCAGAACAGGGAGATGGTGAGTGGTGGGGTAGGGAAAGGGGAAGAAGGATCCACCATGGCCATGCCCTGCTGGAGGGACAGCCTGGACATGTCACCTGTCCTACAGGGTGGATGTGAGACCGCTGGGCTGGTGCTGCTGTGCCTAAGTGCACATGGTTGTAATTTCCTGACAGAGTCATCTTCTTCTTCCCTCTTTGTGCTGCAGTGAAACAACTCAGCTCTCTTCTTTCCTCCCTGTGACTTCCCCTCTGAGGCTGGATTAAATCCCTGGCCTGCCCTGGTTGCTTCTGCACATCTCTTCTCCTTTTTCCACTCAATGGCTCTCTTGTTCTCTCATCAGTCTGTTTGCGCCTCATATATTTTAGGAATTTTTTATTTATCTTTCCTTTCCTGCTATTTTTGCTTTGCCCGCTGCTGCACTGCTATTCCTCTGTGACCCGATCTGGCTGTTTACACCCTCTCTTTTACAGATGTCTGCATTGTTCCAATCTTCCTCTGCTATTTCTATCTCATTGGGAACCTCTGCATTCATGGTCTCTGCAGGCGTGGTTTGCTGCCCTCTCCCAAAATTTCTCAGTATTTAAGGGATACAGGAAGGTGTTGTTTTCTCTCCTGTGCTTCTCTGTGGGGTATGGATTTCATCCATCCTGAACCTGTGGGTGTGGAGTCCCTTGACCAGCAGCGGGGCCCTGGATTAGTTCACATAACCACACTGTACTGCATTAGGTCACATCACAAACCGCAGGGTTTGAGAAGCTGATCGGGTTTTCTCCATGGTCACTTGCTGGAGCCAGCTGTTACTCACAGCCACCAGTGGTCACCCAAGAAATGTTGCTGAAGGCAGCCTTGTGTGTGAGGTGACATCCCAGCTGCTGCCTGTGCTGTGCTCCCTGGGCTGCCCTGGAGCCACCAGCTCCAATTTGGGAGGCAAAGTCTGGGTATGAGAGCGAGCCTGGGCTGCGGGGAGGACGAGGGACTGAGCAGGTGGGTGAGGCTGTGCTGGAACGTGCCCCTCCCTTCAGGTCTGAGGGGCTGTGGTAAGAAGGCGCTGTCGGGGGAAGGCCTATCCTGGCCTTTTTTCTTCCTGGGAAGAAGGGAGCCATGGGGCAAGCTGGGACTCAGCTGAGATCTGTTGTTTGTTCGCTGCCTGCCTAAAGAGGAGACAGTGGTGTTTAGACTTTCCAGCTGGGAAAGCACTTTGAAGACTCCCTTGAGGAAAAACTGCTGCATTTAGTTAGTTATTTTCAGCCTCTGGGGTTTGTAGTCTATAGATGATGTCTCTGGGACTCCCTTTATTTTTTTGGACCCATTCTTGAAGAGACACAGCTCTGTGGTGGTGAGGAGGGGACGTGCTCATGGGGACACAGCTGCGTGGCTTTGGGAGCTCCTTTTCTAGCCTTGGCTCAGGGTCCAAGACCAGAATTCCCACATGAGAGACAAGAAAACAATGCAACCCACAGTGCTAATGTGTTAAAGAGACTTGTCTGACTGCTACCAGCTTTAACTGGCAGGGAGGAGGAAGAGAAGAGGGTGATTGTGAAAAAAACAGTCTTATTTGATATCTTTTCCTAGACAGGTGTGGCTAGTTTGACATCTGGATTGCTGACTGTTCCTGTAGAAGAGTCTTTGCTGAGATGCTCGTATCTCTGTGTGGTTTGCTCCAGACTTTGGGAAGCCCTCAAGGAAGGTGTTTGGGCTAGGCCCGTGCTCTCATTCTCCATGGAAATTCCAGACATGTTTAGAGGAGTTACAAACTTTGCTCAGTCTCCCTCCTGCTGCTCACATTCCACAGGACATTCTTGGCAACCAGACAGGTCACTGAGTAAACCCAGGGGCAAGAGGGGGTCCAGGGCCCTGCAGGGGCAGGGACGCGGCAGAGGCAGCGGCTCCTCTCACCTGAGCAGGTGTTTGCACTGTGCCAGGCATGGGGCAGGGCGTGTTCACAGTGGGCTGTGTTCAGTGCACGTCCCGGGCTGGGGACACAGTTACAGCATCACAGAGGGCAGGGCTGGATGGGATATTGGGAAGGAATTGTTCCCTGGGAGGGTGGGGAGGCCCTGGCACAGGGTGCCCAGAGCAGCTGTGGCTGCCCCTGGATCCCTGGCAGTGCCCAAGGCCAGGCTGGATGGGGATAGTGGATAGGTGGGATAGTGGAGGGTGTCCCTGCCTGTGGCAGGGATGGAACGAGGTGATCTTTCAGGTCCCTTCCAACCCCAACCAGTCTGGGATTCTGGTTCTGTGATTGGAATATTCAGTCTGTTGGAGTTCGGTACCATTCTTTTCTGTAGCAAAGAGGAGCTTACGTACACGAACATCTCCAGAGTAACCATAACTGGCTTGCAGAGCTTGAAGGTGAACTGAGTTTCACGGTTGCCCATGAAATTCACCTGGGAGTGTGTAGGCACCTGAGCTTTGCTCTGCCTGCTCACTGCTGCTCTTTCTTGCAGTGCTCTGCCTCTTCAGACCAGCCCAGGGCAGAATTCGGGTTGCTCTGGCAAATGTTAATATGACACTTGCTTCGTTTCACCTCAGCAATGGCCTTTCAATACCAAAATACCAAATGTTAACAGATAGATACATCTACTGTGCTCCCAGTCCATTGTAGTTCTAAGCCCTTTACCTGGCTGAGCCTCAGATCACTTCCCAGAGGAGTCTGGAATTCTGCAGGCAGGCAGGAAGCAGCAGGATGGAAAGAAAGTGACTTGCCAGAGGCAACCAACGGGTGAGTGGCACTGGAATAGAGTGCAGGTCCCTGGGCTGGCAGCCCAGTCCCTGAGTGCTGGGCACAACCCTTGGATTGCAGTTCTGTACCCTGGGAAAGAAACCAGAAACAAATGCACAGGGAAGTGGGCAGGGAAGGATTGCTAAAAGCTGAAGGTATCTCCAAGTACAGCTGATGCAGTAACTTCAGGTGTGTCTGGTTAGTGATCTGGGACTTCATGAGTGTTCCTCTTCCCAGGGGAGAAGTCCTGAGTCTGGGGGAGCAATGCTGATTGATCTTGTAGGGAAGAGTCCTACCATTCCTGGGTTCTTTAAATAAAGCACTGTTAAAAGTGGGAAGAATCCGGATGTGGTGCTTTTGGGAGCCTTGATCTCCAGTGTGTCAGGCTGGCTGAATCAGGACAGCTTGCTGATGGTGGGGTTCGCTCTGTGATTTTTCCCTGGTGACACCTTTTTTTGAGGACCATCACAAGCAAGTTGCAGTTTAAAGCAGGCTGTGCTCCCAGGCTGTACTGTGACACCAGTCAGGGGGATGGGCAGGAAAACAGCATGGAGAAACAGCTCCACCACAACAAGCCAGTTCTACTGCTCCGCTTGCTTCCATTCCTGGGGTGTTGCAGTTTGTTACTATGGCAATGCAGGAACGTTTGCTGGAGGCTGGAAGACCACTAATGGTTGTTTGCTGGGAGATCCCGTCCTTTCTCTCTCCATTTCCTGCTCCTGTGTGCACGCAGTTCTGTCCAAGAGGCACAGCTGGGTTTTGTGCTGTTCCTCAAAAGCAGATCCCAGGGCTCAGCCTGCCAGCAGGTTAATCCTGCACAGCTCTGCAGTCACCTCCGCATTTTGGGAGATGCTTGAGAGCCCAGCATACAGATCCCGTCTGCAAGCCCAGACCATCCCTAACTGCCTCCTTCTCTCAAGCTTTAAATCCTGGCATAAACAGGAGCAGCTGTCAGAGAATATTAATGCTCACTGTGACCAGCCCCACAGACTGCAAACTCCTGGGCCACATCCCACAAAATCCCAACGGATCCCAAGTAACACAACCTGATATTTCTTTATGTCTCTTGGCTCTTCTGTTGTGTTGAGCCCCTTTTCCTTGCTTGCAAGTAATTTTTGAAAATGACAGATACCATCTCACAGGTGAGGATATATCTGGGTGTTTCAGAGCACCCTCAGGCTGCAGGAGAAGCAAAATGTAGCCACTGGAATTTGTCAGACAATGTCAGCTCCACACAGCCTGATGAGCAGCTCAGGAGCAAATCCCAGGGAAGGCAGGGATGAACAACACCTTCTGCAGTGTCACAGGGTTACAGATAATAAGGAGAAATAGGGTGGCAAGAGGTGCCGAAATGATCTTCAGAAGACGTACTTTTGAAAATTTGATATAATATAAATATTTATGTACGTACATCCTGAGTTTACTTTCTTCTTCCCCATTTGTAGTTGTTCATACTTGCTTATTGTGTGTACCTGGGTGCTGGGCCAGGACAGGACAGTTGGTGGGAGAGGGTCACTAATGTTCACTGGGGCTGAGGATGTTGTAGGCAGCAAACAGAACATTTTCCTTTCCAGTTTCTCAGCCAGATGCACTCAAACCCATCTCGTGGGCACAGGTGTACATCCACATGTGTCTCCACTGCAGTTACAGTGAGGGAAAAAAGAAAATGGCATTTTTTTTTTTCCAGAATGGAATACGCAGTAAACATTTCAGAACCCCATAAATAAAAATGATTGATTTGATTTTTTAAAAACATATTCCCCTTTGGGCTCTGACTAAGTGTGAGAAAGTTCAGCCTGAGAAGGGATTTATTTGGAAAAGCAGTGAAAGGTTAGAAGCAGGGACGTGGGCTGGAATATGCCTTGCAAATGTTAACTGTGGAGGCACAGTGCTAACGCCTTGCATGTGCAAAAACATTTCGAGGGTTGTGAATTTAAACCATGAAATTAATATAGTCAAAATTAAGGTTTTCTTGCCCACACCTTACTCATACAGGATGTGGTGTTTGTAATGTTCTGACAGGGATGGGAAGATGTGGAGGTGGTTTGCTGGTGTTAATTTATGGTTAAGGAAGAACCTTTAGCATCTCTGTTTCTTGATTAATTTAAATGTTCAGATTTGCAACCTAAATGTTTCCTTAAAGTAAACTTAACTTTTTGATTTCTTTTACTTTTCCGGGGGGTGCCAGAGCAAAGCCCAGGAAGCTGCACTGTTGTGCTTACTGACACCTTCCGCGTGATGTGGGTGCTGTGTGTGCCCACCCACGGGCAGCCACCACACTGACCCACGAATCATTTACAACTGCCTCATTCGTTGTCCCAGTGCTCTTATTTAATAATTCTCCTGCTCCTTGGGGAGGGCTGTAAAAATGGATTTTATTTTCCTAATGTGTTTGCATTTTAAGTAGGTAAAGTCTCTTTAGATTCCCATTTGCCAAACAAGGAGATGAATATGTTCATCTTCACATGGAAGTGACCAATGGGCTGAGACCAAGAATGATAAATTTCAGTGCAGGAGGAGGAATTAAGAAAATGATAAGAAACCTGAATAGCAGACCAACCCATGCACCTTCAGTATTTTAAAATAAATTTTAAATCTCAGTAGTTTCTCTCCTAAGGATCTTCATAACCAGAAAGGCAGAGGAATACAGGGATCAGCTTCCTGACACCTTTTCCTTTCAGCCTAAGCAGAAGGGTTGGCATTCTTGATTGCCTCGGGTGATTGTGGAGAGGAGGGTCCTGCATCCCCCGGCTTAATTTAATTTCATTTTGTTTGTTAAGAGGTTTTATGGAGTCAGGATCTCTTCTTCAGTGCTGCTCAGTCATTTAACTAGCACTTTACCTTTCCACTTTGGAAACTAGGCAGTGATAATCCATGTGAATTCCCATCTGGAAATCACAGTAAGAACAGAATTTCTAGTCCTGGACAAATGAGTAGGAAAAAGTCAGGATGAGGTTTGCTTTTCTTTTATGAAACTCTCAGTGCTACATCATTTAATCCAACCTGTTGTGAGACAGATGAGAGGTGTGTTCCCAGCCAAACCCTTTTGATTCCAGAAGGGGCTTTAAAAGAAAATGGCCTTTATTGTGTGTTATGCAGAACTCCACAGTGCGGTCTGAATGGGGTTTTTCATTTGAGATGGCGCTTCAGATCCTTATTGATGGAAAAGATAAATCTCCCCGCATTTACAGGTTATGTATGCTCAAGTACACCTATTTTCTTAACTGTGCAAGGTGAGGTAGTTCATTGTCAGACTGCTGGGAGTAGCACCTTAAGATGCTCATTAGACCATTCTTTTATCTCATTGTTATTTACACTTTGAATTTATGAAAAAAGAGTCCAACCCTGCCCTGAAGTGACGCCAGAACGAGACAGGATGAGACATGATCTGCTCGTGTTGTTACACTGTGTGATGTGTCTGAATTTTGTCACGGAGCCTCAATATTCTGCTTCATGATGCTGATTTGGGGGATAATTGTAAAATATTAATATTTTTGCTTTAAATGGCTGATATTTGCTGACTGTACCCGTAGCAGCTCTTCTCAGGCCCTGGAATACTTCATGGAGAAGCCAAGCAGCAGCCTGTGGCTCCATGCCCTCTCACCTGTCACTTGGCCCCTTGCCAGCTGGAAGGTGGGGCAGCACCTTGCACCAGTTTTTGTGTCATTTCAGGGGATTTGACCCCTCTTTGGGAGGGTATGGGATGATTCCTGGCTTGGCAGTTTGCATCCCAAGATCCCCCCCGGGTGAAGCATGGGAAGCACTGTGTTAATCCAGTGTGTTCCTCAATGTCTCCTGTGTTCCTGACAGAGGCCAAATATTTGTGGGAGGGAAGTGAAATGAGTGATCTTGGAACAGTTTGCCCACAGGGAAAATTTTTTCCTTACCCCCACTTAGGATCTGGCTTGTGCCTTTGTGTGTGAGGGTTTCTGTCCTTTCCCGAATTCTGGATTTTATTATTTAATCCTTACTAATGTAACTCTGGGTACTTTAATCCTCTTAAGGGTTTGCTGCTGACTTTGGGCTCAGTCCTGCTCCCTTTTCAAGGAATTTTGCCATTAGACACCTTGAAGTTGAGTTCTGATGTAAATTGAAGCTGATTTTACTGGCAGCCCTGTCCCTGGCTCTGAAATGCAGCTGTAAAGCTGTAACCTGTGTGCAAGGCACAGGTCCAGTGGGGAGGAGGGGGAGGTCTGTGGTCCTGTCTGCAGCCTGATTCTGCCTCTCCTCGCTGCCAGTCCGGAAGGAATCCTCAAAAGAAAGGCTCAGGTCAAAGGAATTGTCCGTGAGCCCGCGCGGGGAATGTCCTGCCAGCTTAGGAAGCCATAAATGTGTTCCTTTCCATCTAGGTGCCCCTCTGGCTGCGGAAAGGGAGAAGAAGCCTCTCTCCAGAGCTGTCTTTGTGCTGCCCTGGGTGGAATCCACAGAAACAAGTGAGGGTCCCAGATGTTTTGTTTTTTTCCCTGATGTGTTGTAAGGAAGCAGTAGCTGCACCCTGGCTCTTCTGGGGAAGCTGTTCAGGTAGAGTGTGCCTGGACACAGCGTGGAAAGGTGTTTCCCAGTGGGAAGCATGTAGCATGTTCCTCAGAAAATGCCATCCTTTCCTGTTTCTTTGCATCAGGTGGATTAGTCCTGGTGGCTGGCTCTTCCTGAAGAGTGTTGGTGTTGCTCATGGTTCCATTAATTGAGGCAGATATCTCAGGAAAGCTGATGCTTTTCCCAGGTACTGCCACACAGCCATTCCACAGCTCCAGCCCTCTGGGTTTGTCACTAGCAGGACTTGAGCATCTGCCAGCAGATTTTCAGGAAACAAGGAATGTGAAACTGAGGATCAGAGCATGGCATGGACTGTCCTGTGATCCACTGACCAAAGCTGGAGGGATGATGCTGATCCTTTGTGGTCACTTAAGCCCCACTCAGCGTTTTTGGGGGCAGAAACATCACAGCCTCAAATAGAGGTGACATAAAGGTACTGCAGCTGTAAGAAACTCAGCCCCTCCCCTTTAAGAGCTGCTGCTGGACTTTATGTTTGGGAAACCTTGTTTGCCGAGGTGAACAAGGAATGTGGAATTATCATAGAATGTATGATTTAGAACAGAATTCCTGAAGTTGGGTGCTTCCTTTGCCATTCCCAAACCTGCTGGTGCAAATTAGCCATCCTGACCATGGAGCAGGACAAGCAGTGCTGTCCAGACTGCCCTCTTCTAATTTGCCTGCTTTTATCTTGACTGGGACCTGCAGCACTTCTGGATGCTAGGAAGAATTCAGCAGGCTGTTGTAATCTCTTTACAATCAGCAGTTTTGCCCTTCCACGTGGGGAGGCTGTCCCTGCTAGACAGCTGTTCCTGCAGTGCTCTGCAAGAGTGAGATCAATGGGATTCAAGGGTATCTGCAGAGTGCCAGTTGCTGTGAGAGCTCCTCTATCAAGTACCTTTTGTGGCTTCAAAAAAGCCACAGAAGGTACTTGATAGAGTACCTTTGAAAGCTCTGTGTGGATTCTGGGCCAGGTGAAAATTGTTCTTCACCTTGGATAAGTCCTTGCGGAGCTCCTGCAGCTGCTGTGGGGAGAGCCCATCGTTTGGGACCCTTCACGGGCTGTGCTGTCAGCACTGCCGGGATGTCAGCTGGCTGGGACTGTTTCCAGTCTGGGTTTCTGGGATGCTGTGCAGAGCTCTTGAAGCCCAGGTGAAAGCAGTTTGTACGCAGCTTTTGTGGTATTCCTGCACTGAGGAGGGCGGGTTAAGTGATCTGTATTTCTGTCTGTATTTTAGTGATACAGAGCTCCTGACCTTTCAACACATTTCTGATTGCTCTTGTTCCCTTCCTGGGTTTCTAAAGAAAAATCCACTGAGGCCAAGTGCCCTAAGGAAAGAAGTGTCTTGTTCTGGCTGCTGGGCATGTGTTCTGTGCCTTCTCCTTCCTGCCAAAATGAAATATGTGCTTCCTTCTCTGTGGAATATTTTAATTGAACCAACAAGAATTCTCCAAATCTTGAATGCAGGGTCTGGGAAGAGAGCTGAGCTCAGCCCCAGGGCAGGGAGTTCAGCAGGTCCCAGTGAGTGCTGGACGCACCATGGGAGCCAGCTGGGAGCAGCCCCTGGGGATGGGCAAAGAAGAGCAGCACATTCTCTCTCTTTTATTGGGGTCCATTTGCAACCAAAGGGGTCAAAACTGCTTTCAGGCCCCGTGGAGTTATTTCTTGGGGTACTTGAAAAACCTGTCCATTTGCCATCTCAGTGTGTCAGTCCTTTATAGCCAAGGAGCTGCCTTGTGACGAGGCTGTGCCTTGCCTTTTCTGCTTCATGACGTGCTCTGTTCTGGCCTGTGTGTTAAAGATTAATTGTGAGCTGACTAAATAAGTACAGCTGGTACTCACTAGACCTTGCTCTAGAATCCCTGCTCCCGTTGGAAAGGCTCCTGAGTGTGAAGGAGAATGATCCTTGCTGGAGTCTGGGGTTTGGCCAGATGTCTTTGGAGCATTTTGAAGGTCGATGTTTGCAGCAGGGTGATCGCTCAGCTGGCAGCAAGGATGTGAGTACCATTAAGGCCCAGCACTGACCCCACGTGCTGGTGGGCTGAGGAGTGGCTTTCCCTGCCCTAATGGTGCCTGTTGGTGTGGTTGTGCTTTGGGTGCAGCCTCCATGTCTCCCTGATGACAGCAGAGAGTTTGAATCTGAGCAGACTTGCCTAGGTAGTGTTGGTTTGGCTGTGTCTGGATCCATCTCTCCAGAGGTTTAGGGATGGGTGCAGTGTGGGCTTGCAGCCACACCTGAGCACCGGGGTCCCTTACAGCCCTCCCCATGGCAGGCTGTGCTGGGACACGTGTTGGATATCGTGCCCCAGCTGGGTACCTTGGGGTAGGAGTTACAACCCAGAGCAGGAAAACTGCACTGGAACAGGTTCCCTGTGGTCACAGCCTGACACAGCCCAAGAAGCGTTTGGACGATGCTCTGAGATGGTTGTGGTGTCTGATCCTTGTTGGGT
Source organism: Oriolus oriolus (assembly GCA_013400235.1). NCBI lineage: Eukaryota > Metazoa > Chordata > Aves > Passeriformes > Corvidae > Oriolus > Oriolus oriolus. The sequence goes on along the minus strand of VXBT01005593.1, from coordinate 69,959 downwards.
CCCTTCCAGCCCAGGAGATTCCGTAATTCTGAGTGGTACTGCAGGGCCAGTTCTGCTCAGGGAGTTTCTTGCTAAGAAAGCAGTTGCTGCTGCGGTCAGCACTGGTCGTGTTCGAAGGCTGTCAGCAGAGATGGCTTCATTGGGTGAGGAGGAGGAGCTCTGGCTCTTGGGAGCAGCCTGAAGAGGAGCTGTTGTTCAGAGAGGTGAAGCTTCGCTGCACATGGGCAGCTCTCGGTACTTTGCAAAGTCTCTGTAGAACTCCCGTCTCTGAGGCTGGGCACTGTGTGCTGGGTGTTCTCTCCTACAGAGCCCAGGAGATCAGAGCCAAGCTGGACCAGCTGGAGCAAATCCTTCTCTGTAATCCCCGGAGGTCTTCTGCCTGCAGAAAGACAGTCCCCATACAACTCCTGCTCTCCTGGGCTGTGCTGTTACACTTGTTACATGTTCCCATTTTCCCTGCGCTGCCCAGGGAAGAAGTGCCCACACCCAGCATGGGCTCTGCTGAGGACAGTGAGGTCCCCCCTGTGTGACAGGGACCACAAGCAGCCATGCCTGGCCCTGTGAGATGGTGTGTTAGTTAGTTTTCTTCTAACAAGTCTCCTTGTTTACTGAGCTCTTTCCTTCCAAACTAAGGCCATAATAGTTTTGTTTTGAATGTGAAAGTGCCTGGTCTTTGGGACTCCTTTGAAGAGATAATCTTCAGTTGGTCCTGCATGGCTCATTGCACTTCAAAAAGGAGGTTGGTTCCATGGTTCGGGGACACCCAGCGAGGTGGAACTGATTGCTGATGCCACGTTAACAGTTTTCTCTGCTGCTTGACTTGCTGATTGGCTGTGCTAATTGACTGGGGGGGTTTTGCAACAGCTACACAGATACTCAGCAGCAATCATTAGATCCTGTTCATTGTGGGGAAGGGCCCAGGGCAGAGGAAGACCCTGAGCACCATTGTGTGACCACAGAAGGAGCCTGCACAAGATCACATAATGAAACAAACACAGTTCAGTGTGACTCACCAGTGCTTTTCCTGCTGGAATGTTCTCGCAGGTGTGTTCTGCTGCTCCTCCTCCTCTCCCTTGAGGGAGCAAGTCCCTTTCTCCCTGGCTGTCCAGCTTAGACTTCTAAAAATCCCTTAACTCTAGTTTAGCATTGCTGTGCTCTGATTAAGGTACACATATTTTTTAGTCACTGAGGTAAAGTTCCAGTGCCCAGCTGTTCAACACCTTTTAGATTTGGCGTTTTTCTCTGCTAGATCATCATAGCTTCTACACTCACCCTGCCAGGCAGAGTAAAGGGTGACAGTGATCCTTTAGTGCTGAACCCCATGTGCTGTTGGACTGAGTGGTGAACCCAAGTGAGTGATTACACTGTACCGATATATCCTAGCTTAAAATATGGATTAATTTTAAAAGTAAAGTGATGGAAAAGTAAAATAAAAGTTTACTTAATGTGCACACTGTGGTGTGTTTGGACACAGCATGGAAGAGGTAAAAACAAGGCTTTAGCGCTGCTGATAGTCGGGATACATGGATACAACTGCACTGCTGCAGGGAGCTTACGGAATGGCAGGTGCTCTGTGGAGCCCTGGCGCTGCTGCCTGCACTCCTTGCTCCTGCTGGGCAGGAAAACACTTTGGTTTGGAGATCCTTTGTGGCTGTGCAAACTGATGTGTTTCACTGTGTTTGTGATGGGCTCATAGCCACTATGCTATGGGCCCATGGCACCAACCCATCGGCTACTGGGGCTGTCTGACGGGGGGGTGACTGCTCAGGGGGGTCAGTCTGTACCCCAGGGTGTGTCAGGCAGCAAAGGGGGAAACGCCCCACCAAGCTGACCAGGGAAATCCTCCTCTTCCACTGATGTCATAGCTGAGCTAAAGGCACTGCTCCCCATTCAGAGCAAACCAGGTTCATAAACGCCTGGAGCTGTTTTGCGTCTGTCTGCCCCACACAGCTGTGGTGAAGGGTTGGTTGTTGCTGGGATGAAGCGATGGGGTGTAGGGAACAAACGTATACGAAACCAAGCTTCGTCAGTCCTCCCTTCGCTGAGCACCTTCCTGTCCTGCATGCCTTGGATGGTTGGTTCTCTTGGGTTTGTTGGCTCTAACAGGATCCTGGGTGCAGGCAGGAATCAGGAAACAGCAGAGTGGGAACCAGGCGTGTGCTCACATCCAGCCCATGCTAGCGTTGGCGTATTAAGGCTTTGGTTTCTAACAGCTCATGCATTGACTCTGTGTTTAGTTCTGCCCCTTTGTCCCCATCTTGACCTGTACCTGCTTACTGAGCCCTGACCTTCCAAAGGAGGTGTCAGCAGGGCCTGCTGCCCTGCATCCTCATGGCTGTGAGGTCTGTGGAGTCTGCCCCGGAGAGCAGAGCTGTCTGAAGAGGAAATAAATCACAATATTCCCCAAGCCATATAGTGTGGGGCACACGGCGGACAGTGTGAGGCAGTGGTTGTCTGTGTGCCTCAGAGGCCTGACAGAGCAGGGGGGATGTGTCAGTGCATATGGGGGTGTCTGACTGAGCAGTGGGTTTGCAGTGCTTGCCTTTCACCTCAGAGTTTCTGAAGTGGTCTGTTTTCTTCTTCCTACAGACAATTTTAGGTACACGTGTGACATTTGTGGGAAAAAATATAAATACTATAGCTGCTTCCAAGAGCACAGAGACCTCCATGCCGTGGATGGTGAGTAATGTTTTGACACTCAAGACACCTGAACTAGGCTGAGAAGTCTTTGGGGAAGCAAAATGTGGTTCTGCGGGAGCGTGTGGCCTGTGGTGTGCAGAACATGACCCTGCACGGGTGACCTTTGCCATGGAGGTGCAGTCCACGGGCACTGCAGGAAGGAGTTTGCTGTGCCTGATCCTCTCTGTGTGCATCAAAACAGCACCCTGTGCTGGGACCTGGGGACCTTGCAGTCCTGTCTGCAGTGAGGTTCATGGTTAGGAGGGAGATCCTGGGACTGAGTGCCTCAAGATAAATGGTCAGCCTGATTATTTGCTGGGCAGGAGTTGGTTGCTTTTTTGGTTTCCAAATTTACAGGTTTGTTCCCAACATACTTCTGTGTGAAGTATTTCAGATTTCAGAGTTGGGAAATGTTGTTTCATTCTTGTTAATCACTGTGGTAGTGAACTGATGAAGTTGCCAGTGGCCCTTACAGGCCAGTTTTTCCTCTGTGACTGTAGATGTGGCCTAGGCTGGTGACACTGGGACAGATGCAGACATCCCCTGCCAGAAGCAGAGTTTCTTTATTCTGCATTGGGGGAAATGAACTATCAACATGCTGGCTTGCCCCCTGCTCACTGAACATCTGAAGCTCCTCACCTCAGAGCCCACAGATACTCCAGACCTCCCCTGTGTGTGCTGCAAGCCTGTCAGTACTGCTCCTCACTTGGCCCAGGAGAGCTCTAGAAGGAGGCTGCTTGGAGAGCAGCAGGTTTGACTGGCTGGGCTGTCTCAGAAAAGCGAGTGATTTTTCACAATATGTGGTTGTCCGAAAAAATGGCTGTGTTTACCTGGAACGTGGGGACATCTGAACGTGCTCTAAGGACAGCCAGTGTTCTCCTGCAGGGCACCACTGCCAGCTCCCTTCCTCCTGTGGGGAGCCAGAAGGAAATTAGTGGCACTGAGAGTCACTGAGAGTGAGGGGAACATGGCTGCTTCAGTCAGAAATGTCTGAGGGAGCTCTGCTGAGGGCCACGAGAGGGCTTGGAAATGGCTCCGTGTGTGTGCAAGGACTGTCCCAGGGCCTCCCTGGGGCTGCTGTGTTCCAGCACACACAGGGGTGAGGCAGCTTCGAGCCTGAACTTCCCCTGGGGCCGTGTCAGGGGCAGAACAAAGGCCTTGAGCATCTGTGTGTATTAGGGCTGGGCATGCTCAACCAGGTCCTGTGAGGATGCTGCTGGGAAGAGGAGGGACTGGGGCACAACGCCTGGTTTATTCCGTGGGGCTGAAATATGCTGAAGCAGTATGTGAAATGCAGGAGGAAAACAAGACCATTTAAGAGGATTTAATTTTTGTTTTGTTTCTTCCCCTCCTTCTTCTATTCTGTGTTAGTTTTTAGTGTGGAAGGGGCCCCAGAAAACCGGGCAGGTAAGCCGAGCTCCTTTGTGTGCTTTATTTCACAAACCTTTTCAAGCATTCAGTAGTTCAGACACAGCAGGTCAATTCTGAACTGGTAAGAGTCAAAGGAGTTTTGTCAGGGATTGCAGTGGGACAGGGAGCATCCTCTCTCCCTCCCCAGTGTCTACAGCCAGGAGGTTGATGCCCAGCCCTAGCAGATACCAGGCTTTTGTTGCACATACACTTGGTCAGACTTAAGAAAATCAAAGAAGCAGGTGTTTCATGTCTTTGGTGATCTTGTAAATTGTTCAAGGCATAAAACAAAGTCTTCTCTAGAGTGGGTTGGGTTGTGATTTGTCGCTAGCTGTGCTGTTAGCTGGTAGAAGTCCCAGGTCAGTATTTGTTAGGTGACTTGTGTGCAGACTGCGTTGCCGTGCCCACTGTCAGCCAGTACAGCAGCATTAGGGGGGAGTTTCCCTGGAAGAAAATCAGGAAATATGGATCAGACTTTGCAATGTGTTCATTCAGTTTTTCTCTGTATTTTTTAAACATTAATACCCACAAGGCCTGTTAGTGGGCTGGGAGCAGGGGTAATCCTGGGGCACCTGAGGAGGAGGAGGAGGGACAAGTCAGACAGAGGGGTCACTGGTTTTAATTGCTGTCTTCCAATCCTGTTACAGATGGAAGTGTGATTACAGGTGCAGGAGCATTCAGTGCCCGTGCAGCTGTAGAAGGCAAAGCTGAGGTGTTGTCAGCTGTCCTCTGGCTCTGTTCTCTTGCAGACCCCTACGACCAGGCCGTCATCGCTGCTGACGAGGTGAAGGAGGAGGAGCCCGAACCCTTCCAGAAGATTGGGCCAAGTAAGAGTTATTGTGGTTTCAAATAAAAGAGAAAGCACAGAGGGTCACACCTGCCTTTAGCTGGAGTGCCTGTAGGAAAAGCAGGAAGCACTGCATTACAGAGAGGGTTGGGATTTGGGTGCTCACAGATACGTTCTGGTTCAAAGGAGCATCAAGCACCAACAGCCCTGGCCCTAAGAACTGCAGCTTTGTGATGTGTTCTGCTCAAGAGCTCTGCAAAGAGAAGGGGAAGGGAGTTCAGGGGAAAAGCAATCTGGCGGGGATGAGAGAGGGCTTGAAGGTGCCCTGGGAGCTGGCAGGTGATTTATTCCACACCACTTTGTGGTGGATCCTCAGACAGAGCAGAGGGAAACAGAGGGAGCACCAGGTTGTGCCAAGGCATTTCTCTGAATTGTCCATTTTGGAAACAATTGATTATCCACAGATTTTCCTTTGGGTTGCAGCTTGCTGCCAGTTCTACACTCCAGCACTGGCAGGAGAAGGAGGTGTCAGTGTGTGGTTACACTCCACTATTTCCAGTATCCCCAAAGCAGGAATGAGCACAGTTACTCCAGAAAAGCCCCTTCTCCTTCAAGAGAACTCCACAACCCCAATATAAAAGTTCTCTTATACTTGAACTTGACTGCTTGTGTCCTGGTTTGACTGTTCCTGTTGTCCACAGATCCCAGACTTTCTGTAACCTGAGGACAGAACTGTGTCATCTGTCATACAGACTTTAGAGCTGGATTCTCTCCCTTGTTTTGTCCTCTTACTTGCTGTAATTTTGGGGTAATCTTGTGCAGCTTGTTCAGTTCTGCTGGCCTTTTTATGCATGGTCCATCCCTCTGTCTTGAACCGTCTCCTTTCTTGGGAAAAGGATGTGTGGATTACAGGGCAGGCGAGTTCTCTGTAAAAAAATCACGCACCTGGCATTGTGTGAGAGGGCTGCCCTCCTTCCTGACCTTTGTCCTTGTTCATTTGACAGAAACTGGCAATTACACCTGTGAGTTCTGTGGCAAGCAGTACAAGTACTACACTCCCTACCAAGAGCACGTGGCCCTGCACGCCCCCATCAGTGAGTATCTGCTGCAGGGCTGGCCCGGTGCACACTGGCACCTCCAGGGGTTGTGGGGAGCACCAGGCTGGCAGGAGAGACTTCACTCTTGGGGATCCTTCCACTGGAGCTGTGGGATTGCAGCGGGCAGGACATGGATCATGTGCTGACCAGGGTGCTGTAAAGCTGAGCTGGGATCCCCTCTCACAGGGACACTGTTAGGTCTGGGATGTCACTGAGCTCCTACCCCAGTCCAGCATTTCCACACGTGTTCCTTGTGGGGTTGATGGTTTAGGCTCTTGTTTAACTGAAGGGTTGCACAAAATTTTTGGACTCCCCTGTGTAATAACTGAACATAAAGGTTAGGGAAAAAGCATCTTTCTTATGAGCTTCTGGGGAATTATTTCAACAAGTGAGTTAAAACTGGGTTTCAAAATCATGTAAATGACCTCAGCAGCTTGCTACTGATTCACAGTCAGTAAAGGATTGATTTCAGGGAGCTCAGGACAAGGCACTTGTCAGCAAACTGCACAGCACTGTGCTCTGCACTCCTCAGACACAGGAGAGGCTTTAACGAGCAATTCAGTGTAACTCAGTGCAAAATTTGACTGAACTGGTTGAGAGAAATTTTTTCTCCGTGCTGGATTTGAATTTGAAAGTGTGCAGAGAAGTTCTTTACAGCTGAACTTCCTGCTCCTTTTCTTGGGATGATGGAGAGCAGGGATGAACTGAGCTCATCCGCCTTCAGCTGCAGCCGGCAGGGGGCGCTTCCACCCCAAAATCCCCTGGAATCGGGTTTTTAAGGGATTGTGATGAGGCACCCTTGGGCTTACGGGAACATGGTCCACCAGACTGTCACTTTTAAGGTTTGGTGGCTCTTGACAGCTGCCATGCAGATTCTCTGAAGCTTGGATGTGGACCAGGATCATGGTAGAAGGTGCAGGGCAGAAAATATATGTCCACCACCATCATCACAAAGTTAACCTTGTTATCTGCCAGAGGAATTGCCCCAGTGCTTGTGGTTGCACACATAACAGTTATTCCTAGGGTTCCCTGCCCCTGGAAGCTCCACCTCTTCACTGAGGTGTTTTCAGCCCTCAGCAAAGCCACTGGTGACCAGCAGTGGGCCCATCCCCTGCCATAGAGGGGCCCTTGGACACCAGGGCTCTTGGGTCTGTGCTCCCCCCACTGAGAGCTCAGGAGCAGTGTGCTGGGAGCACTGGGGCTTTGCTCAGCTGGAGCTGATTCTGACCTTCCCAGTGCTTCCCATTTCAAGGGGATTTATTGCCACTGATGTCTTTTCACCTTCCCAGCCATTTGTAGCAATAGCTGAGCTGCTGGTTCCAGCCCAGGCTGTCCAGCAGAAAAGAAACCCCAGCTGCGTTTCTCTGGGAGGGATGTGCCTGCAGCAGGCCCTGCAGCTCCAGTGGCCCCCACAGGCCCTGCCTCTCTCCTGGCAGGGGCAGCTCAGGCTCCTTGATGCTGTGTGGCTCCTGGGAGCCAGCTCTGGAGGAGGAGGCATGTGCTGAGTGCTGGGCTTGAAGCCATTCTTGCACCGTGGTTTCTGCTGCAAAAGAAAAGAAGCTGCCCCTGCTGCAGGCTGGATCAGCAGTCCCTGAGCTGTGCAGATGGGTTTCCAGTCCTTTCAAGTATCTTTAATATGAGGACACTTAAGATCAGATCAAGATAGTATTTTCATAAGGTTTAACCCCCTCCCCATAAACTTTTCTTTTTCCTTTTTTTTTTTAACCTTTTTTTTTTCCTCTCCTAGTTCCCATGACCAGTAAGATTTATGATTTACAATGACAAGCCACTAACCCTGATGAGGATACAGGAGAGGGCATGATGAGCTCCCAAGGCAGGCTGGCCAGTACATCTTCCCACCTTTCTACTGCTCAGACTCTGCTCTTCCCAAAATCCAAGGTCCTGTGAGGCAGCTGTTAACACCTGGCTTTTGAAGAGCGCAGCTGGCTTTTCTTGGGTCCTTGCGGTCAGGAGAAGTAAAGCTGAGACTGTGTCTTTACCCTGGTCTCATTCTTCTGGTTATAAAGCAAATGCTGAAAATTTAGTCATAATGTGAATGGGTGAGGAAACCCCTTCAGCATCACCAGCTCAGCTTTCTGGGTCTCTTCTTGAGTGAAAGGCTCCCTTCCAGAGCCTGTGTTTCTGGTTCTCTGACATAATGGATAAAAATTCATTGGAAATGGGCTAAAACAAGGAATGATATCCTGCAGCTTCGACAGGATCTTGCAGGATAACTTCTGGTCAGTGCTGCTGTCTGGAAAAGAGCTCTGCTGTGGGCTTCCCTGGAATTGTTAATGCCAAATGTCTCCCTCCAAAGTTCCCTTTTTTGACTAAGGAGTAGGGGCTTTTTCATAAGATCAGAACTGGGCTATGACCCTTTAAAAATAATATTCTTATGCCGTTTCTGTCAATGTATTCACTCTTTCGAAGAAGGCTGTCAGAGGCTGTTTCCAAAAAAAAAGTGGATTGTAGGCACATTCATTGTCCCAGTTTTAGAAACATTTCTGAATGGAGATTCATGGGGGAGGGTTCAGAGATGTTTCTGTGCTCCTTCAGGCTCTGGCTGTTCTGTGAGATGGAACTGATTGAACCATGTTTGCTGGGGCTGGGCTCTTGGGGTTGATCAAAAGGATGGAGAGAGACTGTGAGGGCATGAAGTGACAGAACAGGAGGAATGGCTTCACACTGTTCGAGGACAGGGTTAGATGGGATTTTGGGAAGAAATTCCTAATATCCAATTAAGAATTGGGTGGTGAGGCCCTGGCACAGGGTGCCCAGAGAAGCTGTGGCTGCCCCTGGAAGTGCCCAAGGCCAGGTTGGATGGGGCTTGGAGCAGCCTGGGATAGTGGAAGGTGTCCTTGCCCATGGCAGGGGATTTAACAAGATGATCTTTAAGGTCCCTTCCAACCCAAAGCAATCTGGGATTCTGTGACTCTCTGAGTTTGCACCACTGTGATCTCTGGACTGCCTGGAGAAACACATTCTGTAGGATTGCCTTGATTGAATTGCACACAGATATGCTTTAGAGAGACATCTAACCTTGCTTTTGAGTGACAGAAAATACAGCAATCTCATAAGGTAATTATTTTGACGAATTATTACCTCCACTAAATTAAGACTAAAATTAGCCAGCTGTAGCTTTCAGACATTGGGTCCTATTTATAACCTTGTGTGCTCAGTGAAGGAGGACTAAGTTACCAAGTTTCTGTCCTCTCTAGACCTGGCAGAGCCTGCTCCCCAGTCCCTGGTTAAATCAAGGAGTGACAATGAGTGTTTCCACTGTAAGCTCTGCTGCTCTTGGCCCTTGCTTATCCTCTTGTCTCCTCCTCTGAGTGTTCTCCAGTCTGTTCTCTACCCTTGGGCAGGGCAGGCACCAGCCCTGGGTCAGGAAGGAGCTGAGAGCTGGCACTGCCTTCCTGATGCCCTTGGAAATGCCTGATTGCTCCCCAAGGAGTGCCTCAGCCCCTTCAGCCACAGCGTCACCCCGGGAGCTCCTCTGCAGCCGTGCTGCCCGAGCGCAGCAATGCCCGAGCTTCTCCTGCTGCCAGGCTGGAGCCCCCGCTGTTCCCAGCATCTCCTGCAGTGCCTGTGTCCTTCAGCACAGCCTGGGCCGTTCTCAGGGCTGCAGCACAGAGCCCTGAGCTGACTGACTGCGGGCCATGCGGGGAGAATCACCCTCCACACGCTGCAGCTCTCCTGGGACGTGTCCATGCCGCGTTCTCAGAGGGTTTGAAGAGCTCCACAGCAGCAGTTATGAGGTCAGCTGCCCACAGTGCTGTCTCCAGTCTTGCTGCAGATTTTGAGGCAGGAGGTTTTTGTGGCCATTCAGCAACTCAGGATTTTCATTTTTAGAAACATCTTGGCCTTTTCATCAGCCTGAGGCCGTGAGTTCCACAGGGAAGGTGACTTTTCCAGAGCAGAGCAGAGGAGCTGTGTGCTGGTCTCTACCTGTGCTGCTCAGCCTTCAGAGGGAATTTGGCATCTGATGAACTACAGACTGAACATTTTCTCCCAATAAGCTGTTAGCTTCTCCAGACTGCTGGAACTGATATTCCTTTGTCTGTCTTGCATTGCTAGCTGAAACTCTCTCTCTGCCTAGTGTCAGATAGAGCAGCCTTCTCTGTGGGGTCTCAGTTTGAAGACATACTGTTTGTTTAATTTGGGAGGAAGAAGAAGAAATTTTGGAGGTCATCATAGCATTGAGACTTTCATCTTCAGGTCCCAGAGCAATATCTGGGCTGCAGAGGATGTGCAGTGATGCTCTTTGTGTCTGGCACTGAAGAGTTGCTGATGGCTGTTTCTCATGGCACTGATGGGGAATAAAGCAGCCATTGGTGGGAATGGCCCTCGTGGGAAGTAGATGATCCACAAGCAGGAAATTTTCATATCTGACTACATTTTTGCTGGCAGTTTGGCAGCAGCTGGAGGAGGATTATCCATGGAGATTGAAAGGAAGTATAGAGAGCAAAACAAGCCTCCTGCCTGGTTATCTGGCCAGAGCCCAAGCAGAGGAGAAGTATCGTGACCTAAACTGTGAGGAAACCAGTGCATGGTCTTCTGCAGAACTGCACTGACACGAGGAAATGTCAGCTTGGGGCTGTGTGTCAGAGCAAGTGAATCAAAACCCCTGGAACTGCAACCCCCTCTGAATGTACACACCCCCAGTCCCCAGTGCTGCTGATGAAGGTGAGAGCCACTCGCAGTCAGGGTCTGTAAGGTCTCCTGGGATTTTGGAAATGGGCATCCTGTCCCAGCCTGGGGGACTTCTCTCCTGCCCTGTTCCAGAGTCAGGCTGTGGTGCTGCCGTGGCGTTCCCCTGAGAGCTGCTCAGGGTGGATGAGTATTTCTCAGTCACTCTGTGTAGGATGGGTAGGTGCTGCTGTTGTCCCCCCACCTTTGGGCATCCCACAGTAGAAATCCCTCTGTAGAAATCACTGGTAGGGAGCTGGGGCTGTGGGTTATGTGAACCTTCTCTGTTAGTGATTCTTCATGGCAGGTGGTTGGAGTGGCACTGGGGCTTCAGGCCCATATCCAGATGTCCATAGAAGAGGCCCCTTGGGAATGAAGGGGGTTCTTAGACAGTTTCTCCATTTTTGTAATGGTTTATTTAATCCATGTGGCCCAGATGAAGGACTGTCCTCCTGAAGGCGTTTCAGATGACTTTTGGCATTGAAAATTCCTGGTGATCCTCGGTGTGTGTTGCAGAGACTAAAGTACAGATGCATTCAAGGAGCATATCCCAGTAATACTCAGAGTTTCTCCCCATGTCCCCAGTCTGGAGATGGGACCAAAGGCCTTTACTCACTCTGCCTCCTAATCCCATTCCGTTCCCAACAGTGCCCTTTCCTTTGTATTTGGTTGAAGAGACAAGGAATGTAGCTGCACATCACTAGGATTTATTCAAGGCTCAAGGAACAAAGATGTAAACTTCTCCCTCCTCAGAGCTCTGAGTAGTTTAGCAACCTGCTCCCAAAGTTCAGTCCATAGATATGGAGGCCAGAGCTGCAGGTGCCCCCAGCCAGGCCGTGGCAATCCCGCCGTGCTCCTGGATGGAGGGGGTGATTCCTGCTGCAGGAGGAGTGGGTTGGTCACATGGCAGCTAAAGGTGTGCAAGGGAGCTAAGCAGCTTCCCCAGTGTCCCCTCGGGTGAGGGGGGAGCCCAGCTCTGTCCTGCGGGCTCGGTGGATCCGCAGTGGCTCCGTGCAGGGACGGTGAGCGTGGCTGTCAGACAGCAGCTCCAGCAGGCCCCGCTCTGGGAGCTCCCTGCCTGTGCAGGCACTAGTTCTGAGTGTTCATATCCAGAGTTCTCTCGATCTCCACTCTTCGTGGCAGTGAAGACACAGGCGAGCCAGTCCAGCAAAAAATCTCCGGCGTCCGTAAACCGCTGCTCCACCCTCCTGCACCGCACCCCCTCCGGGGTCCCGCCTGCCTCCCAGTCCCAGATGTTCCGCGCTCCAAATTCCGGATCCCCGGGAAGCAAGGCCATCACAGGTACCAACTGCCTTTCTACCATCAGCTTGCTGAACTGCTTAGTGTCCAGTCCTGCCCTGGGTAGGCTTTTCACCCTTCCTGGCCTCAGTCTGCTCCATCCGTGACTGTCCCAGAAAAGCTGCTCCCAGAGGCAGTGGAGGGGAAAAGATCCTGTATAACCCCATGCCAGTGACAAGCTGGTTTTGTTAAACATTGTGGTAACCACAAGGTACAGAGACCCTGTTTCAAATCCTGGTGTCACAAACTGAGGAGAGCTTCCTGACAAGGACTGGTGTAATGGCTTGGCAGGAATGGGGTTTTTGCTTCGTTTTCAGCACTGTTCGGCATTGAGTGTTTGTTTCCCTCAAGGTGATGTTTTCAGGGCTAGGCCTGTGCCTTTGGAAGTGAAATGGAGTACAGGTGTTTTCACAGTGCTCCATTCCCCACAGGAACCTCTGAGAGATAAACAGCAAAATCAGTGCTACAGAACCATTACTGAGGAGTTAGAAAATGCAGGTTTGGATTGATCCTCCCACTGTCCCAGTTTCCTCCTTCCAAACAAGATCAAACCTTAAAAAAAAAATTAAAAAAAGAAAGCAAAGAATACTGAAAAAGAGCAGTTAATAAATAGGGTGTGAGACACAGTGTGGTGTGTGCAGTCAGCTGGGAAGCACAGTCTGTGGGATTGGTGGATGGAGATTCCATCTGGGTGCAGAAGGAGGACTGGTCAATCAGTTGGTGTTTAAACACCCCCAGAATGTCTGGTGTGGACAGATGCTGAGTGCAAGAGGTGGCTGTGGTGGGAGAGGCCATGGGTGCTGAACAAGGATGGGTTGTGTTGGATAACAACACATCCACAGCTGCCAAGGACTTGGTCCATACAGATCATTTTAGTTCACATTTGAAAGGTTTTGATACAGGGAGAGAGAGCAGAGTGAGCTGCCCTCAGTGTGGGAAGGGCACAGTAAGACCAAGCAGATGCATTAAACCAGATTTTTGTAACTGGCAGACTTAGGGGAGGCTTTGTGGGGGGAAGCTAAGGGATGAAGGCAAAACCACCATACAAATTCTTTACAAATGTCTTTGGAGACCTCCAGCTCACTTCCACTTGTGACATAAGCCAGGACTTGAACCTGGGTCTCTTGGAAGGGGTAGGTTGACCCAAACCATTTTGTCACCATCTGATTTTCCTGTTATTTAAGGCCTCTCGTTCCTGTTATTTATCTGTCAAGTGGTATGGACAGATAATCTTTCCAGTTCCTTTTCAGCCCTTTTTTTGTGTTTCTGTTTCAGTTGATTTGGTTACCAAGTTTGCTTGTTCTCCTGAATTTTAGGAGTCAGGGGTGTAGTTGATTGAGAGTTTGAGAAGCCCGCTTAGGACTTGGAAGGGTGCACTGAGGACTGGCTGGGCCAAAATCCACGGGCTGGGCTGTTGCTGCAGTTCAGGTCTCTGGTAGCCCCAAAGCCCACGTGTGTGAGCCACGCTGCAGCCCTGGGAGCCTGCAGGGAGCCGGGGCCTCCGCCGACTACTGACCGCAGCGTGACCACTCCAGTGGTCTGCAGGAATGAAATCATGGCCTGGCACCAGTTTTCAGGAGTCCCCATCTCTCCTGAATGAAAGACCTGTGCCCCCAGCCCTGCCCAGTCTGCAGGCCAAGCCCAGCAGAGCCAGGCCAGGCTCCGTGTGAACCCCTCGGGTGACAGTGGGCTCCAGAGCGAGCGTGCGGGGCAAGGCTCTGTCCAGCACAGGCCACACACGTTGCTTTGGCCAGTTCCTTTCTTTTTTTAATCTCTGGTTTATCCTGTGAGTCACTGCAGTAAATCCATTTGCCCAGATACTGCAAAGCCACTGGAGTGAGACAAGACCTCTTTGCGCTGTTGAGCTTGTGCTGAGGGACTGCAGCTTGGGCAGGGTGGGAGGCCCCTGAGCTGTGCTGGGCAGTGATGGCTCAGGACGCTGTGGCCACTGCCAGGGTCAGGAAGCACCTGTGCCCACTGGAGGTGAGGTCCCAGTGCAGTTACTGGGAAGCTGCCCAGTGCCAGGAGCAGGGCCTGCCTGCCTGGCCATGGGGTGGGCTCTGGGAACAGGGGCACTGTCAGGAACCACAGAGCCACAGGATCTTCCACAGCTTTTCCAGACATGGTGGGCAGGCCCCAAGACAGCCCTTCAGGCCTCTGCTTCAGCATTTCCAGGAGGGTGTTTAGGAAGGGAATGCAGGTGACTGGGAAGCACAAGGAAAGCCGGCACAGTGCTTCTGTAGGTGACACCTTGGTGTGGTGATGAGGCCCCAGGTCAGTCTCAGACTGGTCACCTGTGCTCACAGGCTTTAAGGGCTGCTTGTTGCCTTAAGGAAGAGTGAGATAAGGGTTGGGTTTTTTTGCAGGGGAGGAAGCCATGACCTTTCTGGTTCAGTCAGGACTGGTGTTCATGGGCTCCCTAAGAGCCAATCCAGGCCACCTCAGCCAGAAGGCATTCAAGAAAAATACCCACCTGTTATCCCTTCACTGAATCTGGCCCATTTGCCTCCAAAATGAGGTATTTGACCTTTCTGCTGTATTCAGGGTCTGTGATTATGTGGCACAGGAGCATGTCTTGCCTCCTGTCTGCCTCCAGTTCTGCATCCAGTGTTGACCAGTCACCATCCCTGCTTTGTTCTCCACCCAGCAGAAAGTGCTTTCAGCAGAAGAGTGGAAGGCAAAGCGCAAAACAACTTTGAAGAAACAAACAGCAATTCCCAGAACTCCAGTGGTAAGTGTGGTCCGTGTTGCGTGTTCCTCTCCGAGCAGGATTCAGCTGTGCTCAGGGGATGTCGATGTGTTACGGGGTACCTTGTTCAAGCTCCCAGGCAGCCAGCCCTCCTGGGGTAGTGCCTTCTTCTTCCTCCTCCCCAGATTCCTGGCACTCCAGCCCTGTCAAACAGGTGATGTGGGAATCCTGCTGCCAAGGACCAGCTACTTGAGCATAGATTTTTCAGAGGGGAGCCAAGATGTGGAGAAAGGATGGATGGAGATCCAGCAGTCCCTGTGCTGTGTCTGTGTCTCAGTGCAGTCCTGGTGGAGCAAAGACATTTGCAGAAGTTTGAGGTCTGTGGGTAGAACAGCAGTTTGCAGGTCACAGTGATGCTGAGCGTGGCAGTTTATTTAAATGTCACTGTAGCCAGCGTCCAGCTGTTTGTGGAGTCACTGCCTGGAGGTCACAGTGAACCAGATGTGTGAATGTGGGACCAAAATACATGTGCTAGAAGGAATGAAAATCCCCTCCACTTGTGCGTTTTCCTTGCACCGTTGAGTCCAAGTGGTAGTAACTGAACATAACCACTGGCCTGGACAATTTTGTTCAGGTGCACCACCTGCAGAGTTTTCTGTGCAGGGTTTTTATCATGCCTGTGTATTGCCCAGCCTTCCAGTGGGCCACTGACCATTCCTTATGCTCTCTAATTGGAGTGAAAGTGACAGACCAGATGAAAGGTAGTTTTGGCATCTTGCTGCAGAGGTAAATAACGTGCCAGCAGAAAAGCCTGGCCTCCCTCTATTCCCCATCTAAGAGAAGCAGAATATGTGGTGTTGGCACTGCCCCTGGCTGGAATGGACAGGTAAGGGGTGGGATATCCCCCTGGAGCAGGTTACACAGTGTCTGTTGGGGGTTTTATCTCCCTCAGAAGCAAGTAAGGGGCTTTTGGAACCATGCTGAAAGGCACCATGATGTGGTGTTGGAAAACACACCTGTGGTAGCAGAGTGGGTGATGGGGAATGGGGAAAAAAGTTGTTTGTTGCTAAAATCCTGCGTGTTGTGTTTTGGGGAACAACCCTGTACTAATCCATCATTCACCACAATTGCAGCTGGTCATTCGGGGACAGAAAAACCTAAAGAAAAGAGGTGTAAGCAGAACCCATCAGGTGAGCTTGTCTCTGTTTCAGGCCTTTGTACTCCTTAGTCCTGTTCCTGCTGGGCAGTCAGGAGTCCTTGGGGCTGCCCAGGCCCTGGTCAGACACGACTCAAGGCCCTGTAGTCACTGACTGCCAGAGTTCCCAGGCTGGGGTGCAGCCCTGGACGTGGCCTTTGCCTCTCAGCAGCTCGTGTCTTGTCTTCTGTGGGTACTGTCAGTGTTTGGGAGGGTTTCAAAGCCTTTGGGTGCACACTTGTAAATGCCAATACACCACTTGGGGCCCCTGACTCCTCTGGAGCCCTTGGAAGGCAGCAGCCTGAGGTTGTACCTATTTTATTCCCATCAAACCCTGTACAGCCAACAAAGGATGGGCAGAAGTATCTTCCTTCCTATCAGACAGCTCATCCCTGAAGCCAAGAAAGCTGCATTGTAAAACCTGCTGGCTGCTCTCGTCAAGTTTTGCAGGAGGGGAGGTGAACCTGTAGCATGGGAGGGGGTCCAGGAAGCACTGACAGGAAACACACCAAGAGTGGCTGCACTGACCAGTCCAAGACTTCAGTTCTCTCTGAAGTATTAAATACTGACCCACTCTTGCTGTGACACATCTCTTAGACTCTCCCTGCCATCTCCTTGTACCAGCTCACATCACACTCATCTTCCTCAACCTGCTTCTATCTGGACTGTAACATTTAAACCATGAGTGAAAGCTCATAGCAAAACAAAGCCAGGAAGTTTTACAAGCTTAGTGGCAAGTTTCATGTGATTTGCTCATCTTGTTTCCCTGTAAGGAGTGTTTCTGTCTGCACCACATGTAGTGTCAGTTTATTTTAGTGGCTCAGTTGAGGGCCTGGCAGGCTGCAGGGGAGTTGCAGGTCACTCACTTAAACCTTTGTGTGAGCCAGGAAACCTGAGGGACTCAAGTGAGCTGCCCGAGAGGACTGGTTTGGGGGCAGTTGGGCTCTGGTTGGAAGCAGTTCTTTTCTGCATTAAGCAGCTGAAATGCTCCTCAAAGCCAGGCTGGTGCATGGGGATGTATAAACTTCTTCCCTTTTTCCTTCCTTTATCTATCCTGCAACCTCTTTTCTTCCCCGGCCCTATTTTCTCCCTTTGACTCCATTTTGCTTCCTGTGTGTTCCATTCAGTGCTCTTTCCCAGCCCTTGCACCAAGCCATTTCTCCTTTCATTCCCTCCGGTTCTCAGGAGTCCCACTGGCCTCACTGACAGCAGCCTGGGTGAGCATCACCAGTCACTGTGCGTGTTACTGGTGGTCAGAGAGGCCCTGGAGAGCTCTGTGTGCTCAGGTGTCCAGCAGAGCTCTCTGTAGCTGCCTTTTGGAAGAGCTGACATGTCCTTGCCTCCCCACGTTCCTTTTTCCCACGGCTGTGTCTCAGTGGGTGGGACAAACACCGTGTGGCTCCGTGTCACATGTGGGATGGCAGCTCTTGGGTGATTCTGGCACCCTTGGCTTGTCCTCTCTTGTGTTGCAGCCAGCAGATCTCTCCCAGGCGGGGAAGCAGGTGGTGATGGTGTGATGGGGAATGACAGAAGGACGGACACTTCCGTCCTCCCACTCCCATCTGCCGTTTGCTTGTCACCAGACTGCTGCTGTAAGGAACAGTCACCAGCTTTGGGAGGTAAATGCCAGCTGAGCAGCCAAGAGCTGTGGGGCTTGGCCTTGTTAAATGCTTGATGGCTCTTGCTCTCTGTGGATGTGAGTTTTGTGTCACGGGCTCGGATACAGAGGTATCAAAGAGAGCAGCAGGGGTTTTTTAGGCCACCCAGCTGGGGACACTCTGCTTTTTCCGTGTCAGCGTCCTGACTGCAGTGGCACAGACTCCTGCGTGTCTGGAGTGAGGGGCAGGATGGGCAGAGCAGGGAGGTCAGCGACCAAAGCCACCTAAAATCCACTGGGGTGCAGTGCTGGAGGGAGTCCTGAGTGGGAATAAGAATGGAACTAGAATGCAAAACGTTGGATTTCTGATGTCTCTTCCCTGTGCACAACCCAAGTCCTTGTCATAGTGAATGCAGGTACCTGGCATCCTCATATGTGTCACCTGGCATCCTTATCTGTGTCACCTGGCACCTGGCTGCCCATAAAACAGCAGCTCTGTGCTGCGTGGCAGACCCTGCTTTGGGGCTGATTGGAGTCCCAGGTTTATCTCCTCCCAGCAGGGTGGGATGGAGACAGGGAGTGGGTGAAGGACTGGAGGTGTTGTCCATGTTATAATTGGAGAGTGTGCTTTGTACTCATGGAAAGGGTCTCCACAGGCACTTGAACTTGCTTTTTGATGAAACCTGGAAGTTTCACAGTGCTTTAAAAATAGCATCCTGCTAAAATGTCCCAATTGCTCCCTTGTGCTGCCTCGGGAGCGCAGGCAGCAGAGGTACCAAGTCACATGGAGCTTCTGTTCATCCCCTGCTGAACTAAGGGAGTCCAGAAGGCAATGCCATGACCTGATCCTAAAGCGTGGAACTGGCTCACTGGGATGAACAGCAGCTGCTATTCCTGAGGGTGCCATAAAGGTGCTTTCAAGGGAGCCCTCCCTTGTTGGGGCCGTTCTGCCAAGACTTGACACACGCTGGGGTTTTCTGGTCTAAAGTCTCAAGAGGCCGAGCAGTATTCCAAGGCCAGCCTGTGCAGTGTAAAAGGCAGTGATGATCAGCCTGAGCATGGGCAGGGAATCCCCAAAGGGGCTGAGCTGAGGGTTGTGTTCCACAGCAAAGGTCGCTGCCTTCCTTTTCATCCCTGTGTGCTTGGGCAGGAGCCTTTGGCTGTGGCTGGGCCCTGCTCTGGTGCCCTCTGTAACTACAGGGCTCCCAGGCTTTGGGATCTCCCTTCCTCTGCCTCCAGACAGGGACAATGGCCTTCCTCAGGGACAGGAACCATCTCTCACTCAAGTGTTTACAGCCTGATGCAGCTCGAGCCGTTGTTCTGGGCACTATGGATGACTCCTTTGTAAAATGAAGGTGGAGAGGGATTAAGGAAATTGTGAGAATCCAAGAAGTAAAATAAAAGCAAAAAAGGAGAAAAAAAGCTCTTTGGTTTTGACACCTTCAAATACAGCCATCAAAGGGGAAATCTAATTGAAATTGTCAGTGTTTGTTGAAGTCTGAACTTGCTCAGTGTTATGAGTGTGAAAGAGAACAGTTAAAATTATGTAGGGAATTGGGAAATATTTTGAACTTTCGAGGTTGATTTAAGCTGTATAAATATGTCTCAATTTCATCTGCTGCTTTAGGGAACTATTACTGTCAGAACTTCCAGTGCAACAAATTTTAGCATTTGCAGTTTTTGAAATGTCAACGCTTTTCATTCCTGTTTACACAGGGAAGCTTTGCTTTCCAGCACTGTTTATTCCAGACTGGGGAGAGGGTCAATGGAAATGTCTTCTTTTTTTGAATCAGTTCGTGCCAAACTGAGATGAGATTGAGACAAAAATATTTGATTTCCTACCTTTGATTTAGAGTAAAAATTCTTGGAAAAGCCTGAGAATTTCCGGTTGTCAGGATTTAAAGGACATGGGACTGGATTTTAAACATGGATGGCAGGATTTTCAGAAATTGCAAGCTTTCTTCCCTGGTGTGGCCATACATCCCCTCTGCTCATCCCCTGTAGTCCAGTCATTGTATAACTCATCTGAGGGGATTTCTGCTGGAAAGACAGGACTTTTAGGATAGGATTTTTGGTGGGTGAGCGCAGCTTTGGTGTTTGGGGCATAATAATCCTTGATTACTGATTGCAGTGTGGCATCAGCACAGGCAGCCCCCGTGCCTCTGCCTCCTGAGGTGCACCCCGCTGCCTCTCAGGCTCTGTCAGCACAAACACAACTCCCATCAACATTCATCTGGTACTGGCTGGTTTGTGACTGCCTCAAGTCTCCGTGGAGCTGGGAGAGCCGATGGCCAAGTTTGAGGAGTGAGGAAAAGGAGAAGGGGGAGTTGTGCTGTGAGCTCCCACTCCGTGCACAGCGCTGGGAGTGCTGGTGATGGGGCAGCACAACTGCACAAATAGACAGAGCTGCATTTTCAAAGCAGCCCGAAGTGCTGTGCCCAGAAGGAGGGTCAGCAGCTGGGGGCAGTTCTCACCAGGAGAGTGAGAGTCACACAGGGAGAGGTTCAGTTAAGAAAGTGTCACTCTGCTTGGTTGCATAAATAAGTCACTGTGTCCACTGGGCATTTGTGTGCAGTTGAGGTTTCTAGGAATGAGCTGTTTATTTCTGGTGCCACATTCATTTAAGCTGTTCCAGACTTCTCATGTTGAACAGGCAACTTGCAGACAGGAAGAAATATATCTGGGTTAAAATAACCACTCAGCAGCCAGTCTCTGTGGGGGATGTCCTGCCAATTGCTCCAGAGCCCTGGGACACAGGGGAAGAATTGAGGCAATCCATATGAAAACATCGAGGCAAGGAGCACTCAGCAGAACTGGGACACACAGCCAGGGATGGGACTGGGGACTGCAGGCTGCAAGCACAAATACTGGGCTGGGCAGAGCATAGCCAGAAGAGTCCCTGAGAGAACACAGTGTGGGCAGAAAAACCTGAACTCTCATTTTGCCTGGATAATGTGTGGGGGGAAAGATTACAAATCCCCAGTGCAAGGTGATTTAGCATTAATCATTCGAACACTGGCATTCCTATGATTGTTGCCTGGATAGGTGGCTTTAGTGGAAGTGGCTGTGCTGTAACAGGGACACGACAGTGCATGGAGAAAAAATTGTCCCATTATAAATATGAAGACCAGAAAAATCCTAAGAGCTTCCTTCACATAAAGCAGTGTTGTGTTGAGTACCTGAACTGCAGTTTCAGGCTGACAGTGGTTTCCATGTGAGTAGGAAGCCAAGCATAACGAGGACACTGTGTCAGCACTTCTGCCTGGAGAGCAGCCAGAGGTGGTGCTGAGAATTCCTTGGGCTGTTGGAAGTGCTCTGTGCCACTACTGGGCTCTCTGCCTGCTCCAGATCAGGTTCTCTGCTGGGAGGACAGTGAAGTTGGGGTTTGCCCCTCAAAAGCTCCCATGCAGCTGGGCTGCTGCAAGAGCCCTGGAGCGCTTGGAGCCAGGGATGGTGCCATGGGCATCCGTGTGTCACTGAGTGAGCTTTGGCATGGCACTTCCCAGAGCAGGGACCAAGGACATGGACAGAATGGTGCCTGGAGGAGCCTGCCCTGTTCAGCTGCTCGGCAGGGCCAGGTTAGGGACTTGTTTCAGTGAAGATCTTGCCCCAGGTACAGAGCCCAGCAGCTGCAGGAGGACCTGGAGCACTGCTGGGGGATCACGGCGTGGTAAGAGACCAGCAGCATTCCGGATCCAGCTGGTGCCTCCCGTGCATCCCCTCTCCACGGCGCTGTCCAGTCACAGCTTTGCCAAGCATCATCCATGATGATCTTTAAGGTCCTTACTGGCTGGCCCTGCTGCCTGGAGCCCTGTTCAGCAGCTCAGGTCCTCAGCACGTTGGGATGTCCAGCAGCAAGGCTCACTGTGCTTGACCCATGCAGTTCACGAGGACAATTCTCATTCCAAGGAAGCCAGGCCAGGTCTGTCCGAGAGCCCCGAGAGCCCCAAGAACCTCAGCCATGGATGTGCCAGCTCACAGCCTTGGACCTGGCACTGTTCTGGAAATGCTCTGAGTGCATGACTGAATATTCAACACTGATGGTTTCTGCCCCTCTGCAGAGGTCTGACCCTGAAGGACCTCACCTGGGAACTGTAGGAAACCACACATGGTCTGAGGTGCTGGGGATCACTGGTTCTGCTGCGAGGCACGGGGGGCTGGATGCAGACAGCTCCTGGGTGCCCAAGGGGCAGCCAGCGTCCAGTTTTGAGGCGTGCCTTACAGAGAGGCAAGGCAAGGTGTGCTGCATAGGAAATGTGCACTCTCAGCCTGCAGTAACTGCACTGCTCAGGAACCCTCTTCTTTGGCATCCAGAGAGGCTGAAACACTCTGGTTTTCCCTCCCAGCTTCAGTTTAAAGAAGCTGCGTGGTGAAACTGGGAATTTGCATCTGGAGCACCAAAGAAAGCCTTTGTAAAGGATTTCTTGCCCCCATGGCTTTTCTTTGCTGGCCTCCCCCTTGTTTCCTTTGCTGTAGCATTGGGTATGTGCTGAAGTCTCTGGACATTTCAAACTGGGCAGAAAAGATGCAGAACCCTGGCCATGAGAAGCTGAGCAAGGGAGAGAAAATTCACAGCTGGACATGTTGGATTTTGTGGTAAATGGAGCTCCCATCCTGCCCTGGATAACTCTGGAAGTGTGGAGTAGGAATAAGAAGCAGGGAGCAGATAGGCAGAGCTGTGTAGAATGCAGCAAGGTCTCTGCCAGTCTCAATATTTAAATCTCTTTCTTTTTTGCAGAAACCGCAAGTCCCCTGATTTCAAATCCTTTCCCGCTTTTACAAAGTAAGTGTGATGGATGTCTGTGGTGCAAAAGGCAGGGGCTGCCCTCCTGCAGCCCTGCTGCCCTGCCCTCTGAGCAATTTTCATCAATAAATGGGTTTTTTATTAGGAGTCCATGTGTCAAAGAATAAAATGCCTCACTTCTGTGGCTCTGGTGTCAGATTTAAACGCAACAGAAATCCTCCAGGGTGTTTCCGTGCAGTCTGGGGCTGCCAAATCACTTCATATTCGGTCTTCAGGGAGTTTTTTGTGAACGTGTTCTGAGACCAAGATTTGAAAATGAACCCGTGTTTAAGTTACATTTGCACACAGAGGAACTTGTCATCGTGGCTCAGCTCAGAAACACCTGCGCAGAGCCAGTTCCCTGTGGCCGGGGAGCGAGCGGGAGGGGAGGGAGAGCAGGTCTGGGATGGGTGTGCACGTGGTCTCTGCTGGAGGTTCTGCCCTGTGGCCGTGATGCTTTCAGCAGGTGGAGCTTCTTCCTTTGCCTTCCAGGGTGTTTGGTTCCTGCATGGCTTGCGTTGGGATTTTAGGGTGATTTTCGGTCTGTGCCAGCTCCGAGTGCTGCACCCTGAGCAGGGCCACAGCAGGGGAGGACAGGTGTTCTTCCCCCTCTTACAAACCTGAGAGGGAAGCAAGGGCTTTATTGAGAACACAAGTTTATGTGGGAAGAGAAATCCAATTAACGCCAAGGTGTTTGACAAGGGTGGTGAATTTGGGACTCCCTTTTCCAGACATGCTCCAGAGCACCTTGTTACTTCTTACTGTCTGAGCTGGCTGGAGGTGACCGAAGTTCTGTTTTCAAGAAACTTTCACTGATTTTGGGTTGTGCTGGTGTTTTTGTAGGAGCCTGCTGCTGGTTCTCCTGCCTTGCTTCATGGGCTTGTGTCAAGGGGAAGGTGCAGTTGCGCTGTTAGTGAAGCTAAAGCCAGTGGAAACACTGGGCGGAAGGGCTGGGAAGTTTTCCTCACAGTTGTTCTGCATTTGTTTTTCACCAAGATGTGGACAGAAGTGTTGAAATGTGGGGCTTTTCTGCTGAGGGAAGAGCAGCCTGGGGGTCTGTCGCTGCTGAGCCACTGTGACACCCTGCTGGGTGTCTATCACTCTGCACAAGCACCTCAGGGTGCTTGCTGCTGAAACTTCCTGTTAAAGCTCTCAGCTCCTGTTCACTCCTGGCTTCAGACCAGGCTCTGCTATTTTCCCTGGCTTAGATGTGGCAATGAGAGTTAACATGGGAATTAGAGTGATTTATTTAACCTAAGCACAGGCACTGTTTTTCCTCTGCCTTGGCTCACACAGCTGCTGCCTCGCTCTGGGGTCTTGCTCATTGGGTAAAGCACTAATAAAAGTGTCTAATTATAGCCTTGGGGAAAGATGTTTTAAACTGTGCAGCCAGATGTGAGCATTAATTCTGTGTGGCTCAGGACACTGAGGAGGTTCAACAGCTGCTGGTTGAAACCTGCCCTCAGCAAACACCTTCCTGAGCACAGGGGGCTCGTGTGGGCAGCACAGAGGGGCCCCAGCTTCCCTCGTGCCACCACCACCTGGGGGGGAAAGGACAGGTTTGCTGGGGGAAGCACTCAGGGGAAGACCTGGGGGCCCACCTGAAGGAGAACAGATGCCTGTGGATGCGTAAACCTAAGCCTGAGTAAGGCAGTGGTGAAATTCCCCAGGGGAAGGACAAGCAGAGGTCCTGCAGTGGTGGGGGCCTGTGCTCCCAGGAAGGAGAATGGGGCACAGGTGTGGCTCAGATGGGTGTGCAGAGCAGTTCTGACAACTTTTCCAGTTTAAGTTGCAGGAGAAATTGAAGGGAGGAAGATTTACTCCTGTTACCAGCCCAGGTGAACAGTTCTTTTCCAGCAGTGACTTTTCCCTGGTTTGGGATACAGATTGCCTCTTTCTTCTCTCCACCTTGCAGATCCCTCTTCATCTTCTAGCTCTGGCACATCCCACCCTCCTTCTAGCCTGCCTGACTGTTCCCAGCTCTGCACTGAGCATGAAGGGCTCAGAAGCTGAAAGCTCAGAAGTGTGAGGGTTGAGAGAGCTCTGGGAGTAAAGTGAGCTCTCTCATTCCCACCGGGATTTTGCACATCCTCCCAAGCATCCCTTCCCTTGGTCCCAGGAAAGACTTTGGAATTGTTGGGTGAATTTAAATTTTTTGCTTAGTTTTAGTGTGACTCATTTTCATTTGTGGTAAACTTAGACTTCTGTGTGTCTTTGTCTCAGAATTATTTAGAGAATGCTTTGGCATTTTCAGAACATGAAATCAGCTTTTGGAAGTAGGTGGTGATATTGTTTCCAGAGTTGGACGTTTCTGGAGTAGAACAGAAGGGGCAGCTTTTGGAATTGAGATGAGGTTGAAATGGTACAGGAGAGCTGCCAGTGTCAGGGCACTGTGGGGTGACACCTGCAGCTGGCAGCCTTTATTGTAAATATCGCTCCTTTCCGTAGGGAGAGAGGGAATGTGCACACCGAGAGCACAGCAGGGTCTGTCCCTCTGTGGGGTGACACCTGCAGCTGGCAGCCTTGCTGCAGCACTGAGAGCACAGCAGGGTCTGTCCCTCTGTGGGGTGACACCTGCAGCTGGCAGCCTTGCTGCAGCACTGAGAGCACAGCGGGGCCTGTCCCTCTGTGGGGTGACACCTGCAGCTGGCAGCCTTGCTGCAGCACTGAGAGTCTGTTCTCCCTCTGCGGGAGGGGCAGGGGCTCCAGCAGAGCAGAGAGAGCGGCTCATGCAGCTCCTCTGACCTGCCAGGGGCCTGGCAGCAGCAGTCAGGAGGTTCTTGGAAGTGTGACTGCTTTCATTAGATTATTCACACATTAATTCTGGTGCTTGAAGGGTGGTCAAGACCCTCGGTTTGAGACATTTCCATCTGAGCAGTCTGGGCTCCATGAGTGGAGGTGTGTCTAGCACAGGTCATTGACATTGCATACGAACCCAAGAGGGATGGTTTGTACCCACCGGGAGCCTTCTCCTCTCTGACGACTGAAAACAAGTCTAAACAATTAGATTTCATTGTACCTCTTGTGGCATTTTACCACAAGTACTTCACTACTGATGGTTTCAGCAGAGACAGCCAGTCCCTGTTGATTCCCAAGGCCTGAAATCTGTGTGCCACTCAGCTGCCCAAGTCTTCTCTCTTTTTCATGAGCACAGTTACTTAGGTGCTGTGTTTCCAGCCTTCCGTGCCACAGCAAAGACCAGGAGCAGCATCACAAGCAAACACAGCGAGTGAAAGCATCGAGCACAACTCCTCCAGAGCTGGCTCTGTCATTTCAGAGGCTGTAGGTTCTGTGGGAAAGGTTTAGCCTCATGGCATGGAAGTACAGCTTATACACACTGTTCATGCTCTCTTTTATGTTTTTCCTCATGGATTCCTGTAGCCTTGAGGTGGATTCTGGGGTTTGCTACCTGAGATAGACTTCTCACAGGGTATAGGCAGGCCTGTGCTTCCCTGGGTTTTGGTTCTTCCAGCCTGGGTGCTGGTGCTTGTGCTTATTCATTGGTACAGAATATGTTTTCCCCTTTGAACTCAGATCTAGACTTTTGAAATATTGTAGCAACAGACCTTGCCCCGTGTGTGTGCCGGGCGTTTGTATCCGAAATTGTTAATGTGTCAAATGTGTTTGTCCATTCTGCTGCTCCAGGACAAAATGCCCCAGCCTGAGAGGGGGCAGTGCTGGTGTGGCTGCAGGGCCAGAGGCAAACTGCAATATTCCCATATTTCAGCACTGTAGTTCGAGATCACATCTGTCAACCAAAGCACTCTACTGGTACTGTTTAAACAGGCAGCTGCAAACATTTGCTGTTAGGTTAATTCACTGGAAAAAATGCACTTTCAACATAGAACAGGGCTAAATGTATCTTCCAGCTCACGAGGGGGTTCTGCAGCCAGCTCTTTCCTCACTCCAGCTCATCCATATTGCTCTGGCACATGGCTCTCCTGCTCTGCTCTCAGCCTTCAGGCACAGCCCTGGTTCCTGAGCTTCCTGCCCTCCACCTCTGCTTCCCTGGCATCCTGCTGCCACCCAGCCCCATGACACTCACCAGCCCCTGGTCTCACTGCACTTGGTGACAGCCACAAAGCCCCAGCTGAGTTCCCTCATGGCACTGCTCCACCCCCAGCTTCTCACTGCCGCCCTTGTCACAGCCCGGTGCTCCTCGTCTCCCTCAGGAAAGGCAGCAGACACTGGAATGGGACAGAACTGGATGTGAAATAAATGCACCAGGCTTTGCTCACAGGCTCTAAAGTAGCAGGGATGTGCTGAAGGCAGGCTGCCCAGAGCAGAGCCTGGCCGGTGGGCGGCCTCCCGGAGCCGTCCCTGTGCAGATCCCTGAGGTGCCCACACACGGCAGCAGCTGTTTCCCCGTAGTGCTCTGCCCGTGCCCCTGGCAGTGAAGTGCAGCAGGAGGAGGCTGCCCAGCCCAGCCCAGCCCAGCCCAGCCCAGCCCAGGAGGCAGAGCCGTGCCCGGCCCTGTCCCGCTCCCTGCGGAGCTGCTGTGCCAGGGGCACGGCCCCGCGGCTGCACACACTGAGGTATGCACCTGTGCTGCTTCCCTGCAGACTCTGTGTAATTCTTCTGAACTGATTTCTCCCAAACAGAGCCTTACACCTGTGGAGCTTGTGGAATCCAGTTCCAGTTTTATAACAATCTCCTGGAGCACATGCAGTCCCATGCAGGTAAGCTGGGCACTTCGACTCGCTGCAAGCAGAGAATTAAATTCTGTGCTGCTGCCTGGTGCTGACCCTGATGTGTGTCCATAGGGTCCTCAGTGCTCCCCATTCCCACAGCCCCAGTCATTTCACCTGCAACGAACAAAGTCACCCCTCAAAGGCTGGAGCACGTAGGCTCAGGATATATTGTAAATATCGCTCCTTTCCATAGGGAGAGAGGGAATGTGCCGTGCTAGCTCGGAGCCCATCACACTTCTCATTGCCTTTGTCCAGAGAATCCTCATTGCATAAACTCGTAGAGCAGGTTAAATCCCCCTCGTGCCAAAGGGGTGCCTCTCGTGGAAGCAAACAAACCAAAAAGTTCGCGGGGCAGCAGAGCCTTTGCCCACACAAGTCCTGTCCTGTGCTTGTGTCTCCTGGAGTTCTGCAAAGGACTGAAATGTGTTCTCAGAAGAAGAATTTGCCATTTTAGCAGCTGTGTTCAGTTCCCTCTCAGCTACCTACAACTGAGAATTCTTAGGAGTCATTGCAGTGCTTTGTTTTTAAGTCATTGGTTTTATTTCCTGTCTTGATACATACATAAGAGATGATTTTAAAATTTCAAAGCCAAAGCTGTTTCAAAGACAGCATTCAACATATTTAAAAATGTAGAAACAGAATTAATTTTATATTGGCGGATTTTTTTCTTTTTTTTTCCTCTTGAATAAAAATTCAAGTGAACTAACACAGTTTTGAGAACAATTAAATTCCCTTTGACAGACCTGTGTTCTCCAACAGACAGCTGCTCTGTTGAGATGCAGTGCACGCCCTGAGGAGAGTGGCACGGGAGGGCAAGAGGCTTGAGGAAAAGCATATTTTCCATTCTGTAACAATAATGCTAATCAAAGTTCTTATCTTGCTCTCTATTTTAGTTTTAGTCCTAATTTTAATGGTGTTGCTTGAGTTCTTCATCCATGAGGTTCCTCTGTTCCATTTCAGTTCCTGCTGGCAAATCTCAGTGCAGGCTCTGTGTGTTGTTCAGCAGCTGCTTTGTTTATCATCTCTGTAATGTTACAAAGAGACTTTTGGAGCGCTTTGTGAGCAGAAGGTGTGAGTTGGTGTTTGTGTTAGAGCACAGGGGGTTCCTGTGAGTACTGGGACTGTGTTACCCCGAGGAGCAGCGCAGCTCTGCTCAGGGCAGGGCTGCCCTCACTCCCTGGCCTTGGGTCTGTCCTTGCTGGTTGTCCGTGGCAGTTTCTGCTGCCTCTACGCTGTGTCCTGAGCATCCTGTTCATGCTGTGGGCTCTGGTACTGAAATGCAGCGTTTTGAGTTGCAGCTCTGGGTGACACTGAGTGCAGGGGCTGAGGTGTCCAAGGGCACAGGGGCAGCTCACTGGCAGGGTTGAGCTGTTGCAAGTTTTGAGCTGGTGCTGCCTGCAGCTTCCTCCTTCTCTCTTCTTTACAAGTGACCCGTGGGGGTGGTGCTGAGGGCTCCTTGTGAGGGTGGGCAGGCCCTGGCACAGGGTGCCCAGAGCAGCTGTGGCTGCCCCTGGATCCCTGGCAGTGCCCAAGGCCAGGCTGGACAGGGCTTGGAGCAGCCTGGGACAGTGGGAGGTGTCCTTGCCCATGGCAGGGGTGGCACTGGATGGGCTTTAGGGTCCCTCCCAACCCAAACCGGTCTGTGGTCCTGTGGGTGTTCACCTGGGTTACTCTGGCCGCAGAACAGGGCTGGAGGGAGCAGTGTCTGTGATCTGGCTCCTGTCACGTCAGCAGAGCTCTGTGAATGGTAAATCCCCTCTGCCCAGCTCAGGATTGCTCTTGGTAAACTCTGTTTTCTCCCTGCTCCCTGCTCTGTTTGCAAGTCCCTTCCTCTGCCTGGCTGCCTGCGCCTGAAGTCTCACTGGTGCAGTGACAGCCAGGGTGTCCATGTCTTCTTCAGCTGCTTTCTGCAGGTGCCACCAAGGCTGTGCCCTGCGAAAGCTGCTGTCCCCTGCTGTGGCATCTGTGGGTGTGGTGCTCGGCAGCCCTGTGCTCACCCTCTCCCCTCCCTCCGCATGTGCGGCCGGAGCGAGCGGGCGGCGTTTGCTGCTGCGGGATGAGGGCAAAGCCAAAGGAGAGGCAGGAGAACTGCGGCCAGCGCTGGTGGGTGTCCAGCTCTGGGTGTTGTGTGTCAGCAGGCTGCAGGGAAGGCTCACAGGGCCTGCAGTTGCCCTGGCAGCACTTTGTTGCCTTCAGTCTGACAGGAGGCTGCAGGGAGGTGAGGGTCGGTCTCTTCTCCCAAGGAACAACTGACAAGGACAAGAGGAAACGGCCTCAAGTTGTGCCAGGGGAGGTTTAGATTTAGAAGGGCTCTCAAGCACCCTGAGCCCAGGGCAGGGGTGGAGTGACCACCCCTGGAAGTGCTCAAAGAACATGTGGCACCTGGGGAGATGGGTCAGTGGTGAATGTGGTGCTGGGCTGGGCTGATGGTTGGACTGGATGATCTCAGAGGTCTTTTCCAACCTAAACAAGTCTGTGATTGTGGGATTTCTGTACCCAAGCGACAGCATTGCCCCAGCATCTCTGGAGTCCGGGAGTGCAGGGACCTGGCAGTGGTCAGCAGAACTGGTGGCACAGGAGGCACAGACTGGGGACACGGGCGTGTCACTGGTTCATCCCTGGCTCAGGGAATGCTGCATTTTGGGGATGCAGAGAGCCAAGAAGCCTGTATGGGTCCAATGCTCCCTCAGTTCGTGTGTTCAGCAGCCCAGTTTTGTTTGTCCTGTCGAATGCAAAGGGCTGATCTCTTCCAGTGACTCTGCTGCCTCCCCTGGACCCCTCTCACAAGGGACAGAAGCCAGGGAACATGCTGCTGGCCTCCAGGAGCAAAATCAGGGACATACTGGCTCTTGAGTCATTCAGGGGGCTGAGCCCGGAGGCTGGAAGGTAATAAGGAGAGATTATAGCTTCATAAAGCAGCTACACAGTGAGAAGAAGCAATTAGAATGTAAATTGGGTGCTGAAAGGCAGAAATAGAACAGCAGAACACCAGGCAGAGGAATTTGTTCTGTAATTACACTGAACAATATACAGCTTTGACTCCCTTTAGAGTACTTAGTTCAGGTCGAGTGCTGCCATATAATGCCCTTCCTACAATCTAGGCCTGAAAAAACAAAAGGAGGACTAGGCTGAACCTGGATTAAAGGATTGGAGGCATGAAGAAAAATTAAAGAACCATGATCTGTGTAGTTCACAGACTGCCTGATAAGGAAGATGAGGCTGAAATGTACAAATCTCATTAATGCCACACTGAATGCCAGCAGATATTTGTATATAATAAATCCCCTATTATTAGGAAATAGATAAAAGAGTTATGGTGAGGAAATACAGAGGGTTTCTCCCCCCTACCCATTCCTCACCAAGACGAGGAAGGCCTGAACCATGAGCAAAGTTAGTAGGCAGCATCCAGCATTTTCCTTTGCCCACCCACAGATGTGAGGAGTTGAGGACACTGGTGACATTGCCTCAAGAGCAATTAGTGTGGCAGGTGCTGGGGCACAGGTGATGTGTCACACTGGTCACTGGTGCTCTCTGGGGCACCTCGTGCTCTTCACAGCTCTACAAAGCCCAACCAGTGGCTGCAGCCTGAGCATGGCAGCGCTGCCCGGGCACCCAGCATGGCCAGGGAGCTCCCTGGGCACACGCAGGCCCCAGGCAGGCCCAAGGGCTGCCCTGGGTCTGTCGTGTCCTGGGTTGCTCTGAGGTGTTGACCCAGCCTGTGCCAGCGCAGTGCCCTCAGATAACCGAGCAGCCTGTGCCTGTCGATGGGCAGGGAGGGGCAGAGCTGCTCACACTGGAGAGGCCTGGTAAGGAGGAGAGCACTGGAGCTCCATCTCAGCCCTGCTGCTCTCCCTGCTCTCCCAGGGCACTGGCACACATGGAGGAGAGCAGCTCTGCCCTCTCCTGTGAGTCCTGCTGGCCCCCCAGAGCAGCCTGGCAGAGCTGTGGGTGCCTCAAGGCACTGCTCCAACTCGTGCTCCTGTGCCCAGAGCGCAGGGCAGGGGCGCTGCACTCTGCGCTGGCCAGCCTGCCCTCCCTGCAAAATCAGTGGAGAGTCAGTGACTGCAGGTGAGTTCAGACCGTGGTGGTTCTGACTCTGCAAGAGGATCCAGTTCTGCCTGGGTGAATGGGTGGCACCGAGTGTAAAAGGAGCCGTGGGCCACCTCAAAGAGAGGTGTGTCTGACAGATGTGCAGAATTAGGTGAGATGAGTCCAGCTGTGATGAGCAAATGACCTGTTCTGTTTTCTTTGGTTTTATTTCCATCCTTCTGCTCAGCCTGGTCATCAGTCTCTTCATCTTTCTGCTTCCTCTTCCAGCCCATTTCATTGTGCACTGTAATGTTCCTTCGGAGCCTGTTCCACAGCACCATTTCATACTGAAGCATACTGAGAACTAGAAAATGTCCTCTGGAGGGTGGGGAAAAGTTCTTGGGGCACAGGAGAGGAACGAACATGGATACAATACAGAATTTACTGATCTTGCCTGCATTTTCTTGTAAGATGCCATCAGACTGGCAGCCAAAGTGGTTGGCCCAGTTACATGCACAGAAACGGGAGCACAAACACAGAAACTTTGGGGGCACTTGGTGTCTGCAGCCTCAGGGACGGCCTTTGGTCACACTCCAGAGACTTTGGCTTTGTGTTTGCAGTCTGAGGCAGCAGTGAGAGCCCCAGAGGAGATGGGCCCTCGCTCTTCATGGGGAAGAAACCAGACCTGGAGATTGCAATGAGACCCTGAGATCCAGAGGAGCTGAGCACAGCCTGAAGTCCAAAGTGCTTCCCAGAGAGAGCAGGGCAGCCACCTGCAGTGCAGGAGGAGGCAGTGAGGGAACAGGAGGATCAGTGTCTGTTCCACCTTGTTTCAGAAGCAAGTGAATGACCCAAGTCAGGCTGAGCTTCCATTCTTCCTGGTGTGCAGCTGCAGCTCCTCAGGAGACATCCCTCAGGGTCTGCTGATGGCATCAATGTCCTGGTGCACAGAAAGATGTGGCACGTTTCAACCACATTTTGGGAAGTGACAGGTTGTGAGTCCAGAGGCAGTTTCAAGGTCCCTGAGGGTGCTGTGCCAGCTCACTGAAAGCTGCCTGAAAGCCCCAGAGAGTGTGGTAGGTCATTGTCCCCTTAGAGGAACCCTACATAAATGCTGAGCAGTTTCCCCTTCTTTGTGCTTTAAGCATTATTTTGTGCTTTTAACCCCTCCCTGTCTCTTGCCTCACAGCTGACAACGAGAACAACATTTCCTCCAGCCAGCCCAGGTCACCTCTCCCCGTGGTTGAAGAAAAGTGGAAACCACAGCTCCAAAGAAATAACGCCAACAACAGTACGTAGCAGCTCCTCACTCTGTCCCTGTCCAACAGGTGCCTCAGGGTGCAGCAGCGATGGGCACTGCACAAGGCCCTTGTCCTCACCAAACTGTGTTTGATTTCATCCTTAATTCATGTCCTGCCTGGCAGAGCAGATCACCCTTTCCCACTACAGGAGTGCAACAAAGAACCCTGGGGTGGTTGGAAAGGTTTGTGAGCAAGATGCATTTGGTAACTCCTGGAAGAAGGTGACTTCTGATCCAAGGTCAGACTTCCTGGCCTGCAGTTAAAAAACTAATCCAGGCATCGTGGTGTGACATAGGCACAGGGTGCCCAGAGTGGCTGTGTCTGCCCCTGGATCCCTGGCAGTGCCGAAGGCCAGGCTGGACATTGGGGCTGGGAGCAGCCTGGGACAGTGGGAGGTGTCCCTGCCCAGGGCAGGGGTGGCACTGGAGGGGTTTTAACGTCCCTTCTGACCCAAACCAGTCTGGGATTCTGTGATTTGATGTCCATCTTTCCATCTGGGCTGAGCTGTGACCATCCTCACACCAGGGACAGGAGGCTAGAGCAGGGCCTGCCTCTGGAGGTTCCTCTGTCCGGAAGCCTTGGGGGAACAAATCCAAGGTCGGAGTTGTCTCTTTCATCACCTGGGCATGTTCCACCTCTTTGGGGGGTCTCTCAGAATTGTTTTGTGCCCTGCCCCCTGCTCTGTCCTGCCGCAGTGGTGCTGATCTGGTCCCTTCTGTGCCCGCTTGTGTTTCCCTGCAGCGTCGGCGAGCGGCTCCGTGGGGAACAGCGTGATCCCGGAGAAGGAGCGGCAGAACATCGCCGAGAGGCTGCTGCGGGTGATGTGCACCGACCTCGGCGCGCTCAGCGTCGTCAGCGGCAAGGAGTTCATCAAGCTGGCGCAGACGCTGGTGGACAGCGGCGCTCGCTACGGTGCCTTCTCCGTCACCGAGATCCTGGGCAACTTCAACACCCTGGCTCTGAAGCACCTGCCGCGGATGTACAACCAGGTGAAGGTGAAAGTCACCTGCGCCCTGGGCAGCAACGCCTGCCTCGGCATCGGGGTCACCTGCCACTCGCAGAGCGTCGGCCCCGACTCCTGCTACATCCTCACCGCCTACCAGGTGGAAGGCAACCACATCAAGAGCTACGTCCTGGGCATTAAAGGTGTAGACCTTCGAGACAATGGTGATTTTATCCACCACTGGGTGCAGAACGTGCTGTCGGAGTTTGTGATGTCGGAGATCAGGACGGTGTACGTGACAGACTGCAAGGTCAACTCCTCGGCGTTCTCCAAGGCGGGCATGTGCCTGCGCTGCTCGGCCTGTGCCTTGAACTCGGTGGTGCAGAGCGTGCTCAACAAGAGAACACTACAGGCTCGCAACATGCACGAGGTGATCGAGCTCCTGAATGTCTGTGAAGACCTGGCAGGGTCCACGGGCCTCTCAAAGGAGACCTTTGGCTCCCTGGAAGAGACCTCCCCGCCGCCCTGCTGGAACTCGGTCACCGACTCCCTGCTGCTCGTCCACGAGCGCTACGAGCAGATCTGCGAGTTCTACAGCAGGGCCAAGAAGATGAACCTCATCCAAAACCTGAACAAACACCTGCTCAGCAACCTGGCGGCCATCCTGGCGCCAGTGAAACAGGCCGTGATCGAGCTGAGCAACGAGAGCCGGCCCACGCTGCAGCTGGTGCTGCCCACCTACGTCAAACTGGAGAAACTGTTCACTTCCAAAGCCAACGATGCTGGCGTGGTCAGCAAACTCTGTCACCTCTTCTTGGAGGCGCTGAAGGAGAACTTCAAAGTTCACTCGGCACACAAGGTAGCCATGATCTTGGACCCTCAGCAGAAGCTGCGGCCCGTCCCGCCCTACCAGCACGAAGAGATCATTGGCAAGGTCTGTGAGCTGATCAATGAGGTGAAAGAGTCCTGGGCAGAAGAAACAGAATTTGAACCTTCAACCAAGAAGCCTCGTGCAGCAGGGGAGGCCACAGCAGCTCAGGAAGAAGATTGGTTCGGGAAAAATGAAGTCTATGATTATTTGCAAGAACCTCTCTTCCAGGCCACCCCTGACCTGTTTCAGTACTGGTCGTGTGTTACCCAAAAGCATACGAAACTAGCCAAGCTGGCCTTTTGGCTCTTAGCAGTGCCTGCTGTGGGTGCCAGGAGCGAATGTGTAAATATGTGTGAGCAGGCGCTCTTGATCAAAAGGAGGCGGCTACTCAGTCCAGAAGACATGAACAAACTCATGTTTTTGAAGTCCAACATGCTTTAAGACTGTCTTTTAATTAAAACAAAACTTTAAAACACTGTTCCAAACAAAGAAAAAAGAAATTTAAGTTCTAAACACTGTGGACCTCATTATGAATGCCCCTGGAAACCAAGTGCTTTTTTATATATATATAAAAATATAAATATATATAAAATTAAGTTTGAAAGGAAAGCTGAGCATGGGAGAGAGACAGCCCTCTGCCAGGAACGTGCTCCTTTCCATAGATAGTGTGTGGACTTGACAGACTTTCTAATGTTTTCAAGTGGGCAGACGAATGGGAGGCTGATGTTCTAAAGTCTTCAGGCAGCTGAGATCTAAAGTGACTTGAAGTTTCTTTTGTTTCTCCTCCACCCCACCTTTCCTCTTGTCCCCTGGGCCATCTTGCCATGGATAATCAGACTCCATTGACCAGTTCTGCACTGGACTTTGCTCCTTTGAATAACTGTACACCTTGAGGGCACTTGGCTGCAGCCTTCTTGGCAAGGTGCACGAATCAGGGCAGCTGTGTTCCATCAACACCGGTATCTTTAGAAATCAGGAAGGGAGGCTTTAAGGTTTTTGATTTTTAATTTTTAACCTTTCTGCATCTTTTTTTTTTCCAAAAACCAAAAGTTACTCCTCTGTCTCTACTCCCAGTTTTGAGTTTGACATGGCAGCGAGTGATTATAAGTTTGATTTCAAAACAAGAGAAGTGGTTCATGGCAGAAACTGTCAGGAGCTGTTACGTTTCTTGGCTTTATGTTTTTTTACAGCACAACTTCTTTTCTGAACTCCCAGTGTTAATTAGTTTTTCTGTGAATTTTGTATGTCAGGTGTTCTCAGACTTGTTCTAGAGTAGCCCATTTGCAATTAAATTATACTCTTATAAGAACCACAGCAGTTGTTTGTGTGGCAAAGCCTAGAAACCAGGAAAAGCTGTGGGCCACCAGTGAGCTTGCCAGGTCTGCCAGAGAACCCTCGTACCTAAAGCTTTTTGTTTAAAAGTGTCTCAGTGACACACAAACCACCCTTCCCAAGGCCAAGGACAAGCCAAGGTGTATGATTTTTCAGGGGAACAAAGCTCACCAGTTTCGTCAAACTGGGGTTTGAAGGAAGCTTAGAGAAGTGCATGGGCTCAAAGATCCTTCTGAATGTAAGTGCTCCTGACTGAGTGCAAAGAATATCTTCCCATTTTTGTTTGGAATGGTTTCCTCTAGTGGCACGAATGTCTTTTTGATACCTACAGTGCATTACACTACTTGTTCTGTTGCTGACCTGTTCTGGCCAGGAAGGCCACAGGCCCCAAAACGTTCACACCTAACTGGCTCACCCCAAATGCAGTTGGAGGTCCCCATAACCCCAAAGCATCTCGGTCACTCCGCTGTCCCCAAGGCCAGAGCTCCTGCAGGCACAGCTCCCGGGCTGCTGGACAGGCTCTGTCAGGTTTGGTGCCTCTTGGACATTTCCCAACCTCGGTGCCAAACTGTGCATTTTTCACCCCTGGGACTTGTCTCCTGGAGGAAAACTGAAGCAAATTCTCATTATTTCAGCAGTCTCTCCTGCTCCCAGGAGCTCTGGAGCTGCTGTCCCAGTGGCATGGGAGGGTCAGGAGGAGGGACTGGCCCCGCTGGGAGCAGCTGGAGCCCTTCGGCAGCACTGAGGGGAGTTTGCTGCTGGCTGACAGTGCAGGGGGAGACTGGGGGCCCTCTCTGAAGTGCTACTGCTGACCAGATGTTAAACCAGGATCCCACCTGCCCAGCTCTGCTGTAAGAGAAGGTGCAAGTTCCAAGACATGAGAAGCAGCAAACGCACTCTCTCAGGCTTTGTGTGCAGATGCCTTGAACCTCACGGGCACTCCCTGACACCTGCACTGCCATGGGACTCGGGGGCACAGTTTGCACGCTGGACCCTTCCCCACACCAGGCTCCCGAGGACAGACCTTGGCACCAGCTGTCTTGCCCTTTGCAGCCCTCTCAGCCTTCCATTGCCTTGAGGCTGGTGTTTGGGTTGGCCTCTCGGCGCTGTTACTGCCACCAGGCCCAAGCCGTTGTCTCCTCAGATGTTCGGTTTCTGCCTAAAGCACACAGCCTGCCACGTGGACAGGAGCTGCCAAGGCAGAGGCTCTGGGACACCTGATTTCCCTGGCAGTGGCTGCTGGAGGGGTTGTTTGTAGGGCCAGCTTTCCTTCTTGCTGGTTTTGTTTTCTCCTGTACAAATCCTGCTTGCCCAGCCACCAGCTGGGCCCGTGGCAGCACAGCAGTTTGTAAGGCAGGAGAAACCTGTGAGAGACAAAAATGAGCTCTGAGTGAGTGAGATGTGTGCTGGGCCCACTGGTGCCCGACAGCAGGAAAACTTGGCTGGTGCATGTCCCCAAAGCAGGATTAGCTGTGGGCACAGAGGGTACCACACAGCTCAGCTGATGGCACAGGGATCAGGACTGGCAACTCCTTCTCCTAATGGCACATTACACCTTTTTGTGTGGTTCACCTGGGACCCGAGAGCTCTGTGACGCTCAGAGGAATGTGCAAAGCCCTTGCATCCCTTTGGAAAGACAGCTCCAACCCCCAGCCCTGCTTTGCTGAGGGACACGTAGATGATTTGTGTGGGATTTGCAAACTCGGGCTCATGCTGTGTGTGCGAGGCATCGAGGGTGGGCAGTGGGCAAGGCAGAGTTAGCACAGCTGTGAGTCCCTGGAATTGAGAATGGGCTGAACTGCAGGGATTTGTGCCCGGCAGTGAGCAGGACTGTGGTGCAGAGTCAGGACATGCAGGCACCAAGGGCACAGCACCCCTACCTCCCATCCCACCTCCCTTTTCCCTTCTCACACTGTGGATTTGGCACCAGACCTGGGCTGTTCTTGCGGTGCTGACCAAAGAGAGGGATGGACTGGCCCTCTCCCCATCCCAAAAACTGCCCCTCCAAGGCAACTTCGGTTGTAGCTGCACTAATGATGGATGTTAAGCAGTGATGTCGGGTAGATGAGATTCTCCCAAAGACTTAAAAATTTCTCAACGAAAAAAGCGAGAAAAAACCTAAAGGCCTAAAATGGAGCATTCTTGGAAGTGGGTGAGGAGAGGAGCTGCTTGGGCAGCCCCTTCTCCAGACGCTTGGTGGAAGAAGGTGCAGCTTTTCCTGCCTCTGGAACGTGGTTGCAGGGTGCTCAGCTCAGAGGAGCTGTTCCTGCTGGGTCTGCCCCAGGCTGTCTCTGGGTCACTTAGGCTTCAGTAAAAGCAGAGAAGCACATCTGTAGCACATGTATTTACCTTAAATGCCAAGCTTTTGTTCCTCTTCCTCCTTCCTCCTTCAAGGCTTGAATTCACATTCTAAGGAGCAGAAATACCTTACCAAGGTCTGAATTTTGGAAGCTCTTGTTTACCGGGCTGCTCCAAGCCACGCTGCTCTGTTCCTGCTCTGTGGAGCAGCAGGGGTGCTGTAGGGAGCACTGCTGGTCCTGGGGTGGGAGACTGCACAGGAGAAGCTCTGAGTTTGGCCAGGGCTGTCGTGAGGTTCTGCTCCCTCCCAGCTGGGAGGAGACGTCCTCAGAGCTGGGATCACCCTCTGGTGTGGGTCACGTTGGGAATTCGCCTTCTGCTTGTTGGTTTCCTTTAATCTCCCTTGTGAAATGTGTCAGGATGCAGAAATGGTGTGTGGCCTCCAGGCATTCACCTGTTCCTGCCTCTGACCTTGCAGACTTCTCTTTCTGGCTCCACAGTTTGCTTTGGGAGCGTTCTGACCTTCAGCTGAGCAAGAAGCACCACCAAGTGAACTGTGAGAGGGAAGGGCCTGTCTGAATATCCTCGTTGCTGAGGAGAGTGGGGTAGAGGCAGAGCTCTTCAGGAGGTTGTTTCTGTGTGGGTGCAGCAGCAGCCAGAAGGTCAGGAAGGATTTGTCTCCTGTGTCTCTCAGTAGGCACTGGTTGTGTTTGGCTTGCAGGATGGACTTGGTGTCTTGCACCTGGGTCAAGTTGAGGTGAACTTCCCTTTCTGTCCGAGCTCTCCGTCTGTGCTAAGGAAACTGCTTTGGGTGGGTTTGAACGGGTGCAATCTGCAAAACTTTCTGTGAAAACCGACTGCAGGCTCAGGTTTTGTCTAACTCAGTTGTTCATTCCTTGCTGGTTAAGCCAGTTTAACTTTGAGCTGAACTGGTTTAAGTGTCCCCACAAACCACCTGCACTGGTTTATCTGTGCTTGCTGGGCAGAGGTGATGTCCAGCAGCAGCTCAGGGAGTCGTGACCCTCATGTGAATTTTGCAAATGAATTTGCGGCAGATGCTCTCAAAGCTTGGGAACGAGTGAAAATAGAGGGGAGGCACTTCTGGAAATGGCTTGAGCTCTAAATGGTGGCGTTGGAGTGTCCAGTGAGGGGGCTCAGGTGGGTTGGGTGGTTTTTTCCAACTGTCTGCAGTGACCCAGAAGGTTTAGCATGGGAAGGAATTACCAAAAATGTTTGTGTTGGTGGCTGAGCCTGCTCAGAGGGGCCGGTTCCACTCTGGCCATGGTGAGCACAGGACAGGGGACTGCACCCTCCTGCTGCTCCCTAGGCAGCACCATGTTACTGCTGAGTCAAAAGACGTTAAAAGAGCAGCCAGGAAGGTGTTCCAAGGCTGGGAGTGCTGCTCTGTGCTGAGGGAAGGCTTGGATCTCTGATTGCACCTCCTGGCTGAGGGAGAGGCAGGAGCTCCTGTGAGCATTCACACAGGAAGGGACGAGCTGTTCCCTATGGAGTAAATCAGGAGTAATGGGAGGAAAATGAAAAAGATACTAAAGGCAGATTCTGGGAAACCTCTTTGGGGAGAGAACTCTGTTCCTCCGGGAGGAGAGGAATGTGTTTGAGCCCTGTTGTTGAAGACAGGGCTGCAGAGTGGAGCTCACTCCGTGAGACACGAGGCTGGGCCTTGCCAGGAGAACAGGAACTGGGTGTAGAGGTGGGAGGTGCCAGGTTCCTGCCCAGAAGCCTCCAGGAGGGTTCACAGAGCCTTTTCCTCCCCATCCTCCCACTCCTCACCAGCACCAAGCCCTTCCCAGCTCTCAGAGTGTCCATCAGCCAAGTTCCACCAAGGCAGCGGCCAGTCGAGGAGCAAACGTACTGCCAGGCCTTACCCTGCCCAGGTGGGGGAGCGTTCAATGTTCTGCTGCTTCTGCTGAGCTTCTCCTGTGCTACACCGGGATCTCGGATCCGTGGGATCCCTTGGGAATGCCCAGAGCCATCGGCCGAGCCCCGTGCCGGTGTCAGATGTGGAACTGTCACTGTAGCAATAAGAACTCTGCGTTCCCGTGTGTGGGGCCTGTCCCCTGCCACAGCTCCGTCACCTCCCTGGGGCTCCTGGAAGTGTCCCTGAGCAAGCCCCGCGTGGGACAGGCCTGGGGACAGTCTGCTTACGCTAGGCCAGAAATGGTGAACCAATGAGAGTGGGTTGCCCTTAAGTTTAATTTTTTCTCTTGAATGTTTGTGGGATTTCTGTTTCATATCGGGTTTAGTTTGGCTGCTTAGTTGAGGGTTTTTTTCCTGTTAAGAGTCCTTTGTTTGTAACTCGACAGGAGAGTTTTGCTCACATAGACAACGGTGTATCCATAGACCCTGAGGGGTTCCTCATCCCTAGGCAGCTGAGTTGGAATCTTTAGCTCCTGAAAGAAGGAGTGATGACTGGCAGGATTTTCTGTAGCATCCCTGACAGTGCAACCCAGGTGAACAGCTCAGCCTTAGCGATGGGAATATTGTAGGGTGGAGCTGATGGGCACAGACATGTCCAGCCCTTGCTTTTTACAACCAAAGTTCCTTAAAAACTTCCAGCCTCACTGGCCTTGAATCCTTGTTCTCACCTCCCGGGGGTTCTCGTGGAGTCTCTGCAGTGTCTGTGGATAGGCTGGGGTTGTTTTTTCCAGCGGGCTGGGGGGTGGGAGAAGGGATAACTTTTCCCCTTGCTGTGTAGAAGGACCTTCCCACTCAAGGAAGGAGACGTGTTCTGGAAGGAGCAACAGTCTTAGGAGCTGTTTTCCATGGTCCCTTGAAACTTACTGGTACTTTAATACTCCTTTTTTTGAATTCTTTCAAGGCAAGCTGGTAGTGGATGAGCTGCTCAGTGGTGACAGGTGACAGCCCAGGCTGTCGGGGGTAAACACTCTGCCCAGGCCGTGAGGATCGTGGTCCACGCCGTAGCCAGACAGTGTCATGGTGACAACCAACCATCAGGAGGTGCTTGTTTGCAGCCAGTCTGAAAAGAGAAGCTGTTCCTCGCTCGTACGTTCCACTTCCCAAACCTCCTCCTGGGAGCTGAATTCTTGTTTCATCAGGCAAAGGATTTAATGTTCTCCTGTCCCTCCTGGCCCTCCCTGCCCTCAGTAACTCGTGTGCATTTCCTTCCTTTCTGTAGATGCAGATGTTCTAGGCAATACCACAGAGCACCCGCGCTGCGAGTGCGACCATGTCATCTTAAAAAATACAAAAAAATATACAAAAAATATACAAAAAATATCTTTTTTAGGCCAGAGTTTTCTACAGGTATTAATGAATATTTTTCTTAATCCTTATAAGTTTTATGTGTTTAATATTTCTTAATACCGGTAGCATTAATTTATACTTTTGTAGCAACACAATATTTTTATAAACCGCCACCGCTGGCTTTGTCTTCATAACGGGAAACGTGCGGGCAGCTGGCCCCGCGCTGTACCATGTACTGTATTTAAAAGGTTATCTAATGTCACACTTGCTGTGTTAATAAACAAAACAAAACCTGTTTGAAGTCTCATGTATTGTTGGTGTGGATCAAATGACTCACTAGAGAGCAATATTGCACGGGGTTGAGTTGCTGATTTTCATTGTGATATGCGAACGCTTGAGGCCAACTCAAGTTCTGAGGTTTTTTTAATTTTTTTTTCTTTTTAGGATTTTGTTTTGGTTTTGTTTTGTTTTGGGTTTTTTTTCAGCTAAATAAATTCAGTGCTGTTTGAAACTTAGACTGACGTCAAATGAAAAGGATTATTAAAGAAAAAAATAAATCAAGGTGTTTAAATGTTGCTGTTTTTACAAGTCTGTTGCTGTCTGAATGGAAATATTCCACGAGAGAGGAGGAATAGTTCCACTTAGCTTCCAAAGGGGCCGAGCGCTCCAGGCCAGAGCTCGGTTATTTGGAAATACCTTAGAGACATGTTTCTGCAACATTCTTTTCAGAATTGATGCCAAGGCAGAAGACAAACTGTAACTGTAAGAAAGCATCCGTTGCTTGAGGATTTTCATGTCAGTGTTGTATTTATGGTTTTACAATAAAACAACCTTTAGGAAAAAAAAAGTGTCTGGGGTTTTCTGTATTTTCTGTATTTCAAGGTTGTGACTGGGACATCCCCAGTGCTGATGGGAGGAGGGAAAACATCCATGGAAGTGACCTGGATCCCAGCAGTGGTGTCTGATGGATCCCACAGAATCATGGAATGGTTTGGGTTGGAAGGGACCTTAAAGACCACCCAGTGCCACCCCTGCCATGGGCAGGGACACCTCCCACTGTCCCAGGCTGCTCCCAGCCCCAATGTCCAGCCTGGCCTTGGGCACTGCCAGGGATCCAGGGGCAGCCACAGCTGCTCTGGGCACCCTGTGCCAGGGCCTCCCCACCCTCCCAGGGAACAATTCCTTCCCAATATCCCATCCATCCCTGCCCTCTGGCAGTTCACAGCCATACGAACTCAGCAGCAGCAGAACTCCACATCCCACATCCCTTGGGCACCCAGAGCCCCCCAGAGCATTTCCCAGAGCACCCTGTGTCCCACACTCAGCTGCCGGGGCCATGAGCTGCTCCTGTCTCTCTGGGGATGTTTGTGTGCAGCAAAAAGGCCCTGAGCCCCTCGTTTTTGGGCTGTCCCTTGGGTTTGGGGCCACCCCAGCCGGAGGCTCAGCCCAGCTGGGTGTTTGTGCTGAACGCCAGCGCCAGGTTCTGCTCAGGGACTGCACCTGCACCAGCAGACCCAGCTGGGATTGGCTCCACCCAGGGGAACAGAGGCTTTGGGGTGCTGGGGGGGCACCGGGCACCTCCCCAGGACAAGGCCCTTGGCAGCTGCTCGTGGTAAGAGCCCAAAGGGGCACAGGGATCTGGGCTCAGGGTCTGCCTGCACCAGGCACAGGGGTCACAGGGACGTGCTGGTGACTAAGGGTCTTTCTTGTCCGAGAATGTTGCAGCCAGAAGTGTCTGCTCAGCACCGAGCACAGACAAATCTCCCAAGGACCTCCAGGGATCACCCACTTTCAAACCTGCTGCTGCCTCCCCTAGCTCTCCCCTCGCTCCCCCTAGGGCCATGGCCAAGGTCCCTCCTTGCCACAAAGCCGGTCCCCTTGCAGGGATTCATTTCCAGAGAGGTGGTGGAGGCAGCAGCTGTTGGTTCTCCGTGGCACATTTGCCAGCCTGTGAGGGTGATGATGAAGATGAGCAGCAAAGAAACCGCGCGTTCCCACCCGGGTGGTGGATGAGCTGTGACGCCTCCCGACGCTGAGTGCTGCAGTTCTCAGGGAATCTTTCTTTAAATTACATCAGCTGTAAGTCACAGCAAATTAACAGATTCTTTTTAAGTACCCAGAACATCTGTTCTGCACTCGAGGAGCTGACTTGGGGAACGTGTGCCGTGTGCTCGGTGTGCGGCACAGGGGTGTTCCTGGGTCAGGGCTGTGCCAGCAGCAGTGGGGGCACTGCCCCAGGCCTGGGTAATGGGGGGAAGATGTCCCTGAGAGAGTTAAATTGGGAAAAATGGCCCTGACTGAGTTAACTGGGATGAGATGCCCCTGAACTGGGCGGCAAGAGAGCACCCAGGCGTGGCTGTGCCCCAGCAGGGAGGGAGCTCCCAACCTGCTCATTCAGAGCTCTGTCTGCCCACGGGACACCCACTCCCGGTGGTCTGGCACTGTCTGGGTACTGCCCACGTGGGGAGGGACCGACCCCCTGGCAGTGGTACCAGAGCAGAGCATCCCATTCATCCCCAGACACCCCAGGGCAGGAAGGAGCCATTTACAGGAGGCAGCTCCAAGGCTGATGCTGGCACGAAGGGTCACCTCGTCCTGAGGGTCACCTCATCCTGAGGGTCACCTCGTCCTGAGGGTCACCTCGTCCTCAAGGGTCACCTCATCCTGAGGGTCACCTCATCCTGAGGGTCACCATATCCTGAGGGTCACCTCATCCTGAGGGTCACCATATCCTGAGGGTCTCCTCGTCCTGAGGGTCACCTCGTCCTGAGGGTCACCTCATCCTGAGGGGCACCTCGTCCCGAGGGTCACCTCATCCTGAGGGACACCATATCCTGAGGGTCACCTCATCCTGAGGGTCACCATATCCTGAGGGTCACCTCGTCCTGAGGGTCACCTCGTCCTGAGGGTCACCTCATCCTGAGGGTCACCTCGTCCTGAGGGTCACCTCATCCTGAGGGTCACCTCGTCCTGAGGGTCACCACATTCTGAAGGGTCACCTCATCCTGAAGGGTCACCTCATCCTGAAGGGTCACCTCGTCCTGAGGATCACCTCATCCTGAACCCTCCCTGTGGCACAGACCCGTGCTGGCACTTCCCCAGCTTTCAGAGTGCTGAAGGGGGACAGCAGCTACAAAGGCACAGCAGAGAGTTTGCTTCAATCAGATTTTTTTCAATCGGGTGTTTTGCATGAGTTTTCAAAGGAACAAACCTGGCTTGGCTGCTCTGCTGCCTCTTTAACCTTCAAACAACTGAATGGATCCGCTGCGGGATCCTCCTCCAGGTTCAATGAGCTGAAAGGAGCTGCTTTTAGTCCCAGATGAGAGAGTAAGAGCCGTCACTGCCTCTCAAGTTCAAGTCATTCTCTGTTACAACATTGTAGGATCATGTGTTGCTCATTCTTTCCAGAGAAATTAATTTTGGCATTTATATTTACCCGATGACAGAAAATGCAGCTCCTACAGGATTGGGAGGCTGCTGCCTTCATTTTTTTTTCTCCTAATGTGGAAACGAGCACCAAGGAGAGCGACTGGTTCTCGCTCAGCCTCACACTGACATGTGGGAGGTGGAATGAGGGGAGAAGTGAA
This sequence comes from Oriolus oriolus, assembly GCA_013400235.1. NCBI lineage: Eukaryota > Metazoa > Chordata > Aves > Passeriformes > Corvidae > Oriolus > Oriolus oriolus. Next base: position 25,457 of record VXBT01005593.1, on the reverse strand, counting down.
GTTTCTCCTTCAGTCAGTGAACATCAGAGGGGGCAGGAGGAGCCCATCACTGCCATTCCTGAGTGACAGAACCTGGGCCTTCGGGTGGGATGAATCTCACCGAATCTGAAAGAGGGTTTCAAGTGCCTCCACACAGACAGGGAATGTCAGAATCATTCATGTAGGAGCAGGCCTTTAATGCCGTCGAGCCCAACCAGCACGGCCAAAGCACCCCTGCCCCGTGTCCCCATGTGCCACATCCACACGGCTTTCAAACCCCTCCAGGGGTGGGGACTCCACCCCTGCCCTGCGCAGCTGAGCCAGGCCTGGACAGCCCTTTCCAGGAAGGAATTTCCCCAGAATCCAACCTTTCCCAGAATCCAACCTGCCCCTCCCCTGGCCCAGCCTGAGGCCGTGCCCTCTCCTCCTGTCCCTGTTCCCTGCGAGCAGAGCCCGACCCCCCCGGCTGCCCCCTCCTGTCAGGGAGTTGTGCAGAGCCACAAGGTCCCCCCTGAGCCTCCTTTGCTCCAGGCTGAGCCCCTTTCCCAGCTCCCCCCAGCCCCACGCTGGACTCTGGGGCTCTGCCTGGCTCTAGGTCCCTGCAAACCTCGTGCTGGAGGTGCTGCTCATCCCAGCTCCCCAGAAATCCTCCTCCAACAAAGTGCCCCTGGTGAGCACAGAGAGCTTCTAAACCACCCTGACCCCTTCGGGAGGATGGGAGAAGGGCAGGTGGCTGCAGTTCTGTTCCTTTAATACCTCTGGATAACAAGGACTCCGAATTCAGCCATTTCAGATGAGATCACACATCTTGGCAAGTGCTTGCGTGTGTCCGGAATATTCTTCCCCATTTTCTGGTGAAACACAGCATTGCTCAGTACTTGGAACCAAATTTTCATTTGAATGCAGCTCCTGACTATGAGAAAAAAATAGAGCAATAATACTTTTTCTGAAAATAACACACAGAGAGAAAAAGAGATTGCTGTTTGGTGAGATGTATAAATTGTTTTTCTTACCCATAAAGATGGAACGTTTCTTTCACTTGGGGAGAAATCATTTGTTCAGGACAAAGTCTGACTTGTGCTGCCAATCAGTGAAGGTTTCATTGCTGTCTCATCAATCCAAGCCCACTGAAGCTGAACTTCCCAGGACAACAACTGAGAAACTCAAGCCAAAGCAAAACTCAAGGTAAATGAGTTGGTGATTTCAGCTGATTAGTGCAGCCAGATCAAGTAATTGCTCCATGTGAACTTTAGGATGTTCTTCCTACACAGCCAATGCAAACCCTCTCTAAAGAGTGGGGGGGTGTGAGGAGCTTTCCTGAATCCCAACCAAAAGTTCCCTTCCAGCCTTAAAAGGAGAATAAAATCCCCACTGAGAAGCTGTTCTGTTAATGAGACACATTTCCACAGCGATGTGGTGTCAGCTGTCCCTGCAGAGCCCAGAATCATCTCTGGAACCCAGCAGCTCCTCAGGATCCACCCCTGAGGGACGCAGTGGATGGCTCAGAGTTAAAAATCTGCACTTTTTTCACCCTGCCTGCAGAGTGCAGGGCGTGTGGGACTGCCAGGACTGAGAGGGGGGCATTAACACAAGGGAACAGGTTCTCAGTGGGAATTGTTCTCTCCTTTCAAGGCTTGAAGGGAACTTTTGGTTGGGATTCAGGAAAGCTCCTCACATTCGCATACACCCACTATCCAGATAACACAGTCCCAGCTCCCATCTGACACAGCAAAGGGCACTGGAACCCCCTGTTCCAGCTGCTGTGGAACGCTGGGACCTGGACAGCCCAGGAGGAAAACCAGGGTTCTGCACGGAACGGGGGAGCGGGGGGAGGGGGAATTGTTATAGAGGCGACTTTCCCTTAATGAAGAAGCTTTTAATGGGGACACGCAGGGCCCTCCCCTTCCTGCGGATGCTCTCTGTGGGTTTCGGGAATGTTCATCTTTTCCATGGGATGCTGCTGCATTTTCCATCTTCTCCTCGGAGCTGCCCTGGAGGGCGGGGTTGGCCCGGGGTGAGGGCAGGGGGGTCCGGCCCGGCCATCCCGGAGCAAAGCACAGGGAGAGGTTCCCCTGCGGGCACGGGGGGGCGGAGGGGTGCCAGCAGCACCCCCGGGGCAGGAGGGTCGGGAGCGGCACTCAGTGCCCGGCCTCACCCTGCCACCGCCTGGGGAAGACACGGGAAAACCCAGCAAAAATCAGTCGCGGAGGGCTGCTGTCCTCTCCAGGGGCAGGCAGATCGGAGGCAGGGCTGGAACGGGGATGCTCCGGAGGAGGGATTTAACCACGAGATGGCACCAGGCAGCTGCCAGAGCCGGCAGGGACAGCGGCAGCAGGGACAGGAGGGGCAGGAGGGGCAGCAGGGACAGGAGGGACAGAAGGGACAGCAGAGACAGGAGGGACAGGAGGGGCAGGAGGGGCAGCAGGGACAGGAGGGACAGAAGGGACAGCAGAGACAGGAGGGACAGGAGGGGCAGGAGGGGCAGCAGGGACAGGAGGGACAGAAGGGACAGCAGAGACAGGAGGGACAGGAGGGGCAGGAGGGGCAGCAGGGACAGGAGGGACAGAAGGGACAGCAGAGACAGGAGGGACAGGAGGGGCAGGAGGGGCAGCAGGGACAGGAGGGACAGAAGGGACAGCAGAGACAGGAGGGACAGGAGGGGCAGGAGGGGCAGCAGGGACAGGAGGGACAGAAGGGACAGCAGAGACAGGAGGGACAGGAGGGGCAGGAGGGGCAGCAGGGACAGGAGGGACAGAAGGGACAGCAGAGACAGGAGGGACAGGAGGGACAGCGGGGACAGGAGGGGCAGCAGGGACAGGAGGGGCAGAAGGGACAGGAGGGGACAGGAGGGACAGCGGGGACAGCGGGGACAGCCTGATAGGCTGCAGGCAGTTCCCCGGCAGGCTGCGGGCAGTTCCCTGGCAGGCTGTGGGGCAGGAGGTGCCCACTGACTGCAGAAAGGACCCCACCAAGATGGGCTGGCACTGCCGAAGCAGATGCCCGGGCTGTGGCGGCCACCGAATCCCTGCCCCGGGTTTAGAAACCACCCCGGAGCAAAACCGGCCCGTCACACCCCTGTGTCACCCCGGAGAGCTCAGGAGTCTCCCACAGACGCTGCTGGGGCACAGAAACACCCGCGGTGAGAGGCATCACCTCGGTCCAGGCAGGGGGAGAATAATTTCTCATGGTCATCTCCAAACCATTATGGTTTGAACACTCAGCCCCGGGTTTTGAGCTCCTGGATCCTGTTTCGGCTGCGGGGTAAAAGGCACCTTCATAAAAATGTTTAAAGATTCAGGATGCTTCCCATGCTCAGGGAGAGAAGAGCATTTAGAGAAATCTCCATTCCTTCCCCGTGCCCGGAGGGGCAGAGGAGAGCCACGGGCTCAGGATTCTCTGGGAAGGGGAGCCGGATGGAGAAGTTTTTATCCCTTTGCTCTTGAACCCCAAGAGCCACCCATGCTGTAGCTCGGCAGCAAACCCCTGCCTCGGGCAGGGCCGGCCGGGGGCTGTGAGCCAGAGCAGGGACACTCCTGGGCAAAAAGGAATTTTCGGGTGAGGTGAAGGGAAGCCCCAGCTCCAGACTGCATTGCTTCTCTCCATTGCTAGGCCGATTCCTCGTGCTCCCCGGAGGAGTGAGAGGTTTGACCCACTGGGATCGGTCCCCGCTCGGTTCTGGGATCCACCCCTTCCTCCCCAGCCCGGGGCAGCACCATCGGCTGAGCACTGCCCTGGTGAAACAGGGGCAGGGAGGGCACGGCTCTGCCTCAGCCAGCGGTGCTCCCACCGCATCTGGGTGGCGGCCCCAGCCTTGCCTCAGTGCCCGCTCCTGCCGAGGGACCCGCTCGGTGCCGGGTGCCCAGCGGCTCCGGGGGCTGCTCGCACACGTGTGGCCGCGGAGGGAAAGGCCAGGGCTGCCCTCCCGCGCTTCAGGTGAGGCACGTCGGTGTTCAGAGCTCATTCCTCGCCAGCTCCGGTTGGACTGAGCCACTCGGAGCTCGGGTGGTGAGAAATGGGTGACACGGAGCTTCGGAGCCGGGCTCAGCACACGTTTTCCAGGCAGCCACCCCGATGGCAAGGGACACAGCGTGAGCTCTCCCTCCCAGAACCACTTTCCTTGACTGGAGTGGTCTGCACCAAGAAAAGGAGCCCCTGGAAGCTTTCCCAGCCTTCAAGCCCGGGAAGGATTATTTCTGACGTCTGGCAGAAATGAGCTGTTGTGCCCCAGTGCCTGGGGGTCCCTCCTTTCCCAGAACTCTGGCACTGGTGTCCCTCAGCCTTTCTGGGAGGCTCTCCCACATCTGCTGGCAGCAGGCACGGGGCAGTGGCGGCACCAGGGATCACCTTCCCCTGCCCCAGGGGACAGGGATTCATCTCTTCTGTCTCTGACACACCTCCCCACCTGAGCTGAGTTTCAGGACAGAGCTGGGAAGGCAGGGAAGGTGTTTCAGCCTGTGGGAGCTGCTGTGGGCTCAGCAGGAGCAGCAGCAGTGTGGGAACAGGGAGGAGCAGCCCTGGACAGGTGACCCTGTGACCCCACGGCCCTTCACACCAGGCAGCCCCACCCACGTGTTTGCCTTTCCGGGAAGCCGCTGTGAGCCTGTGGTGCTTTCCAGAAGTGCTGACAGGCGAGCACATTGCAGGAACCTTCAGGGAGGGAGATGAGATAAAAGCAGTGTTTTCTCCAAAACCGGTGCTGTCTCATCGTGTCTTTCCTTGGGTTTTTTTAGGCTGGTTTCATAATAGAACTTGTGTAATCAATCTTTCTCTCTGTCCTCAGCAACAAGATTTGGCTCTTCTGTCAAGCATCAATCACGCACGACAGGAGGGCATGGCTCCCAAGGGGCAGTTTGTCACCACATTCCGTGGTTTGGATGTTTTGAAGCCATCACCCATCAATTCGCTGCTCTGGTGATGCTGGAGCCCAGCCAGGCTCCCTGCTCCAGCCTCCTGAAGGCATCCAGAGCAGCACCAAGGCTGGTGCCACTCAGCTCCTGCCCCTAAATGCCACATTGTCACTGCTGGGCCAGCCTGGGCTTTGTCTCTCTTGCTCAGCCCCTCCCAAGGCCATACACATCTCATTTATCACGTTTGGTGTCTTGGAAAGTCACACCTGGCGGGCTGGAAAGCCACGCTCGGTTTTGTGTCCTCCCAAGGTGCTCACGGGGGAGCTGCACAGAGTGGGGGGCCCCTGGAGCTCCCGAAGCTTTGCAGAGACAGGAACATCTCCGGGCAGCAGGGTGAGGTGCTGAACACCGAGATGCCCCAGGCCTCGTCCACTGCGAGGGGACAGATCCACCTCTGGCTGGGGCAGTGCAGGGCTGGGACACCGGGGTGCTCTGGGCACTGTGGTGGCTCCTGAGAGGGGGCAGGAGGCTGGGGCATGCACCCAAAGGAGGTGTTTGCTGCCTCCTCCCAAAGGTGGGTGTCAGAGATGGGAGCTCCTGCACCCCTCACTGTGAAAACTTTGTCTCTGGAAGGGTTACAAGTTCCAGAGCACCTCATTTGTCACTGACCCCTTTTTTCTTCCCTTGTTTCAGCTTCACTGCAGCTCCAAGAGGTTGGAAATGCCCAGAGGTCTCACTCTCCCCTTGACAGGGCACAGCCGTGGCACCTCTGCCCACCCGTGGGGCCTGTCACACCCTGGGCTCTGCTGGGGACAGCCAGACACCTGCAGAAGTTCCTGTGGCCCCTTTCCCGGGGAGTGTGGCCCCTCCAGCCCCTCCAAACGGAGGGATTGTTTCTGCTTGAGCAGGTGCTGCGCAGGCACCAGCCACCACTCCTTGCAGCGACTGGATGGAGGTTCTGGGTGTGTCCCAGGGCTCCCAGAGAGCCCCCGGAGAGGGAGGGTGACCTTCCTGGTGGCAGCTCTGCTGTGTGCAGGCAGGCAGACCCGTCCCACCGGGGGCTTTCCCAGGGACGCCCAGGCTGTGGGGCTGAGCGTGGTGGGGGCACTGAGGGCTGCTGATGTTCCCCCACGTGCTCCATGCCCACGCCTCCAGCACCCGGCCCACGCTCCAGCATCCCCTGAGGTGAAGAAGTGCAGGAAATCCCCGAGCAGTGGCCATCTCTCTGAGGTGCTTTCCGGCCCCTGCTACGTGGCAGTCCCAGGGGACTGGAAGTCCCCGAGGACAAGTTGTCCAATCTCCTGGGACACGATGTGCAGGCAGCTGAAGCCCAGCCACCTTCTGGCTGGTTTTCCAGCAGAAAATTGGAACGTTGTCAGAATGAAATTTTCCCCACAGTGCATTTCAAACATGCAGATCCTGGTTTTCCCTCAGAAAATGTTCACAGTTGAACTTCCCACCCCTCCTACTGCACATCTGACTGTGTTCCTGCACATTCAGCTCCCTCTGAGTGCACAGGAGGTGGTTTGGGGTTTCTCACCATCTTTGCCTCTGGCTGTCGATGTTCCATGTCCCATCCTCTCACCACTCACCCGAAATCCCCCTGCCTGCTCAGGAACACCTTCCTCTCCAGAAGCCAGACTGACTGCTTGCATCTGGCTCGAGCTCCTCCCTCGCTGTGCGTGCCCAGCTCCCTGCGTGAGGGCAGAGCTTTGCTGGAGCCTGGCAATGCTCTGCCCACGGGTGCTGCAGAGATGCAGCGACCTGACAGCGCAGGGGGAGACACCTCAATTCTCATCACCTGCTGCAGGGTGATGCTGCAGCTCCTTTCTGTGCCAGCAGGGACTCCAGACGTGCCACACACTCTGCTCAGGAGGGTTGGCAAAGGCAGATGGGCGGGCAGCCTTCCTGCGCAGGGTTCCCCAGGGCTTCCCACAGAGGCTCAAGTCAGTGCCAGCTGCTGCTCTGACTCCTCAGGGTGAATCCAAGGACGACAATGCCACCCTTTTGTTTGAGAATCCATGATCTCAGACCCTCAGTCAGAATTAGAGACAGTCTTTACAATCAATGTCTCCACTGGATCTGCAGTCCTGTCCCAAGAGCAGGACCAACAATACTTGCATCTGCTTTCATGGCTCTGCACTGGCTGTCCTAAAATATGTTCCAGTTCTGCGCTTATCAAACAACCCAAGGGATTTGGCATCGTTATTTGCTGTCTCACAGATTTTATCATCGGTGACTGCTTCCAGAGCAAAGGCAGGAATACTGAAGTGGCAACCGCACTGCAAATCCTCTCATCCCTGTAGGAACACCCACATCCCACAGCAGCTCTTCAGTACCAGGCCTTGGAGCCTTGCCACGGCCCTCAGCGTGTGCTTTGCTCCGGTTTACACCTCGGATTAACCTTGCAGCTGCACACAGGAAGCATTTCCACAGCATGTGTTGCCATCACTGCTCTCAGTTCAGTTTCAGCTTTCTCGAAAGAAGAACTGAGTTTGTTTGGTAGCTCCACAAGGAGTGGCACAAATTGAATGTTCCTAATACTTGATTTTGTCTTTTACAGAATTCCCTGTTACCTTTCCTACCACTGGGGCCGATGCCTTGCCCCGAGGCAGGGGAAGTTTCCAGCTGCGTTCAGCGCTGCTCCTCTGAGGTCTCCAGGGTTTACACCAAGGTACCCTGGCTGTGGAAGGAATTACAGCACTGACACCTGACCAACACCCATCCTCATGTCCAACCCCCCACATCCAGAAGGTGCCAGCCATTGAGAGCAGGATCACACTACACTCATTGCTAACAGGCAGCCGAGGTCAGTTCTCGCCCCAAATCGTGCCTAAGGAGGTTGCCACGATGTGCCAGGAGGCAGGGACAGGGAAAGCAGAGAGCATTCCTGGCTGCCAGGATCAGCTGGTGGATGTGGCTGCGCCCCCCACACCCACAGCTCCCACCTGGGGAAGCCCTGCACACACCCCCTGCCTTCAGAGCATCAAAGAGCCTGAGGACACAGCAAGAGGGGACTCGTGCAAGGACAATATCTGTGCCTGGCTGCTGGGAATTGTGATCCGGGCTGCTCCCGGTGCCAGCACAACACGGACAGGGGGAGGCATGACCTGAGAGGTAAGCAGGCATCTTTCAGGTCTCTGCCAGAAACAAGAGTCTCTGGAGACAAAAAATGAATGGAGGCACAGAGGGAAGAGCCCGCCTCCTGAGCGTGGTCATCGCAGACTCCTGGGCAACACAGGAGGGACTCCACAGCTGCACTCCTTCTTCTCCCTGCAGGGAGCTCCAGGTAATCAGAGGCAAAGAGCTCCTGCACTCCAAATAACGCTTCAAGCCTGCTTTCCTTTGTCTTCTCTGCCAAGCCACCTGCTGTGGCCAGGTCTTGCCTTTGTTGTTCTACTGCCATCACACCCGCCAGGATCCAGGTCTGTACAGCCCACTCCAGAACAGTTTCTTCCCACACAACCTACTGCAGGTGCACCTGGTAGGCAGAGGAAGGAATGAAGTCAGCTCTGTGCAGCCCGAGGGTAGGGATGCACCCCTCTTTGCCTTGCCCCATTTGTCCCTTCAGGACAAACCCACACCGTGTGAATCCAGCCAGGCCCTCAGCTCCACGCGTGGAGGAGTGAGCATGACACGGCGACACTGAAAAGGGTTAAACGTGCCTGGGAGTCTGTTCCAGGAGAACAGCAGGGTTGATGTGGAGCTCCACGCCAAGCACTGCGAGAGTTAAGGGGAGGTGGGGCCATTTTCCTTCTCTCACGGAGCACATCACGACCTCCATGGGTTTCATTGCTTCCCCAAGCCATGGTCTGCAGCTCCCCAAGAGGGGCTCTCGGCTGGAAGGGGCTGCACAGCCCCCAGAGCCCTCCATGCCGAGCCCTGAGCGTTATACAACGGCCATTTCGCTCCTGCAGCTCCTTCCGAGTGCATGTGGGCAATGTGGGACACAGGCAAAATGGTTTCCATGGCAACTCGCACTTCAGAGATGCCAGTGAGAAAATTTGCGTTGGGGGAAAATATTCTGCTTCAACTCACGTTGCAAAGGAGGGACAGAGGTGGGCTGCAGCAGCACCCCAGAAATGGCGGTGTAAAAATATCCCTGGTGATTTTGGATCTGCAGTGCTCGGTCTGCTCCCCGCCCGGGCTGGCTGTGGCGTTTGTCCCATGCAGTGACAAAGCAGCAGCCTGTCACTACCTGCAACCCCGTGGTTTTTCTCCAAAAAGGCCAAAGTGGCAGCTCTAGGGAGCAATGTGCTCTTCTGGCCACCTCACCCCTCCGGCCCTGGAATGGGACAGACATGGTCCAGGAGTGAAACTCAGTCTCTTTCTGCCATGGAGCTGGCCTGCCCTCCCGACGTTGGCCACTGGCTGCTGTGCCTCCATTTCCTTAAGGGAGGCTGATGGTAGCCCAGCAGCAGGTAGATGATGAGAACCCCAAGAAATCTCCTCAGCAGAGAAACCTTAAGGTCATATCCCGGAGGAATATGGTGAATTTAATGGAGGGAAATGGCTGGTTGCCCTGTGAACTAATGTCTGGCAGAGTGGTGGCTCTGTCTGGAGGGACAGAGCGAAGCCAAGGAACCAGGTTGAGCTGCTGAACATCTCTGCCCAGGAGCTGTGTTGGTCAAGAGAAGGTTCTCCAGCACTGGAGTGAACACAGACCATGACAGAGTCCATGTCACACACAGCTGTCCGCAGGCAGGGCTGGGGAGGTGTGGTATTCAGAGGTGCTGCGTAACTGGGAATGTTGGTGTGGAGAACAGACCGTGTTTTACCCCCAGTGTGGTGCGGTTAAGCCTGGAGAAGTCCCTGCTTTTACTGAATGCCTGGTGTGTCTGCGCCTTCCGAGGCATCGGGAATGCCCTGATCCCGAGAGGGCACTGCAGGTGAAAAGGGTGGAGCGGGACCCCCAGAGCTCAGCCCGGCCGAGCTGCGCTCCCCCCGCACCGGCGGCGCTCGCAGGAGGTGCGGGACCCGCACCCCGCACGGGGACAGCGGGACCCGCGCCCTGCGAGCGGTGCCACAGACCCCGCACGGCCCCCGCAGCACCCCCGCGGGAGGGGGGCTCTGCCGCAGCGCCCGGGGCGGGCGGGG
>VXBT01005593.1:0-14935 GCA_013400235.1 Oriolus oriolus | reverse complement strand
GGGCCGCTGCCCGCATTGCAGCCTTTATGTAAGCGCGGCCGGCTGCGCGCTCCGCGCACCCCCGGGCACACACGGGCACCCGCGCACAGCCCGGGCACGCACGGACACCCGCACACCCGACGGGGAGCACACGGGCACACGCACACCACCCTGGGGCACACACGGGCACCTGCACAGCCCCCGGGCACCGACAGGCACACGCACCCCCTCCGGGGGCACATATGGGCTCGCACACACGCCCCGGGGTACGCATGGCCACCTGCGACCCCCACCCGGGTCACACACGGGCTCGCACACAACAGCTCAGAGCATACACGAGCTCACACATGCACCCCAGGGTGAAAACGGGCAGCCACGCACCCCCGGGGCATGCACAGTCACACACACACACCCCTCAGGGCACACAGGGCATCACACATGCACTCTGGGGTGCACACAAGCACCCCCACACACACCAGGGCACACACTGGCTCACACACACAGAGCCCTTGAACACTCACAGACTCACACACGAAGCCTGAGCACACAGAAACTCACACAGACAGAGCCCTGGAGCGCACACAGACTCTCACACACACACCAGGGCACACACAGGCCCCTGAGCGGGTGCACACACGTGTCCACCCAACGCTGTGCATGCACACAGCAACGCACAGCGTGTACCCCTGCAGGACACACAGAGCTACGTGTGAGCACACACAGGCACCCCCAAACTGTGGGGAGATGTGGGCACCGGGAACGCCATGTGTGCACACCCACTGTGCACTCACACACGCTGTGGGAATGCCCAGGGACTGCACTTCATGTGCACAAACACATTCCATGTGCACACACAGACACAGATTCCATGCGCACACACATTCCATGTGCACACACAGACATTCCATGTGCGCACAGATTCCATGTGTGCACAGATTCCATGTGCACACACATGTTCCTTGCACACACACACACACATCCCATGTTCACACACACATCCCATGCGCACACACACATTCCACGTGCACACACACAGGTTCCATGTTCACACACACACATTCCATGTTCACACACACAGGTTCCATGTTCACACACACAGGTTCCATGTTCACACACACACATTCCATGTTCACACACACACATCCCATGTTCACACACACAGGTTCCACGTTCACACACACATTCCACATGTTCACACACACATTTTCCATGCTNCACGTTCACACACACATTCCATGTTCACACACACAGGTTCCACGTTCACACACACACACATGTTCCATGTGCACACGTGCACTGCCCTGCAAACACGGGCTCACACACAACACAGGTGCCTGCACTTGTGCCAGCGTGCACAGCTGCTGTGACACATGGACACGCACATCTGTGTGCAGGGGCCTGGCACAGCCCCTGCCACACACGCACCCGGGACACGGGCACACGCGGCTGGGGCTGCAGACCCACCGGCACAGCGTGCACAGACACACAGACACGGGGTGCACACCTGCACTCGGTGTGTGCTGTGTATGGCTGCATACACGAGCACAGAAGGATCCTCCCTCCTGTGTCCACGGGTCACTCTCAGCGCACCCAAGGGTGCAGTCCGAACCCTCAGTGCCGGTGGGTGCAGCCTGGGGTGCCCCGGGCAGCCCGTGGCCTGGCCTCTCCACCTCCCCTGCGTGTTCTCTGGGTGCTGAGCCCGGCTAACCAGCCGCAGTGCCTCAGTCGGGCGCATCGGGGGGCACACAGGCAGGTACAGACCCAGCCCCTGGTCCAGCACACCCCCGCACATGCGGAAGCTCCTCGTGGGCCCGTGCGCAGGTGCGGACGCGCACCCAAATTGCGTGAACGCCCCCACCGCGGAGCCTCACCCACCCATGGGGCCGAGAAACGCGTGTGCGCACCCGGCACACACAGCCAGGGAGGGCAGGGGGCCGGGGGGACCGAGCAGAGCAGAGCAGAGCAGAGCTGGCACCTGTGCAGCTCAGCTTCCCGCAGCGGAGGTGGAGGATGGCTGGGGACATCCCGGGGTGGTGGCCCGGCCGGGCAGCGCGGGCTGTCCCCGACTCCGCAGTTCCCCGGCAGCAGGGGAGGCTCAGCCGGGTCCCGCACGGAGCCCAGGCTCCATCCAGCGCTCCCGGCTGACGGGTGTCCGTGGCCGTGCCCCCTCCGCGCCCCGTCCCCGCGGAGCGCCGGGCTGGTGCCGGCACGTCCCCGCGGGAGCGGGCCGGGGCGCGGAGGGGCTGCGGGTGCTGGGGCCGGGGTCCGGGGGTGGCCGCTCTGCCCGACACGCTGGGCTTGTCCCGGCCGCTGTGCCCAGAGCGGGGCACAGCTCCCTGGTCCTCGCTCGCTGGCGCTGTGCCCGAGCAGGGGGCTGCGAGGCAGAGGAGAGGCTGGCAGCCCGCGCACGCAAAATGGCTCCTGTCGGCGGCTGCTGTGTGCCACAGCACAGCCCCGGCCCCGCACAGCCCCGGCCCGGCAGAGCCCCGGCCCCGCACAGCCCGCCCGCTGCCCCGAGCCTGCTCCTGGCCCGGGGCCCTGCCCCAGCCCTGCCGGGTGCCGCTCCTCACCCCCTGTGTCGGCACCGGGCACCCCTGCCCAGGGCATCCCCTCCTCCTGCGCCCCCAGGAGCTCCCCAGCCTCTTCTCTAGCAACGTCTCCCTACTCCCAGGGAGTCTCCAGCCCCTGCCCCAGCTCCCCCTGCACCCTCAATTTACTCCCTCCCAATGCCAAGCAGGGTCTTCCCTCTTCCCCCCAGAGCCCCTTCCCCAGGCACGCTTTATCCTCCTCTCCTGTCCTGGCAGTCTGTCCCTCCAGCCCGGGCGCAGAGCACATCCTGGGGCTTGGGCAGATGCTTGGAGAAGGAGGTGTTATTTCCTCCAGACATCAAAGTCCTCGCACTGATTCGCCCTAGCTGGAGACCTGTCGCCAGCTGGGGACATTCCTTGTGCTGCGAAAGGGCATTAGTGTAGTAAAGGATCCCCCAGCTCCTTCCTCTCCCTTTGACACAAAGCAGGATCCTGCTGGAGGCCAAAATCTCAGCTCTGCCGTAACAGCAGGATTTTGCCGAGATCCTCCTTCCCCATTTTGGAGCAGCCCAGATCCCCGGCTGAGGGCAGATCGCGGCTCCTGCCCCCGCCCTCCGGGCTCTGCCGTTCCTGCGTGCCCAGGGCCAGATGGCCGATTCGCTCCCTGGCTCTGCGCTCCCGCTCCCGCCACAGTCCCAGCTGACCACTTTGTTTGTAATAGCCCTCAGAGGGGAATTACAACCGAGTATTAAATGTGTGGTTAAAGAAATCGCATTACACAGTGTGACTGGAAGGGAGATGCTTCCCTTTAATCTGTAATCCATGGAAGTTATTAGTTTAGCGAGCAGAGCGGTTGGGCACGGCATTCCATTAGGATATAACCCTGAGCAGAGCCAGCACCCCCCGCCGTGGCACTGCACCCCTGGCTCCCAGCACAGCCCTTGCTTCCCTGATCCCAGTCATTGTTGTATCAACACGGGGCTGTTTAGCATCGCAGAAAAGAAAAGGGAAAAAAAAAAATCACACTGGATGGCCGATGCGCTCCTGTGAAATAATGTTTGTGTCGTGTATCCTGTCCTACAGGTCTATGCAATATTAGTTAGTCACCCTCCTGCTCCCAACGATCACCTAACGCCAACACCTGTGTCATACACAGCTGGCTTCTACAGGATCCCTGTCATTGGTCTGACAACACGCATGTCTATATATTCTGATAAGGTAACTGATGCATGTTTCTGGTCTCGTACCTCATACGTGTGCTGTAAAGCAAGAGTGCCCCTCAGGAGGGTTAATGATGTCTGCACTCTCTCTGTGTCTGTCCGTCCACTCTCCCCAGCCCAGACTGCAGCTCCCTCCCTCTCTCTCTCTCTCTCCCTCCCCCCTGCATTCCAGGGTACATAATTTTTTTGCAGCTGCCAGTGCTGACCTACATAGTGCCAGATGATTTCTGCAGCGCTGCTCTGCCAGCCTGCCGGGCTTGCTGCTCTCCAGCCGCGGCCAAGGCACGAGCTGGCTCCTGCCCTGCTCACTGATGACAGCCAGGGGGTCCTGGGGGCTCTGGGGGCCTGTGGAGGGGCAGGAGGATCCTGTTAGAGCCTGTACACTGGGCAGGATCTCTCTGGGGCTTGGAGGTTGTTTGGCTGCATTCCCTTCTCTGGGTTTGTGGGATGCTGGTGAGGGAGGTAACGGAATACCCTGGGGCTTCACATGGTGCTCAGTCTGGCCAGCACTCGAGACAGAGGTTCAGATTCCAGCGTCTCAGCTGTCCCTGTGGGAACACAGAGACTTCCAGGCTGGATGAGGTCCTGCCATGTGCAGGCAGTGCCTGGGCAGTGAGGTGCTGCCCTGGCCCTCAGCTCACAGCCTGCTTGGCAAACACCTAAAGCTTCAGCAAAGGCAAAAGGAGGAGCTGAGCACAGCCAGGCCATTGCAGGATTTCATCCAGGCACACGAGCTCAGTGGGTGAGATTGAGCCTGCTTTGAAGCACGAATCGGCCTTTGCTTGGAAAATGTGAATATTCACAAATGTAAATGTTCAGTGCAAAAATAGTCACTCCGCCTACAAGCTAAATGAAGTCAAATTTCAGGAGGAGGAGCAGAGGCTCCCGGAGAGGCACCAGCAGCACTGCTTGGCTGGAGCAGCAGCGGGTTTTGGCATCTCCCACCAGGGAGGGTGGTCAGCAAGCCAAGACCACGGCAGTAATGGTGGCTGGCAGGGCTGGGGACCTGCACAACCCAGCAGGGTCCCACCAGGCATGGTTGGATGGAAAGGGATGGGAGCAGAGCTGGCAGAGCAGGCAGGAAGTGTTCATGGGGAATTTGCTTCTTGCTGCTGTGGAGGGGAGACAGATCTGATGGAGATGTCACTGCGAGGGTCCCTGTCACAGGGCCCACGGTGGCAGGGAGAGGGGACCCTGCACCTGACGGGTCCTGCTCCATCTCTGCAGGGCTGGGCTCAGCCTGTGCTGTCCAGTCTTGTGCTGGCCTGCAGTGCTCACCCCGAGGGGCTGGGTCCTGCCTCTGCTTCTGCCAGTCTTTTCCTATTTAAAACATGTTTTCTGCAAAACAGCCCCATAAACTCCAGCTGGCTCTCTTCAGGGCTGGAGGAGAGAGCCACGGCCGCAGTGCTGACCCGGTGTGGTGGCAGGGAGATGCTCTCCATGGAGCATTTGGGGTGCTGAGCACGTTCAGGGCTGTGGGGTACACTGGCCTGGCAGGGACTGGGCAGGGGGCCCACGCTGCCCACCCCAGCACCCCTCAGAGCACTCGTGCCCAGCTGGCCTCGTGCACAGCCTCCTGCCCAGCAGAGCTCTCTGGAGAACAGGGAGCTGCAGGCAGGAGATGGGGCAAAGGCAGGGACTGGGCAGAGGAGCAGAGGGTGTTGGTCAGTGGAGGGGACAGCAAAGGTGGGAGTGGAGTCGGGGACAGAGGGGTGTGGAGCCGTGGGGTGGGACAGTGGAAGGTTCTGCACACCCCACGCAGGACAGGCTGGCTCGTGACACAGGCACATTCAGCTGTTCCCTTTTTGGTTTCCAGTGATCAGCTTGCTTTCCTTTTTGTTTTAATTCGGGAAATTATATCTTTCAGTTTAGTTTCTATGGAAACAAGCTTGTAGGATCACTTTGTATGTACGCCCCTAATTGGTTTTGGAGGCATCAGACAATTTTAGCTGAATTTCACAGGGGGCTGAAGTTGGGTTGATTATGCTCCTCTCGAGGCTACCGGGGGGAGGAAAGGTGTGGAGCTCAGCACAGACAGGTGTGCCCAGCACCTCTGGATGCTCTCAGAGCATCCCCAGTCAAGCACAGTGGTCCACGAGCTGTGCCCAGTCTTTCAACAAAGATACCCGAGGGAAGTGAGTTTTACTGCTCCCAGAGCCCAACAACTATTTGTGCTGGAAGTGATATTGCAGTTGTCAGGCAGAGCACTCTGACTCGGCCTCCTTGTACGTGCACCTTGTGAAATCACGAGCTGTTCCTTCACCAAGACCTTCACACCATCCAGCACAGCCCTGCCTGTCCGGGGAGGGCTCTCTGGAACCCCAGCCGCCTCTGAGTGAGCTCATCAGGGAGCTGGAGCAGAGAGAGAGTCTCAAGGTGAGGGCAGCAGAGTGGCTCCCATCACTGTGGTGTCCATTGCTGTGGAGAGCCCCCAGGGAGATCTCAGTGCAAAAATCCCCCTCTGACCGTCCCGTGCTGGGCCCCTGCCTGGCCAGGCTGGACTGTGCCCGGGTCACTGGGGGTGTTTGTATCTCCTTTGCATCTCAGCTGAACCAACGAGATGCCACTGACACGTTGGCACCGTGCAGGATGTGAGATGGCACAGAGCGTGTGAGAGCAGGGCCTGAGGGATGCACAGCTCGGGAGGCAGGAGGGTCTGTGCTGTTCAGCACCACCCTGGGGGACATCTCGACGTGTGGGGTTGAAGGGACACCCTGGGAGCCAGAGGAGCCCCTCATCACCTCTCAGCAGATTATTGCAGCAGAGGATCAGGGAGATAAATTAATAAATTAAGAGAGATCTGCTGGAACAGTTGGGAAATGGAGTTTAGACACCCTGCAGCTGGAGAGCTTTTTCAGTTCCAGCCCCTTATCCTGGCAGCTGAAGTGAGGTCTGTCACTCCCTCCAGTCTGGGGATGGCTTTTTCCTGCTCTCGGTGGAACCACTCCCGGCCCTCACGGGGCTTGTTCACTGACAAGGGCTTTCTTCTTCGTTACTGGCCTCACTGGCAGTCGATGCTCAGCACAAGCCCTGTTAGTCAGGGTGGGAAGGTGCAAGTGGGGAGAAAAGTGGCTCTTCCTGACCAAGGTCAGGGTCAGGACTCCTTCCCTGGCACCCACAAGTGGTGACAGAGAGGTTTGCCCTGGGAGTGGGGAGCACAGCCCTCAGCAGGGCAGGATAACCCTCAGCAGGGCAGGATAACCCTCAGCAGGGCAGGATAACCCTCAGCAGGGCAGGACAGCCCTCAGCAGGGCAGGATAACCCTCAGCAGGGCAGGATAGCCCTCAGCAGGGCAGTACAGCCCTCAGCAGGGCAGGATAACCCTCAGCAGGGCAGTACAGCCCTCAGCAGGGCAGTACAGCCCTCAGCAGGGCAAGACAGCCCTCAGCAGGGGCTGAGGGATCCTCAGGGGTGAGGCGTGTGGATCCTCAGCAGGGCAGCCTGGAATGTGCCAGAGCAGCCCCGAGCAGTGGAGTGATGGCCTGATGGAGCCCCCACATCCCAGCAGATCCCCACGGGCTCTCAGATTCCAGCTGGGAGCAGGACAGAGCAGCCCCACACCCCGCAGTGGCCGTGCCCCAGGGGCTGCCCCGTCCCTCCCTCCGTGCTCTGCAGGGAAAGGCAGAGAGTGCATTTCAGTGTGAGCTCCCCGTCCCTCTGCCCCCAAAATCCCTCCCTGCACATGTCTGAGCTATCTCAGAGCTGTCTCAGCTCCCTCCCATGCCTGCTGGACCCTGTGTTGGTGTGGACACCGTGGTTGTCTTTCACTGCTTGCCCCTATGGGGCTTTCTCCCAGTCCCGTGGGTTGGTGCTGCTCTTGTGGGGTGAGCTGCTCTTGCTGTGGCTGTAATGTTTGTACCAGTCACACTCTGAGAGTCTTGTTGTGGCTCTCCTGGTTTGTTTCCTCCTCTGATTAAATATCCACCCTTCTCCCCAGTGTCTCACAGTCAGGAAATGTTCCCCGTGCTGGGGTGGCTCTGCTGCTGCCTCCGTTGTGTGTTGGGCTGGGGCAGGAGCAGGGACCTGCTGACCCTGTGCAGGGAGTTTGCATCCTTTTCTGTACATTTCGTGGTCTAGTTTGACGTTATCACCCTGTTGAGTGTGAAGAAGAGGATTTATTTGGTGTCTGTCCCTCCTGTGTGTGTCCATGGGGGACATGATGCCTTTTCCTTTCCAGTGTGAATTACTTTGGCCCATTTAGGACATTTCTGACCCGTTCTGGGTCTGGGCTCTGGATGAGCAGGTCTGGAGAAGCCCTGTTTGGTCCAGACAACCATCTCAGCCTTGGAGAAAGAAATATTATGGTGCTTTATTTTTGTCCTCTGCACTTCAGGCTCCTGCCTCCCTCCAGCACGTAGCTGGGCTGTCAAGTAGGGTCCATGCTGAGCACGAGCACTTTCACTTCCTGACATCTGACTCAAGGGCTTTTTGGACGAGCTGCATTTGTTTGAAAGCTCTCTGTCAGCTCCAGCTTCTGGTCCAATTGCTCCCCTAAGAGCGCTGTAGTTAATTAGGCTGGAATTGCTCCTGCACAATCAGCCAACCATAACGATGCCTTTAACCAAATCAGAGAGGTTCGCTGGGGCACGGGTCCAGAGCTGCCTCCTCTGCCTGCTGCTGCAGAACAGGCTGACCTAGAAACAGCCAGGGACCACGTTACAAAACTGCCTTGCTGAACTTCTCCCATGGCAAATGACGAATGCACAGCTGCCTGTACCTGCCTCTTGCCTTCTGAAGGGAATTATTTTCCTTTTTGATGCCCATTGCCTGGTAATCATTCAAAAGGTCGAGAGGCAGGGCTATATTTGCACTGAACACTGCTGGCCACTCATGGCTCCATGGGCTTTTCTCCTCTGTACATTCATGGGCCACAAAGCAGAGACCCCTCTTTGCCATGCTCTGGTTTAACCACAGAGAGGTGCAAAACCATACCCAGGCTTTGCTTCCCAGCCAGAAGGAAGGATGCAGGTCCTAGGGGCTGGCTCACGGCGTGCATCCCAGAGGTCTTCCCCAAAATGGCTCTGTGATCCCAGCCCCATCCCTGCAAGCGTGGCTGACACCCCCACAGCCTGTGCTGAGCTCTTGTTCTTCCTTGCAGAGCATCCACCTGTCCTTTTTGCGCACGGTCCCACCTTACTCTCACCAGGCCAACGTCTGGTTTGAGATGATGAGAGTCTTCAACTGGAACCACGTCATTCTGATAGTCAGCGACGACCACGAGGGTCGTGCTGCACAAAAGAAGCTGGAGACCCTCCTGGAGGAGAAAGAGTCCAAGGTCAGTTCCTGAACATTGTCTTGTAGCTTTGTTTAAGCAACAACAACAAAACTAGAAGTCTTGGGCTGTTGTATGTATGTAGATTTCTGTATGTAAAACACCTTTTCTTTCCATTGTAACATGGCTAACATGCTTAAAGCATCAACAGTGTCTGACTAGTACCTGACAGAACTTTGTACTTTATTCATTTCACTTGCTTTGCCATGGTCAAAATCTCCTACATGTAAATCGACTACAAAATGAAGGGAAGGATAACCTGGAGCTCTGCAAATACCTCGCCCAAGATTCCCACCCAAGGAGAGGACCAGTCGCTCAGCTTAGGGAAGCACCTGCCCCACTGCAGCCACCCCGGGGCCAGGCAGACCCAGCAGTGCCAAACCCACCCCGAAAAGCAGCTGCTGAATTGGCTGCCGGGGGCTCAGCTTAGTGCTTAGGAGGGGCAGGGCAGCCCGGGGCTGTAATGACCCTCTCGTAGAGCTGTCGGCCCGTTCCCATCTCCATCGAAGCCCATGCCAAATGCTGCTTTCCTGACACCCCATGCTGTCACACGGGGCGGGTGTGGGGGCGGCTGTGCCCAGGAGGTGCCTGGCGCCTGCTCTCAGGGCCAGCGGGAGCAGGGAGGGAGGCAGGGCAGGGCCCCGAGGCACAGGAGGACAAAGCACAGACCAGCGGCGTGGAGGGGAAGGACTGAACAGGCCTTCAAGACAAGCAGAGAAGGAGAGCACAGGAAGCTGGCTGGCTGCAGTCTGGAAGGCAAGGAACCACTTCCTGCCCTACGGGTGAAGTCCCAGCGCGTGCTCTCTCCTGGGGCAGGGTGAGGTCCCCTTGGCTTGGGCAGAGCCTGAGTCCATCCAGCAGCATCAGGGCAGGCACCCATTCGGGGCTGTTCCCTCCTGGGTCACAGGCAGGGACCTCAGCCTGCTCTTCCCAGCCCCACCTGCAGCTGCCAGACCTTTGGCAGTCTCTCAGCTGTTGAGGAGATGCGACCATAGATGCTTCTTGTGCTTGGAGCCGGTGGCTGAGCTGAGAGACCCGACCCTGTGACTGCTCTTTGTCACCTCCCTGGAGGAGCAGTGGTGCAGGGGTGCAGGCTGGCACAGGCCACACTGACCAGCAGACTCCTGATTATGGCGGTGGTTTCCAAGGAATTCCACCCTTGCTGCATCCCAGGCCGTCGAGAGGCACTGATGTTCCACCAGCCACAGAGGGATCCTCCTGCCCCCAGAGGCAGCTTCCCACTGGGTGACCGCAGGACAGTGTTTTTCTCCAAAGCCTCTTCTCAGCACAACGCCCTTCACACAGGGAGAGCCACTGGCAGCCTCTCATCCCTTCTCTTGCATCTTTTGATTTCCACTTTCTGTTTTCCTGCAGTTCATCCTGTTTTGCTGTTCCCTCCCATGCCTCCACTCCCGTTTGCTCCATGTGGTGCTCCCAGGCACAGGGTGCATTTCTTCTTCAGCCTGTCCACCCCATGGGAGAGCCTTTGAGATCTGGAACTTGAAAGATGGGGAGGGAGGGTCTGTCCTCAGACCTCCCCTGTGTTTGCACTGCATCTGCCACATGTCTTGGTGTCTCCTGGCAGCCACTGGGCTGCTGCAGCTGCTCTGGCCACTCTCCAGCCTGGGGCACCTGCTCTGTCCCAGTAGGTCACCTTGTCCTCTCTTTGGGGTGTGCCACTGCATCTTGTTTCTTCTTCCTTGAGAAAAGCTCAGACAGACTGGTCTGACCGGTCTTGCGGGTGGTGGGTACCCCGCTGGGCATTCCTGTCTTCCTGCATCCCTCCTCTCCAGTCTCTCTCCTGATCACTGATGTGCTGACTCTTTTCATGCCATGAAGCTGCACCATGGGCCCCTCCCAGCCTCTCCAAGGGCAGCCAGGGCCCTGGGCAGGGAGCAGGCAGGAGACCTGATCTCAACCTCTTCAAGGCTTGGATCACAGCCCCTGGGGACATGGAGGACCTGCTCTGGGTCAGAGACTCACCTGCCCATCTGAGCTGATGATTTGGGGCATGGCTTTGCCCCCAGGGTCTGTGCCAGCCCCATGTGCCAGCCAGGCACCCCTGCGTGGGTCTGCACCTCCAGCAGCACCCTGAGCCCAGCGCTCAGGCCGTGCTGGCCAGCCCTGGGGTGCCCCATGTGCTGGCCTTGTCCTGGGGCTGCTGCTCCACCCAGCACAGCTCTGCTCGTTCATGGGGCAGGCCCCCAGTGCTGCTGGGCTCAGGAGGGAGCGCTGGACACTGTGAAACCAGAGCTCCTCCAGGCCAGAGCTGGCAGGTCCCTGCGGCGCTGGCTGCCTTTCTCTGGGACAGTGGCACTCATGGAAGTGGCAATTTTTTGAGTGAATGCAGGAGAACCTGGTGGAAAGGGAACTTCTAATTTGTTGGTCCCTGAGTGAAATGTGAAGAACAGAGAAGGGCTGCAGGACCACATGGAAAAATGGGAAAAAGAGGAGACATTACCAGTCTAGTTCTGGAAATGGGGCTAGTGACAGGGAGAGGCGATCAGGTGCCAGCCTTGCTGCGCCTGTGCTGAGCAGCCCGGGCCGAGGTGCCAGCACATCCCCGCGATTTCTGGCTGGAGGCTGCAGCATGGATGACCAAGTTTTTGGCTACACTGACAGTGCCTGGGGAGAAGTGACCAGTGTGCCCTCACTGGAGAACATTCCTGCTGTCCTGCTGCATCTCTGGTCTCCTTGGAGCAGTCATTACTCCAGGGCTCACTGCAGGCCCAGCAGAAGCCACTACGAAGCCACTGCAGAAATCCTCTCTGTGGGAGTCATCAGAAATGGAGGCAGACCTGGGCTCCAAGCAGATTTTGCCTCTTCAGATACTTCTCCTTGCCAGGACCCAACTTCTTTGAGCAATGAAAAACCTGTTGGGCTGTGTCCAAGGGGAAGAAAGGAAAAATCACATGGCTGCATGGAAAGGAGAACTGGCAAAATGCCCTGCCAAAGACTGGCCTGAATGCTCAGGAGAAGGCAAGCCAATTAGTGTGGAAAGCAAGATGAAGAGAAACCTGTCTGAGGAACAACCTGGGAAGGTGGACTCCTGCACGCCGGGGGCACGAAGGGTCGGGTTCCTGGCAGGGATCCTTTGCCATGAGGTCTTGGAGAAATGGAGATGAGAGTAGAGCTGAGTCCCACGCCCCGTGTACACAGGTCAGGGACACCCAGCTGGGGTGGGGTCGAGGAGAAGATGTCAGACTATGTCCCACCAAAGCCTGCCAAGCCCTCTCCTGAGGGCACCATCAGGCTGCTGTCACTGGCCTGGCTGCGGGAGCTGCTCCCAGGAGGACCCTGGGGCTCTGTGCACGCTGCTGCGGGGTCAGGGCTCTGAGCACAGGAAACCTCCAGCGGTGGGTGCCCTGCCCCGGGCTCCTCTGGGGCCAAGCAGCGCACGTGGCTGAGGCAGCAGAGCAGGGCAGGAGCAGGATCTGTGCTCCAGTCCATTCTCTCCAGGGTCAGTGCGTGCCCCGAGCCCCTCTGGGACGCTCCAATCAGCAGCATGGAGACCACCAAGCAGTGACCCCCACTAGCCACGCTTAGGGCCAGGTTAGGGGCACCCTGGTCTCGGGTAGCTGCACCTCCCAGGGCCACCCGTGTGCTGCGGAGCCGTGAGGTGCCCTGGGCCCTCCCCAGGGACCAGGTAAAAGCTGCAATGTCATCCCATGTTCACCATTGCTTCATATCGCCACGCTTTGAGCCAGCACGGGACATAGAGAACTTTATCTTTCTCTTTTGGATGTCAACAGAGCTCAAAAAGCTGCTCCCTCCTTTCAGGGGGTGAGAGGTTCAGCTGAGACACCTCGCTGTGTGTGAACTCTCTGAGGGTGGACAGGATTGTGATGCTGATAGTGACGCTAGTAATGCTAATACTCTGAACTGTAACAGTTTGCCTTTATCCAGCACTTTCCGTACACAACATTTTGTCCTTTACTTCCACAGTAATTCCATGGAAACCCCACCACTTAGGCCCTTAGATTGTTTCTGAGCTTAAGATATAAATTCCTTGCTGAAGAATTCCCCAGTCCCGCAAGGGAAAATGCAACTGCATCGCACCAGCTGTGACACTCAGGCTTTGCTCTCAGATTGCTCCGTGACGCTCCCGTGAGAGCTGAGGCACAATCTCTCCTGATAGTGGTTTTTGCGAGCTCCAGCGTTATAGAGACCCTTTAGCAAACAGTGGAGGAGGAGGTGGATGTTGGATTGCTTTACTACACGTCATTTTCAACTGTTTATAATATTCTTCTGTGTCTACATATTTTCTCTGTGCACATTATTCATCAGAGTAAAAAAAGGAACTATGAAAACCTCGACCAACTTTCCTATGACAACAAGCGAGGACCCAAGGTATATATGCATGGAAATGCACGCCGCCCACCAACCTAACTAGCAAATGAAAAATAGCCACAGCCAACAGAAAAATAAAAAAGAAAAAAAAAGAGAAAGAGAAAAAAAAAGAAAAGAAAAGAAAGAAAAAAAATATCCATGACTATGTTTCTTGGTAGCACGTTTTTATGTTGAGATAGTTTGGTTTGGACTTGAGAATGGAAACTTAGCCAGCTGACCCTGGAAGGATTTCTTTTTGAAACATGCATGTGAACCAGTAATTAACTTGCAAGTTCTTTTTTTTTTTTTTTGAAAAGTTGAACCAACCCCCTTTCCTCCCCAAAGGAAACGGTTCCTTGGTGTAAGTTGCTCACTTTGATTCCCAAAGGTTAACCCTGTGCAATATGTTTTTTTCATTTCCCATGTTTTTGAAAAACAACACTCGTTTGAGTTTTCAATTGCATTTCAAAGCCTTTTTCTCTTTCCTGTACAATGCACGCCTCTTTTTGGGTCTTGATTGACTTCAGTTTGCATGCACAGTGCAAAAAAAAAAAAAAATTAAAAAATAAAACAACCAAAAAGCCAAAACCTTAAAAGAGAAAGGAAGGAAGGAAAGAAAGAAAAGAAAGAAAGGAAAGCAAAAGGAAAAAGTAACTATAACCAACCTTATTTAGCAGACTTTTGTGCAGTTTAATGAATTCTCTTGACCCTTTTCTAGATAGCATGGCTCTCACCACCAGTCCTGGGGCTCTCTCACTAACCAGCTTTGCTCACACTAATCACAGGCTGAGAAAGTGCTTCAGTTTGACCCTGGAACCAAAAATGTGACATCGCTGCTGCTGGAGGCGAAGGAGCTGGAGGCCAGGGTGATCATCCTCTCTGCCAGGTGAGGCCATGCTCTCCCTTGCCCTCCCTGCTCTGATTTCCTCTCTCCCAACGCTGCCCAGCGCTGGAGTCAGGGTGGGTTTGGGGTTTGACATCCTTCCAAGGAGCCTGAGAGAAACCCTGTGGCAGTATTGGCAGGGACCAAAGGAGGCAGCAGCACAGCAATCCAGAGAGAAAATGAATTATGTATTAATTTACAATACCATTTATATATCCTAGTTCCACAAAGTGATTGGACAGTGTTCATGCTTCTCCCAGGGTGATTGGCCAAAGTCCTAGACACCCATTTTGAAATATTTTGTTACTGTACCATAAACATAACTGGACAAAACACCAGATGTGAATGCTATTTACAAAACCTATCTTATTGTTTACATAGCTTGCACAGTAAAGGAAAATTCTCACAGAAATCACGCAAGAAGATGGAAAATCCTTCTGCTAACAGCATTTCAGTATCCACAAAACCCCACTCACAGCCCCCTGTCCGGGCAGGGGGAGGGTGCTGAGCTGTGCTGGACGTGCTGCTGGCCAGGCAGTGACCATCCCAAGCATGGCTGACGTGTCCGGCTGTCCTGCAGGAGTGGCCGTGGTCACAGATGGTGTGCCCTGGCCCAGCTGCAAAGGAGGGGAGCCCCATGGCCCCGTGCCTGCAGCGCAGTGTGCAGATGTGCGGGTGTGCAGATGTGCGGGCGTGCAGGAGTGCAGATGTGCAGATGTGCGGG